>CM065378.1:30097500-30102500 GCA_033060915.1 Euryodendron excelsum | reverse complement strand
CTTACGCTACTTGACGTAGAGGCCCGAATTCTAATATGTCAAAGATGGGTAGTTCCTCCACACTTTAATTATGAGTATAATGACGAAATGGAGGCTAATGTTATTTCGGTGTTTGAAATTGAGAAAGAAGATTGGCGGCAATACCTCATCAATTATTTACAACATGGGAAGTTGCCCGAGAATCCACATAGAAGAACTGACATAAGGCGACGTGCTCTACGTTTCATTTACTACAATGGTACACTTTATCAGCGCTCTTTTGAGGGACTGCTCCTTCGTTGCTTTGGAGAAAATGAAGCAATGCAAGCCTTAGAAGAAGCCCACTCTGGTATATGTGGTGCTTACCAGTCAGGCCTTAAGCTTCATTTTTTAATCAAGAGAATGGGCTATTACTGGCCAACCATGGTAAAGGATTGTCTAGAGTTTGCCAAAAAGTGTCAAGCATGTCAGTTTCATACATCAACCGCCAGAACCGCTCCATCCAACTGTTGCCTCTTTGCCATTTGATGCATAGGGGCTAGATGTAGTAGGGCCTTTGCCTAAATCGTCTGGGGGTCATCTTTATATTCTAGCTGCAACTGATTACTTCTCCAAATGGGCTGAAGCTGTGCTACTAAGGGCAATGAAGAAAGAAACCATCGTGGAGTTCATTCGTACAAACATCATCTTTAGATACGGTGTGCCGCGCTACATCATCACAAACAATGGAAAGCCGTTTTATAATAGTCTGATGAGTAAACTTTGTGAGAAGTTTGGCTTTAAGCAATATAATTCTTCTATGTATAATGCACTAGCAAATGGTCTCGCCGAAGCATTCAACAAAATCCTGGGAAATCTACTAAAGAAAGTGGTAGCCAAGTCAAAAAGAGATTGGCATGAAAGAATCGGAGAAACTCTTTGAGCGTACCGAACAACTCATCGAACATCTACCCAAGCGACTCCTTATTCACTGGTGTATGGAGTGGAAGCTGTTTTGCCTCCTGAGCGCCAAATTCCATCACTACGAATTGCCATTCAAGAAGGTCTCACTCAAGAAGATAAGGCTCGTCTGTGTCTTGAAGAATTGGAAGCACTTGATGAAACTAAACTTAAAGCGCAGCAATGGCTGGGATGCTATCAAGCTCACCTTTCTAGAGCCTTTAATAAAAAAGTTCACCCCCGTTCTTTTAAAAAGGGAGACTTGGTGCTTACTGTGAAAAGACCTATCATCATCACGCATTAGACAAGAAATAAATTCACATTCAAGTGGGATGGCCCATACGTAATACAAGAAGTTTATTCCAATGGTGCTTACAAACTTGTTGTTGAAGATGGCTTAAGAATTGGCCCTATCAACGGCAAGTTTTTGAAGCGATTCTACCCCTGAAATTCAAGAGATGCTCCTGGCCCGCACGAGCTTAAACTGTGAATAGTAACCAAAAAAATAAAATAAAATAAAAAGCTTTCTTCAAAATTGAACTACGTTTGGCTTGATCTTCTTTTGGGTACGTAGGCATTTTGGAATTCTATTTCAAGTTCAGTCCTTTAAATAAAGATTTTTTTTGTTTTTTTTAGAGTTAAACTATCTTAGTTTAAAACTGAAGAAGAATCTGATTTCATTTCAATCAAGAAAGGAAAAACTGTTTCCTACATAGACTTTTCTAAAACAAAGTAAATGAAAAGGAAAGAAAAAACAACTAAGGGAAGAGTTTGAAATCTGTCAGCTCTTTTTGACTTGTTTCAAGTAATTCATCCATCTTCACCAAGTATTGAGTGTCTTCATCGCTTTGCACTTGTGCATCCTCAATGGCGAAAACTTCTTCTTTGAGGCTCAAGACGTTAGCTTGTAGTTTTAATAACTTTTCTTCTCGCTCGAGCAGTGATGATTTCGCCTCTTCTCTCTGGATGCGTAGGTCCTCTAACTTTTTCTTCAATTGGGTTTTTTCGGAGTCAATGTTGGCAGCGGTCGCTTAAAGAGCTTGCACATCTTTAACCATCTCACCTTCTTCAACTTCAGCATAAAAAACAGAATGCTTGGCCTTTTTTAGTGACTCTATTTTCATTTCTCTCGACATTTTCTCCATGGAAGAAGAGCGAGCAGAATTATAGTGTCTGATGTTTTGAAAGAATGTTGCAAGTAAGTTCTTCAAGGGCGAGACATCCACTATATATGTTAGTTCTCTCTATCTCTTTCATCACTTTTTCGATTTCTTCTTCAAGAGAATTAAGAAGATCCAGACGATGTCTAGCAATATTTTGAGAGGTTTCTTTCCATAAGGACTAAAGATAGTTGCGTTGGCATTTAAAAATATATTTTTCTCCTTAAAATATGGAGATCACGGAAGGCACATGACGTGCTGACATTATAGGAAGTTTTGGTGATGCCTCCATAGGAGTGATATCTGAGGTCCTTTCATGAGCAATTGATTCAGGTGTAGCTACCAACTCCGATGCCTTGGTCACAATGGGGTCTTCGCGTCTTTGAGCAAGTAAGTCAAAGGAGTTAGGACCGTCGACCGAACCCACACTTCCTTCAAAAATCGACACGGTGTCTCCATTAGGCATCTCAAGATTCTCTAATTGCAACCCCTCTACTAAGTCTTCCAGTGGAACAGAAGCAGAAGGCACACCATCAAAGAAATTCTCCCCATGTCTTAAATCATCTACGATAGAGGGTTTTGCTTTCTTTGGCAATCGGTTCCAGTTGCAATCTTCCTTGCTTGTGATGCTTTCTTCTCCTTTTTGAGGAATAGCACGCTTATTGATTACATTACGAACCATCGTAGGTTTGCCCAAGCGTTTGGAGACTATACGTGGAAGGCGGCAAGCAGGAGTCTCTATGTTCTTGGCGGTTGTTGCTTTGTCTGAAGCGCCTTTCATGTCCTTCACATCCTTTGCATTCTTGGTTGGGGGCTTGGCTCCTTGACGTGTTTCATCCTCCTCACCTTTGCCTTTTTTTGCTTTGGCTGGATTTATACTTTGTGCAAGAAGATCTTTTGCCTTTGTGAGATGATCATCATGTACCTTTTCCCACCATTGCTAAAAAGAAGTAGTAGTATGTCTTTTAAAACTGATTGGTGAGGAGGGGAACAATGCTTTTGATTCAATTTTGTAATGAACACTAATCCGCCAATGTCTAAGGGCCATGTCTGAAGTAGTGGAGTGTTCATCTCTTTTGAGCTCATTCGGAATCTCTTGACAATATCCTAATTGGCGACCAAAACGATGGGGCTTGTACGACTCTACAAAAAAGGAGTCACCGCTGCGAAGGACTAAGCAACTGGAACGGATGCTGATGAAATAGGCAAGGCCTTGAGGATTATTTGCGACTTTCTTATTAATAAATAGCCCCTTGATATTGTTAAAGCATGAAGTAGAATTTCAAGATATACCATCACCTTTATGGATGAGAGTTCGAGCAGTAAGTCCGTTGAAATACTTGGCGACACCCTCTCCAGAATATTTAGTCATCTTGGGGCCAGCTAGTGCGATCGGGATGAGGTAATGAGTAGAAAAGTAGTATGCAAGTCATGTGTAAAGATAATGAGCAGGAAAATAAGACTCTGACCATCCAAGAGTGGATGAGTTTGCAATCTTGTTCAAGCCCTTGTAGATACTTGTTAAGACAGGTATAACAAGGTAGATCTCTTGACCAGATGCCATCATGCTTGCAAGTTTGAAAGTGGCTGGCCAGATAGTGTTGACTTCTTCGCTTGGAAGGACAAAGGTGCATAACTAGCAAGATAACAATGCGGTAAGATAAGTTTGCTCCACCAAGTCATCATCAATACCGAGGTTGACGAAAACGGCTTTGGCTTCCTCCGACCATTCCTTGGGCTCACTAATGTATCTAATTGAACTCTAAGTGGCTTTGCTGCGAGAATACCTCTTTGCTTTCTATGGTGGAGGCTTAACATATGATGAGGCTCCCTTATACCAGAATGCAATCTAATCTTCAATAGAAACACTTTCTTTCTTGTTGTCATTTGTAAGAATAGTGTGGAATGCTTTGAATAAATATTCGCAACTCTTCGGAGTTAATTTTTTGCCAAGTTCATCTTTGCCAGTCAATTCCACCGCACATGGGATAAACTCATCATAAAACTTCCCCAATATAGGGAGTCCTCCAAGGATGTGCAGGTCCCAGAGAGAGATAGACAATTCTCCTATAGAAGTATGTAGTGAATTTATTTGGGGGCACCACGCTTCACAAAATGCTCAAAAGATGTCGGAATTTCGATCATAAGTGAACAGAGACGCATACACGACCTTATAAATGCACGCTTCCTTCAAGATTTCGTGGCTGTGACTTAAGACATTTTCAAGCCATTCCCAATAATTGGGAATGAAGGAAAATTCACCATTAAACTTCAAAGTGGGGCCCCAACGTGCTTTACCAGAGATAATTTTGTGTCCGAAAGCAGAGAATTCTTTGGAGTAACTTGGTGAAATCTTGTGGAGTGCAGATCGCAAGAATACTTTAGAACCGCTATCCCGAGTGGCTGCTAATGTCCAATTGGACAGATTGGGAAAGCCACTAGGTTTTGGCCATGTGTCGGCAAATGAGCCGATCAATGGTTTGTGAATAGGCAGTTTTATGGCATTCTCCTCGAGCTCTCTTTCATTCCTCAAAATAAGTAAATACTTCTTCTTTAAAGAAGAAAGATCTCTGAATACTACCATTGTATGAGCTTTTTCTAAAAAAAATAAAGAGAAAGAAAAGTGAGATTGGCATACTTGTTGGATAGAATATCAAGAAGTTGAGCATTATAGAAGCAACAATAGACATGACTATGACAATAAAGCAATATATTGATCATCAGTGGCTTGATGTCCTAAAATTTGCAAGCAAGGAATAAGTTGTTAGGGACTGTAGAATTTTTCATGACCTAGCTCTAGTGTATACGCATACTACCGAAAATTCTGATCTGATTAGCATAACCTAATCTACGTGATTAGAATCATACCTTCAAGATCTCTCTAGTTTGATCCCGAATAACAAAAAACAGCACTAAGCACGA
>CM065378.1:30007500-30087500 GCA_033060915.1 Euryodendron excelsum | reverse complement strand
AGAGAGAGAGAGAGAGAGAGAGAGAGAGAGAGAGAATGGCAGAGAGTGCGGTGTTCCATCTACTATCCAACTTTGCACCCTTCCTCCAGGAAGAGGTGAATTTGTTGAGCGGAGTTCGAGAAGAGATTGAATACATCAGAGACGAATTCGAGCGCATGGTGGCTTTCCTCAGAGTTGCTGATGCTATGGAAGAGAATGACCCGGGACTCAAAGTATGGGTCAAGCAAGTGCGAGAAGCTGCATATGCCACTGAAGATGTTCTTGATAAATTCATGTTTCGCCTCGGACATCATCATGGCCATGGATTCCAGGGGTTTCTTCGCAAGGTTTCTTGTTTTATTAAGACTTTAAAAGCTCGCCACCAAATTGCTTCTGAAGTACAAAGAATCAAGTCCAGAGTCATCAATATTTCCGAGGGACATCAAAGATACAGTAACATATATGGTATGAAAGAGGAAGGCTCAAGGTCCACTGTTCTTAACAAACCATGGTATGATTCTCGTGGCGATGCCCTTCTACTCGAAGAAGCTGAGCTTGTGGGCATTGAGAAGCGCAAATCGCAACTGATTGGGTGGCTGGTGCTGGAAGATCCTCGACTCAAGGTGTTCTCCGTGGTAGGGATGGGAGGACTGGGCAAAACCACACTCATTAAAAAGGTCTTTGATGATACAAGAGTGAAGAAGCATTTCGAGAACCATGCTTGGATCACTGTTTCGGAATCATTCCAGATTGAGGAGCTCCTAAAAGGCATGATCCAACAGCTCTTTGAAGAAGTCAAGCAACCAGTCCCACCAGGATTGGAAAACATGGATACCAACAGCTTGAAAGGGATAATTAATGCCTTCCTGCAACAAAAGAGGTATGTTCTTGTTTTTGATGATGTATGGGGTATTCATGCATGGCAATCTTTTAGATATGCATTTCCTGAGTGCAATTGTGGCAGCCGAGTAATAGTCACAACAAGAAATGTAGATCTAGCTTCTTTCTCTAGTAAAGAGTATCATGGCAAAGTCTACAATCTCCAGCCCTTGCCTCCCGAAGAGTCCTGGACCTTGTTTTGCAGGAAGATATTTCAGGAGAATTCTTGCCCTACATATTTGGAACGACTTTCAAGAGCCATCTTGAAAAGATGCGAGGGATTGCCCCTTGCAATTGTGGCAATCAGTGGTCTTTTATCGACAAAGGAGAAGAGTAGCGTGGATGAGTGGGATAGGATCCACCGCAGCCTTGGAGCCGAGTTGGAAGGAAATGACAAACTCTTAAGCATGAATAAAATATTGTCACTCAGTTACATTGATTTGCCTTGCTATTTGAAGTTCTGTTTCTTATACTTGAGCATCTTTCCAGAGGATTGTTTGTTTGAGCATTGGAGATTGATTCGGTTATGGGTGGCAGAAGGATTTGTAGAAGAGAGACAAGGAATGACAGCAGAGGAAGTTGCTGAGGGCTACCTCAATGAGCTCATCCATAGAAGCTTAATTCAAGTGGCACAGAGAAGGGGAGACGGAAGGGCCTGTGCTTATCGCATTCATGACCTTTGGCGTGAAATTATCGTTTCTATGTCGATGGAGCAGAATTTTGTAACAATAGCCAGTGAACAACAGAGAGGGTGGCCCAACACGGTTCGACGCCTATCAATCCAAGGTGGATTGGAAAATCTTCAGCAAAGCAAGTGTTTCACTCGACTTCGTTCTTTGTTCGTGTTTGGAACAGCACATTCACTGTCCAAGTTGTCCACGCCTACATCGCTATATGATGGTCCAAGGCTTCTAAATGTGTTAGACTTGAGAGGTACGCGGCTGGAGAAATTTCCTAATGAAGTTGTGAAACTAATATATCTCAGGTATATAAGCTTGAGGAATACTGGGATAAAAGAAATTCCCAAGTCAATTGGAGCGCTCCAGAACCTGGAAACCTTGGACCTCAAACAAACCAATGTCACTGAGTTGCCTGACGAGATCGTGAAGCTACAACGACTTCGCCATCTTATGGTGTATCGCTATGATGATGAACCTACTTATACTTCTTTTCACGGTGTACACGGATTCAGAGCCCCCACAAATGTAGGAAGTTTATCATCCTTGCAGAAACTCTGTTCCGTTGAAGCAAACTATGGCAGTAGTGGTGGCATTGTACCGAGAGAGCTAGGGAAGCTGACCCAATTAAGGAAATTAAGCATTCTCCATCTGAGAGGTGAAGATGGGACAATTCTATGCTCGTCCCTTGAGAAGCTAAGCAACCTTCGCTCATTGATTGTTGTGGCAACAGAAGAAAACGAGATCATTAGTCTAGAATCTCTGTCTTCGCCTCCTCCTCCTCAACTTCTTCGTACACTGTCCCTGGAAGGGCGTTTGGAGAAGTTACTGCACTGGATAACTTCTCTCAATGGCCTGGTCAGAATACATTTAAGGTGGAGCAAGTTAAGGGATGATCCATTCCAATCCTTTCAGTATTTGCCCAATCTCGTTGATCTTTTACTTGATCAGGCATACGAAGGGGAGCGACTGTGTTCTAGTGCTGGCAGTTTTCAGAGGCTCAAGTGTCTATGGATTCAAAGATTTAACGGATTGAGATGGGTGACAGTGGAGGAAGGCGGGATGCCCTGTCTTGAAAGCCTATATATCAGGAATTGTGAATTGTTGGGGGAGTTGCCCTCTGGCTTAGAACATCTAACCAACCTTAAACTTCTTGAATTGGGTGATATGCCTGATACAGTGACTTCAAAGCTGCATCCAGATGGACATGGTGGAGATTACTGGAAAATAGCTCACATCCCAAAGGTTTGGATTGGAAATTCAAAAGATGGTTTTTGGAGAGGAAATTATCAAATCAATAGACAGATAATGGAGAAATAGGGAGACTTTCTACCTGGTTCAGACTCTTTAGCATAGTTTCAGTATCATTTGTCGCATGGCAGAAGTAATCAAGCAGATCTAGTAGCATTAAGAGCTTAAAGGTTATTATACCACTGAGGCAGTTTTGTTTATAATGTTCTGCGAGGGGGAAAAAAAGGAAAAAGAACTAACTTCTTTATATTATCAATAGTGCTAGCTAGCACAATTGAACCATTAATATTATTGCAAAGTTGCACTCATTTTCTTTTCTTTCTTTCTTTTTTTCAGAAGGGAGATTTCTTATTGAGGGGGCAACTTTTAAGACGGAATTCCAAAAAAAAAAAAAAACCCTAAAAAATATGTAATATTTCCCCTCATAATTCTACAGTAATGACAGCAAATACCTATCTTTGTAATGGAATCCTCTTACCCACATTCCCCTGCCATCTCTAATCCACACATGAATTAATTTGGCATAACCAGATAGGGAAGGCTAAATTAATGTCGACTATCAAAGACTCAAAGGTCTGAAGAGACCTCACACTACTCTCTTTCTACGGTTGTACTCATAGTGTTATTTCATTTCCCTATAAGGGGAGTCCCTCTGTCAGAAATTTCAGGGCTTATACTTTAAAAAAAAAAAAAATCCAATGCAATAATGCACTTATTTTTTTATAACCTTGCTCTTGGCTAAACGGCATTTGGTTGGTTTCTCAATCTTGATGCACGTCAAAAGGCCTGTCAAAAGGCCTCTTCCTATAATGTTGAAAATTTATTTCCGGTTATATATAAGTATATACTACCAATGAACCCGTGCTATGCACGGACCATAAGTATAGAATTATAAGTTGGTTTTTAAAATAATTTTTTACAAAATTTTTGGTAAATCGTATATTTAAAATATGATATTCAATAGTTAAATATGTTTAAAATATTTTTTCTATTCTAGTAGCCATAAAAAGAAAAAAAATGTAAAAAGAAATTTACATCATAATTATTATAAGTCACACTTTTAATATACCTTTATTTATTTGGAGTACCGACATCAAGTTTATTGGGCTATATTCAAGATTGAAAAGAAAGAAACATAAATATAAAAAAAAAAATTAAATCTAGGACAACATTATATATTTATTCAATCCATAGATTTACATATATAAATATATAATATCTATTAAGACATAGTCATTCAAATTAATAAAACAATATAATTACACTTAAATTGTTAAAAATATATATAAATTAAATAACGAAATGAGATTAATTGAATTTTCATAAGGTAATTAAATAAGTATTCGTAAATCTTTTAATTCCATGCTTAAATAATGTACGTGTGTAAAACTACTTAATAGAAAGTTTGTACACTTTAACTATATCGGATTTTCTAGAATTTTTTCTTTCTTTTCTTAAATAATTTTTTTAATATACTTGAGTAAATAAATTAGAAAAAATTATTATTTGTTTCTAGCAATGAAACATCACTAACCTTTTTTTTTTCTATATATCCTATCAATCATTTTTTTTTTTTGTTATCTCTTTGATGTATATGTAGTGTATTCATTTTTAATGAACTTGTACTTAAGCATATATAGGGGATCTTAACCATATTGTAATACATATTCAAAAATCATAACGGACAAAGTAAAAGCAATCTATCTTCTCCATTAATAATTATTTTATAAGCTTCTTGAATGTCGTCTTTATTAAGTTTGAGTAAATCTAATCCACAAAAAAATCACATATATATAAAGTTAAAATGCTTTGAAAAGGGCATTATTTATAGAAATTCAAATAGATTGTTAGATTTAGATTATAAAGAAATCCTGATGAGATATTGATATTTAGATTTAATATATTTTAATTATCTTAAATGGCTTCTAAAGTTTTCATATTAAAAGGGTGACAATACAAAAAATATTATTATATTAATTAAATAACCAATAGCTTTAGGACATTTGTATTTTTGTATTTTTTAAATTCAAACATTTGAGAAAAATGGATCAAGATTTTAAAAGTCAAAGACCTAAAAACGTATTGCTATAATATTTATTACTAGCAATGAACCCGTGCTATGCATGAACTACAAATACAAAATCATATGTCAATTTTTCAAATAATTTTTTACAAACAAAGAATTTTATAGGATATTAAATGATACAATATTTATAGGATAACTTCTATTTTAAAGGTTGTTTGGACTACACATATTAACAATATTTTCTCTCCTACATTAAGAATAAAGAGAAAAAATGTAGAAAAAACAATTTATGTCTAACTATTAAGTTACACTTTTAATGTTTATTTGGGAATGTAAATACATTAGTTAAATTTGGACATTAAGTTTATTGAGTTATATTCAGGATTAAAAATAAATAAATATAAATTATAAAAAAATATAGACATATGTCTAATATTTATCAAGAAATAGTCATTCAAATTAATAAAATAATACTATTACACTTTATTTTTTGAGAAAATATAAATTAATAGTGAAAGAAAATTAGTTGAATTTCCACAAGTTAATTAAAATAAATATAGATAAATATTTTAATTCCATATATGAATAATGTTTTGTCTATACAACTATTTAATAAAAGTTAGTATACTTTATGTGAGTCGTATTTTATATTTCTTTTTTATTTTTCCTTTTTTTGGTTAATTATTTAATATAACTAAACAGATTCATACAATGTGAAATGAATTAGTAATTTGTTATCTGTTCCCCGCAATGAAACGTTTTTACCTTTTTTTCATACGTATGTCCTTTTTCGTTATCTAAAATATTTCATGCTGTGAGTTCATTAAAATGAAATTGTACTTATGACAAAATACATGATCTTAAATATATTATGACATACAATTAAAAAAAAACAATAATGGGGAAAGTAAAAGTTATTTATCTTCTTCATTGATTATTATTTCATAAACTTATTAACCTTCCTTAATGTCATCTTTATTAAGTTTAGATAAAATTTAACCCACAAAAAAATCACAAATATATAAAAAATTTAAAAAGTTAAATTTCTTTGAAAAGAGCATTACTTATAGGAATTTGAATAGATTGTTAGATTGAATAATTATATTGATTACAAATAATTCATGGTTTATTTAGTTTTAATATTTATCTTTAATACTTTTAAAGTTTCCATATTGAAAGGGTAACAATTAAAAAAACACTACCATATTAATTAGATAACCAATGACTTTATGAAAATTGTGTTTTTATATTTTTTTAAATTCAAAAAATTGATCAAGACCTTGAAGCTCAAAGAACTCCTAACTTATTGCTATAATATATAGTATATAGATAGATAGATATAGATACTTAAATCTAGACTAATGAATAAAGTTAAAATGCTTTGAAAAGAGAATAATTTGTAAGAATTTAGATAGAATGTTAGATTTAATTACCATATTAATTATAAACAATTTAGAATGACATTTCTATATTTAGATTTTAAATATATTCTTAAATGAATTTTAAAGTTTCTATATTAATAAGGTGACAATTCAAAAAATCTTACCATATTTATTAACGACTAATGATTTCATGACATTTGTATTTTTGTATTTTTAAAATTCAAAAATTTGAGAAAAATGGATGAAGACTTATGATGTTAAGATTACTGGAATAATACAAATACTTTTTAATATAATACTCATTAGCTACACGTAACAGATCAAAATTCTGACTAAACTAGATTGTAAAGATAATATGGAAAAAGCCTCAACTAAAAACCAATATTATATACAATATTTAGGTGCAAAAAAAAAAAAAATTGTAAAAGCCGCCCAAATACAAGTCATTTGAATCTCAGAAAGGGCAAGGAACCACATAGGCTCACGACTCCTCATTCTAGTACAGCAGAACAAACTTTTTTTCCTTTTTCACTTTTCAAAAAGAAAAAAGCAAAATCTTCTTTGCCTTTTCAATTGTGCTTACTTTCAAGTTTTTTTTTTTTGGGAAAAAGGGCTGTACCAAAGGGGCACTAAAAAAAAATACCATTTTGCTGTTCCCCCATGTCAATTTTTGTATTTTAAAAAAAATCAATTTTTTTTTATTAAGAATTATCTTATGTGAATTTTCTTCCACGGGTTAGAATAAAGATTTTATAAATTTCCTAAAGTGGAGAATTCTTTAACTAAATATATAGGATTTAATGGTTAGACGCAGAAGTGATACGGTGAGAGTAGGACACTTTGTGAATTGATAAATTTAAAGGGAAAAAACGAAAAAAAAATAATAATAAGGAGAGTTGAAAGAAATCCTTCAAGTTTCTCTGCGATTGTGGTGATCAATGACAAAAGCAGAACCAAAACCAAAGGTCACTAAGCGTAGACGAAAAGAAGGTATGCAACCCCTCCATTGGATCTCATGTTGTTTTCTAGGGTTTTACCTCCCCCATTGTTCCCTAAATATATATATGTATAGATATATGTGAATATATAGTTTATGTATTTTTTTTTATACATGGGCATACGTCTGTCTGCATATATGCATATTCATTGTAGTCAAGTCTTTTTTAATGTCTAGTGAAAGGATTCTATTGGAAGCAGCACAAAGCCAGGGTTCGATTAGGGTTGCTAACAGTATAGCCCTAGTTTTGAGATTGTTATTAAGGACTAATCTTTTAAAGGTGTGTCTCAAACGATTTTAGAGTGATCACAGGAGAGGACTCAGAGGGTGAAATATCTACACCAAGGAAAGCACAAAAAGAAAGATATGTGACACTACCACATGACTTTTGCATTAAAGCACTTAGGGTACCACTATATTTTAAGACTCAAACACCAAGTTTCTTTTGCGGGATGAGATAAAAGGGATAAGGAATTTCAGGATATAAAATTTAGGGATTACATATCTGGTGGATGGTAACTCTATAACTTGGTCTGCAATTCTGAATCTCAAAGTGCTCACCCTACCTTTCATGACTTTATTTGATTGTGTATACATAATAAAATGCCCTATTCGGATTGCTTATCTCGATCGACTTTGTGAAACTACCATTACCTTATCACACGAAAAAACGTGGCCTAAATGGCAATTTTGTAGAACTATACCATTTATACGTCCTGAACAAATTTCAATGCATCATTATTGGTTCTTTAATTAGTGGCTATACAATGCTAGTTAAGAAAACTAACTTGATTTCTGTAGAATTCAACGCAACATAGGGCGACTAATCATTGTTTTCAATTTGCAAATAGTCCCCCATGAAAACATGAGATCATCAGGTATCAAAAAACACTAGGCTTGACTAAAGTTTATTGTTGGAGCTAAATTTCTTGCTTCCAGTCCTTTTGTATTGACATTCAATTGGATACTCTCCTTAATTGTTCAAGCATGGAAACAACTCTATATTACCCCATCCTTGGAAATTTACAAGGTTCTTTTCTTGGTGAATTCAGGGTCACAAAATGGTGACATTGAGGAGATCACTACAGCCAACCACTTCAAACAATTCGATATTGTAGCTGACTGTTCTGATCATCACTTTGCAGACTCCAACTCAACCGGCAAGAAAACTAATTCCTTCAGCAATGGTTCAAGTGCTGTCCACAAAAAGATCATGAAAGAGTGGAAGATCCTTGAGGAGAATCTACCAGAATCTATCTATGTACGTGTCTATGAAGGAAGAATCGACCTGCTTAGAGCTGTGATGATTGGAGCTGCAGGAACACCATACCATGACGGCCTCTTCTTCTTCGACTTGGCATTCCCTTGCACCTACCCCAGATCACCTCCACAGATGCATTATCACTCACACGGCCTCCGCTTGAATCCAAACTTGTATGAAGATGGTCATGTTTGTTTGAGCCTACTCAACACTTGGGACGGGGAAAAGAAGGAGAGATGGGACCGATCTGAATCCACCATTCTTCAGGTTTTGCTTTCACTTCAGGCACTTGTTCTTAATGAGGAACCCTACATCAATGAGCCTGGTTACGATAGATCAAATCCCGAGTATAATCAAGAGGATTCTTTAACTTACAGTGACAAGGTTTTCGTGTTGTCATGCAAGACAATGCAGTATTTGCTGAAAACTCCTCCCAAAAATTTTGAGGGTTTTGTTGCTGACCATTTTCGCACTCGTGCAAATGTGATATTAAAAGCTTGTGATGCTTATATGGATGGTCGAGTGAGGGTTGGCTACTACCAAAATGATGAGTCTTCTTCTTCATCACCTAGCACCAAAGTATCAAGAAAATTCAAGGAGTCTATGCATAAGATCTATCCAAAACTTACCAAGGCGTTCATTGGAATCGGAGCTTCTATAGAGGATATCAGTAAATCAGAAAAGGTTCGTCCAAAGCGTAAAGCAACTGGAAAAAGCGAAGGAGAAAACAATGCTAAGAAGATCAAAAAGGGCTCTTCTTGAATGGGAGGGAGGGGAGGGTGAACTTCAAAATCCATACGGGGGCTACATCACTAGAGTAATGAGTAGGACTAAGATGGATTCAATGCAGTTTATATAAAGTTTTCATTGTTCCCGTAATCTCCTGGATAATGTTTTACTAAAGACTTCCTTTTCTTTTTCATGTTTTTTAGTTGTTGACTTTGTTCATTGAGTTGTGCAAACTGTTTTAGACTTTCTTATAGTGAGAATACAAACTATACTGAGGATTTTCCGAAAATGCAATTAAAATGAAAGGCTGTAGTTTTTGAATGCTTAGCACAATCATGGTAACTTTCGAGCAACTACTCATTTTCATTCATGTCCCTCCTTATTCCCCTGTTTGGTTCGTGAATTTAATGAAATAAAATCAATAGAAAACGGAAAGATATCATTCACCCTTGTTTAGCCAAAATAGAAAACATTAAGAAAGGAAAATAGGATGAAAGTAAATAAAAAAATGAAGCAAAAGAGAAAGCATGAAGGAAATGGTTTTCCTTCTCCCCTTTTTCTTCCTTACTAATTCCAAATCCAAAGTTCCAAACAAGCTTGCAAGTCTACTGGATATATCATTTGTTACCCTCTGTTTCCCTGACTATCTGTCTATGTACATTGATATAACAAAGGAGCAACCCTTCAAGAGGTAGTCCAAGCACATTAAATTAGCATCAATATGGCTTGGTAAACGCTTCTTAGCATATCTACAACTAAGTTGCAACTTGTTGGATCATGGGCTGGCTTTCAAATGGCTAGAGTGAGTATGGTTCCTATAGGACTTCTAATATGATATGATACACTCATCATGCTTCCTTGTGAACTTTAGTTCTGATAGCTTCCTCCTAATTCTGTTGCTGGTAAATAATATGGAAGGAGCCTTTGGCAGCAAAGGGCACCTTGTTCTTTGTCCATGATATCGGTGTTATAATATCTATAATTTTTATTAATTACTGATTAATCAAAATGTTGTCCTATTTAATTGTTTGAAAAATAAAAGATTGAGAGCAAACTAATAATCTCTCCATTTGTTTTGTATCAATATTTTAATTTGACTTTGGCCAGCAACTATTGGTCCAAATTGGAATTGGAGGATTTGACGTTTTAAGTTCAAGGATTCAATCATTTGAGTTCCCAAATTTTACAGAAACTTGCTCCAATTCACTAGTTCAAGTATTAATTCGAGGATTAGAGCACAATTCATCCATTGATCGAAAAAATTATGTTATCCAGACAATACACAAAAAAGACTGCATCCAACATAGATATAGAAATGCATACACGCATGTAGGTACATATGTATAAATCCCAAACCAATTGATGTTTCATAACTATCTCCTTTCCGCAACCCACCAAGCTGGACCACCATCACCGTCTCCTTCTCTCTCTCTCTCTCTCTGTGAAACACCCGCTAAGCCACCATCACCACGACGGCCGAACAATCACCATCTCTCTCTCTCTCTCTCTCTCTCTTGCCGAATCACCATTACAGCAAATCTATTGCCGCCGAACAACCATCAACACTCACAAATCGGTCACCTCAAAAATTCCCCACCATCGAAATCACCGACCCCTCTCACTGACCCACCATGACCAACTAGCAGCACCACCTTCCTCGTCTACCAATTTGAATACCAATCTGAATACTTACAGAGGAGGAGATATTTGAAAACTTAGGAAAACTCCACCCCACCCTTCGCCACTGAACATTTTCCCTCACCCTCAACTCCACACCACAAACCCCAATCAAACCCATACAAATTTAATAGAAATTGGAGGAAATCTGAAATCTGAAATTTGAAGGGATTTCATGAGACCCAGAGTACCAAATTCGTATGTGTGATGGAATGCATCAATCGGCAATGGAAGCCCCTCTCAAACTCGTATCTGTGGTTGTGTGTATTTGGAAAATTTCATTCTTGGTTTACGGTTGATGGTTGTTTGACAAAGGAATTTGATGATTGTTCGGTAATAGCAAATGTCATTGTAATTCGTTTAGCCATCGTAATGGAGGCGAGGGGGTTGTAGTCAATGGTGGCCATAGGAGGAGGTGATGGGTTGCAGTCGGTGGGGTTGTCGAGAGGGAGGAGTGAGGGGTAAGAAGAGGTGGTGGCGGTTGGGCTGTAAAGTTGGTGGAAATGGGAAGGCAATGTGAGAGAGAGGAGGAAGGTGATGGTGGTGGCAAGGATGCGGCGGCGGTAGTGACGTGGTCGGTGGTAGCCAGTGAGGTGTGGCCTGGGTTTGAGAAGGCTGAAGAACGAAAAGGGGTGTTGGGTGTATTGATTTGACCATTTTGACCAAAAAGAAAATTGTTTTTATATTATTAATCTATGTTAAAAAAAAGTGAGGGTAAAAATGTAACTGTACATAAAAAATTAACAATGATTTTATATAACTCTAACAAGGGTAATTATCAGAAAAAGAAGAGTATATTCTTGCTTTTAGTTAAAGCTCAGGGGTAGTCAATGTAATTTGCTCTATTTTAAATTTCATTTCAATCTGTTTCCTCAGTTTTCTCATCATCCAAACAGAAATTAAATCAAGCAAATCCTATTATATATCTTCATATGCATCTACACATAGATGCATATACAAAAGCATCTAGAGAGAGATGTTATGAGAGAGAGAAGCACCTGATAGGCAGTTTCAATGACCAGTGTCTGCTGAACTTCGACCATCACTACGAACTACAAGTCTAAAACCCCTGCAAGAAAAGAGAGAGAGAGAGAGAGAGAGAGAGAGATGTTCTCGGTTTTTCCATTTTTCTTTTTGTTTGGAAATCGGTATGTTACGGGTGCTTCTTTCGTAAGATAACCCAGATTGGACGGCTCAGATTGCATTTGCATACTCTTGGCATCTATTGGGCCCCCATAAGTTTTCAAGCATAAGCCTCATGACCTCCACAGGAGCCCATTCTTTTCTAGTGTTCTGGCTTGTATGTAGTTTCAATAAGCCCTTTTAATTGCAGTTTGGGTGGCCCTGCCCAGAGAGTTGGCCCTACCTTATTGCAAACTTTTGGTAACCTAACACTGGAAAAAAATTCAATAGTTTAGTTACTTGTTAGTGATTCTTATAAGATTTCGTAATGTGGCATGTCTTTTTAAAAATTTTCTCTATTTTTTCACAAATTCAAGTTGCTGATTTAATAACATACTATTGTTACAATTTTATATATACAACTAATGACAACTCAGTGCTACCTAATTACTAAACTTTCTTTCACACACACCGGACCTTGTCAAGCTAACTAAATCAAATTCCAAGGCCCAGTTTGGTATTGTCTTCCTTTTCTTTTGTCGAGTTTTCATTTTTCAAATATTGAAAATAGAAATTGTGGAATGCGATTTACTTGGTATAGTTATTGAAAATTGTTTTCTATTCTCAAGACTAGAGATATCCCTTCTGTCTAGATTTGATTACTGACAACTCAGAATCTGATGATTGTACCTTTTTCTCATTCATGGTTCCTATCAGATATCCCTTTTGTCTAGATTTGACTTCTTCCCCTGCCAAGTCTCCAACCCACATAAGCGACTCAGAAATCGCTCCGAAACCCATCGATGATTGCTCAAAACTACAAACTCACGAAGAATTGCGTAAAAGCTAAAAGCTACAGCGAAGAAACTTACCCAACCATGCAACGAATCCTTTGGGGCAGTTGCGAATTGACATAGCAACAAGTAGCGCAGTAGCAAATCTGGCGAGTGGTATGAAAATCTACAAGTATGGCCCATGCAAAGTGAGAGCCAAAGGGTGTAATCGGTTGGGCTAAAAGCCTCCTTTTCGAAATCAACGGCCCAGATTGGCTCATCGACTCATAGATCTGACGGCTGGTAGTCCACGAGTCATGTCATGTTTTAGAGACCAATGAGAGCGTCCCGTGTGGCAAAACGTCAATCATCGCATTTATTCATCGCTAGCCTTAGTCATAAATGTGCTTCCGGCGCCATAAATGCGTTTCTTCTTTACGAAGAGACACTACTAAAAAAGAGTTTTTTTTGCCACGATAGGTTACCGTCACAAAATACTAGTTGCCGTGGCAAAAGACCTTTTGCCACGGCCAGAAGGGTGTGGCAATAGGCAACGTCGCAAAATTTTTTTGCAACGGCCCTTGCCACGGCAAATAGTATTTGCCACGGTAACTATGCCATCACAAAAAAGCTGAGGCAGCACTAATTTATTTGCGATGGCTCTAGTATGTCACCACGCCATCGCAAATAATGCTATTTGCCATGGTAACTTGCCGTCACAAAAACATTTCAAGAAAGCTTGGACTAAAAACCGTGGCTAATATCAATTGTGCCATCGCAAGTACTTGCTTTTAGTGACCAATATAATTGTCGCTACATAATTGTAGCTAATTTTAGAGCTGTGCTTCGGTTCTTTGCCGTGGCAAAAACATTTTACAAAAGCCTGGACTATTAGCCACGGTTTTGTGCCGTGGCTAATATTAATCTGCTGTCGCAAATACCTATTTTTAGTGACCAATATATAATTGTAGCCACAAAATTGTAGCTAATTTTAGATCTCTGCTTTGGTTTTTGCCGTGGCAAAAAGTACCATGCTGTCGAAAATGCTATATTTTAATTTTAATCATATATATTAAAAATTAAAATTTTTAATTCCCTGTAATTCAAGTTTATATAAAGCAATTAAACTAAATAAATTAATAAAGAAATCCATTCTTCCTAAATTCACAACACAAATTCAAAATATTTAATACAAATCATCTAAAATATAATATTTATATAAAGAAGTAATAAAAGTGTGATCGAATGTATACAATAAAGTTTTCATAACTAATATATGAATGCCAAAGTCCAAGAGTATCCCAACATCCACTACTTCAATACCAAACTCTCCATGAAATATCTACTCTTTCTCAATAACCTGAAAAAAATAAATAAAATAAGTATCAATATGATTGCTATAGTTAATATATATACATATATGCATGTCATCAATAAAATTAAAAATATATAAAAGAAAGCTGAAATTTACATCAACAGATTTCCATGCAACATGTCGACCAACTGATTCTCCCACAGTTTTTATGCCTTGACGTGGTCTTTCTAAAAGAGCATTAGGTTTTCTTGTAATTTGAACAAAAACTTTGTAGAAATTTGGTTTCAATAATTCTCCATTCACTTCAACCAATGGATCCATACTAATAAGAATTCTTTCTGCCACCTCGAGTTTTGGAAGCCCAACACTAAGCAAACTAACTTTCACACCATCTTACAATCATAAGTACAATATTTGAATAAGTTCTTTCAAATAAATTAAACATTTTAAAATTTAAAGTGTTACAATATTAATATTTAAAACAATGCTATAATTCCTAAACGAGACTCCGGCAACCGTGCCATTTGTCCCCACACATCAACCTCGTCTAAACCAAGCTACGTGCCAAGTTTCACGCCGTTCTTAAACCGTTCATGAATTTTGGGTCCCAAAACGCTGAAACTTGAATTTTAAAACTTAAAATGTCCTAATATTAGAAAAAATGTTATAATTCCTAAACTGGGACTCCAATGACCGTGCCGTTTGTCCCCATAAGTCATTCTACCCTTAACCGTGCTACGTGCCAAGTTTCACCCCGTTTCTAGACTGTTCGTGGATTTTGAGCTCCAAAACGCCGAAACTTGAACTTTAAAACTTAAAGTGTCTGAATACTAGAAAAAATATTATAATTCCTAAACCGGGACTCCAACGACCGTGTCATTTGTCCCCACATGTCATCTTCACCTAAACCGTGCTACGTGCCAAGTTTCACGCCGTTCCTAGATAGTTCATGGATTTTGGGCCTCAAAACGCCGAAACTTGAACATTAAACTTAAAGTCTCCCAATAATAGAAAAAATGCTATAATTCCTAAACCGGGACTCTGGCGACTATGTCGTTTGTCCCCACACGTCATCCTCGCCTAAACCGTGCTATGTGCTAAGTTTCACGCCGTTTCGAGACCATTCGTGAATTTTGGGTCCTAAGACGCTGAAACTTGAACTTCAGAACTTAAAGTGTCCTAATAATACAAAAAAAGCTATAAATCCTAAACTGGGACTCCGGCGACCGTGCGGTTTGTCCCCACACGTCATCCTCGTCTAAACCGTGCTACGTGCCAAGTTTCAAGCCGTTCCGAGACTGTTCGTGGATTTTGGGTCCAAAGACGCCGAAACTTGAATTTTAGAACTAAAGTGTTCTAATAATACAAAAAAAGCTATAAAATCCTGAACCGGGACTCCGGCGACCGTGCGATTTCTCGCCACAAGTCATCCTCGCCTAAACCGTGCTACGTACCAAGTTTCATGCCGTTCTGAGACCGTTCGAGGATTTTGGGCCCTAAGACCCCGAAACTTGAACTTTAGAACTTAAAGTGTCTTAATAATACAAAAAAAAAAGCTGTAATTCCTAAACCGGGACTTCGGCAACCGGGCGGTTTGTCCCCACATCTCATCCTCACCTAAACCGTGTTACGTACTAAGTTTTATACCGTTCCTAGGCCGTTCGTGGATTTTGGGCCCCAAAACGTCAAAATTTGAACTTTAAACTTAAAGTGTCCTAATAATAGAAAAAATGCCATAATTCTTAAACCGGGACTCCGGCGATTGTACCGTTTATTCCCACACGTCATCCTCACCTAAACGGTACTACGTGCCAAGTTTCATGACGTTCCTAGACCGTTCGTGAATTTTGGGTCCCAAAACGCCAAAATTTGAACTTTAAACTTAAAGTGTCCTAATAATAGAAAAAATGCTATAATTCTTAAACTGGGACTCCGGCGACTGTGCCATTTATCCCCACAAGTCATCCTCACCTAAACCGTGCTATGTGCCACGTTTTACGCCATTCCTATACCGTTTGTGAATTTTGGGCCCTAAGACGCCGAAACTTGAACGTTAGAACTTAAAGTGTCTTAATATTAGAAAAAATTCTATAATTCCCAAACCGGGACTCCAACGATTGTGCCGTTTGTCCCCACATGCCATTCTCACCTAAACCATGCTACGTGCCAAGTTTCACGCCGTTCCTATACAGTTCGTGGATTTTGGGCCACAAAACGCCGAAACTTGAACATTAAACTTAAAGTCTCCTAATAATAGAAAAAATGCTATAATTCCTAAACCGAGACTCTGGCAACCATGCTGTTTGTCCCTGCACGTCATCCTCACCTAAACCGTGTTACGTGCCAAGTTTCACGCTGTTCCGAGACCATTCGAGGATTTTGGGCTCGAAGACGCCAAAACTTGAACTTTAGAACTTTAAGTGTCCTAATAATACAAAAAAAGCTATAATTCCTAAACCGGGATTTCAGCGATCGTGCGGTTTGTCCCCACATGTCATCCTCACCTAAACCGTGCTACATGCAAGTTTCACGCCGTTTCGAGACCATTCATGGATTTTGGGCCCTAAGATGCCGAAACTTGAACTTTAGAACTTAAAGTGTCCTAATAATACAAAAAAAGCTATAGTTCCTAAACCGGGACTCTAGCGACCGTGCCGTTTGACCCCACACGTCATCCTTACCTAAACCGTGCTATGTGCCAAGTTTCACACCATTCCTAGACCATTCATGGATTTTGGGCCCCAAAATGCTGAAATTTGAACTTTAAACTTAAAATGTCCTAATAATTAAAAAAAATGCTATAATTCTTAAACCAGGACTTCAAAAATCGTGCTGTTTATCCCCACACGTCATCCTCATCTAAACCGTGTTACGTGTCAAGTTTCATGCCATTCCTAGACTGTTCGTAGATTTTGAGCCTTAAGACGCCAAAACTTGAACGTTAGAACTTAAAGTGTCCTAATATTAAAAAAATTCTATAATTCCCAAACAGGGACATGGGCAACCATGCCGTTTGTCCCCACACATCATCCTCACCTAAACCATGCTATATGCCAAGTTTCACGCCGTTCCTATACCGTTCGTGGATTTTGGGCCCTAGGACGCCGGAATTTGAACCTTAGAACTTAAAGTGTCCTAATAATAGAAAAAATTCTACAATTCTCAAACCAGGATTCCAGAGACTGTGCAGTTTGTCCCCACACATCATCCTCACCTAAACCATGCTACATGCCAAGTTTCAAGCTGTTCGTAGACCGTTTGTGGATTTTGGGCTCCAAAATGCCGAAATTTGAACTTTAAAACTTAAAGTGTCCTAATATTAGAAAAAATTCTAGAATTCCCAAACTGGGAATCTGGCGATCGTGCGATTTGTTCCCACAGATCATCCTCGCCTAAACCGTGCTATGTTCCAAGTTTTATAATATTTCTAGACCGTTTGTGGATTTTGGGCCCGAAAACGACAAAACTTGAACTTTAAAACTTAAAGTGTCCTAATATTAGAAACCAAATGCTATAATTCCTAAACCAGGACTCCGGCGATCGTGCCCTTTGTCCCCACATGTCATCCTTACCTAAACCATGCTACGTACCAAGTTTCGAGCCGTTTGTAGACCGTTTGTGGATTTTGGGCTTCAAAACGCCAAAACTTGAACTTTAAAATTTAAAGTGTCCTAATACTATAAAAAAATTTATAACTCCCAAAACAGGACTCGGACGACTGTGCCGTTTTTCCCCACACATCATTCTCACCTAAACCATGCTATGTTCCAAGTTTCACACCATTTCTAGACCGTTCGTGAATTTTGGGCCCGAAAATGACGAAACTTGAACTTTAAAACTTAAAGTGTCCTAATATTAGAAAAAATGCGATATTTCCTAAACCGGGATTCCGGTCACCGTGCTGTTTGTCCCCACACATCATCCTCACCTAAACCGTGCTACGTGCTAAGTTCCAAGCCGTTCGTAGAGCGTTTGTGGATTTTGGGCTCCAAAATGCCGAAACTTGAATTTTAAAACTTAAAGTGTCCTAACATTATAAAAAATTCTATAATTCCCAAACCGGGAATCGGGCGACTGTGTCATTTGTCCCCACACATCATCCTCGCCTAAACTGTGCTACGTTCCAAGTTTCACACCATTTCGAGACCGTTCGTGGATTTTGGGCCCAAAAACAACGAAACATGAACTTTAAAACTTCAAGTGTCCTAATATTAGAAAAAATACTATAATTCCTAAACCAGGACTCCAGCGACCGTGCTGTTTGTCCCCACACGCCATCCTCACCTAAACCATGCTACGTGCCAAGTTTCACGCCGTTCCTATACCTTTCGTGCATTTTGGTCCCTAAGATGCCGAAACTTGAACTTTGCAATTGCAAATGCTGTGTGCATATGATGGCTTATAAAAAAAATGCTATGTGCATAAGATGATGTATCAGAAAACAATGTTGTGTGCGTGGGATGCTTTAAAATGATGAAACAATAGAAGGTATTGTGTGTTTATCTGTGATGGGGTAGGGTTAAGTATTCTGAGGTGCTTAGTTACAGTCAGAATTTATTTCCCTTTTCATTGTTCTTATTAAGCTCACATGAAAATCTGTGTGACTTTCCCTATTTGTGTAAAGCTATTGCATTAGCAAGAGGCACTAAAATTGTTGCATTAATGTTGGAAATGGTAGATAATTTTGCCTGTACAGTCTAGCTTACTATAATGTTTGTAATAGAAAATTAAATGCTTAATGAAGCTTACTGCATTTCCTGGGCAGAGATTGCAGCAATATCATTTTTCAACTGTATTAATGCTATTAATAAAGCTTGTGTGAACTGGCAAAATGAACATTGGACTATTATGTTATCTTTTATGCTTGGATATTTATTTTGATCAACAAGTGCTCCTTAAAAGTCTGCTTAACAAGCAGACTAATGGGATTAACTTGCACTCTCTGCTTGAAGTTATAGAAATGCTGTAGCAGCAGCAGATTTTTTTACTGTTGTCATTAGGATGCAATTCCTAGACAATGGTTAGCCTTGCTAATGTACATTGGAGTAAGGTTATGGTGTTCTGCCTCTTGCCTACAGAATGGATAATGTTATACCTGCTCAATAGGTTGTGGAGAAGCACTTGGTGGCGTAACTGCAACATCATCACCCACAGACTCCGAAAATACTTGATGCCCACTAAATGCATCCGGAACCTGAGAGGAGGAAATAGCCTTTAGTATTACACATTATTTTCTTGTATATATGTCAACACAATTAAATGAAATCATTACCAAATGAAAACAATATGGGAGATTAAATGATTAAATGAAAACATTAGCCTCTAGTATTATAGATTAAATGAAAACATCATCACCTATCTAGCTGCTTCGGTAGTGCTCCGTCCCTGCGGACCAACAATCTGGGAGACGGTCCATATAACCAATTCTGTAATATCAGCTTTCAAACCTACCATGACCAGCTGAGTGATATCCTGGACGCTCGGGCCATGTGGGGGTGGCTGCGATGGTTCGGCTGGCTGCGATGGCTCAGTCGTCCTTCGGCGTAGCTCGGCTGGCAATATACCTGTCCCATAGGTCCGGCAATACCGATGCTTATCCTCCCCAATCAAACTCAAGAAAATGTTATCTCGAAACTTGTCAGTTCTCTCCTTCTCAGGCACTGCCTCAAGTCGCCGATCAAATTCAGCCTACAAACTTTGAAGTAATTACAAACAAAAACAAAAACAATTACAACTACACCACTATGCAGCCTACTCACAATAATGGCTGCCACATCTGGATCAGAAATATTACGTGTTGCAATGTACACGCTCATCCTATCAGTCTTTCGCCTTTCGTTTGATAGCTGAAATTAGAAAATAGTTATATAATTTTCTACATTATAGCAAAGGTGCTTAGCAAGTGAAATTACATAACTTTAAAAATATACTTTTTGTCGTATCTGGTGAAGGTGTGTTCTCCTTGTTCGATGAGGTGGCCACGCTGTGCTCGATTAGCAGAATTTCGTTTCGAAATTTTCTACATCATAGCAAAACATATATGCAATTAATACAACATTTGATATCATAAACTTAGACCTAATAATGTTACCTGTGCCACCTTGCTCCTCCAATATGTCACAAGCTCTTTCCAAAGATTTGGCATGATGTCCTTATGGACTCTAGTATGGAGGGAGGGGTCATCCTTTTATGGTGTAAAGTACTTTATTTTTAACCTGGTCTTTTGATCTCTAAAAATATTAGAGCACGTGGTCATGCAAATTGATTTATATTCAGGTGGACAATTGACTAAGTTTTTCTATAAAACAACAAAATCCAAAATATTAGCCAACATTGTATATCCCATGTTTAAAATTAAAAGTGAAAGTTATTGAAAATATATTACCACAACGTGATCCCAAATGTCTTGTTTGATATTATCAGGAACTTTTTTCCAATCCAAATAGTTTAAGGGTACTCAATCTGCTACTAGATGACCAAGCTGACTAGATAATCGGGTACCATCATCGCCAATAGGCTCTCCCATCTCATTGAATTGTATTACCACCTTGCGAGGGTTTAAACCCCAGTCTGCAATGCCCTTAGCAGGGCCTCGACCACCACCACCTGATTAAGATGAAGCCCCAAAACATGATTCATCACCAAAGACAATTAAATATATAACACCATAAAATTTTTTTTAAATTAGCATAAACTTGGTGAAATAATAACTTGATGCATACATACCTCCAGATGGTGTATATGATGATGATGGGGTAGATGTAGCAGCCAATAGTGCTGGTAATGGTGCCGTGACAACCGGTGGTGCCGTGACAGCACGTGTCGATGATGATGGTGTGGAGGCCTCACTACTCCTAAGCGCCTCAGACATGGTACGAGGACGATAAGCACGTCTCATCAAGGATGACATCTGCAACACACGTAAGAACCTCTCTGCACATATTGGATGCATGAATAATAGATGATAATAAAAATTACATGAGTAATGGAAATATTTTCAAGTAATGCTAAAAAAATGGAGCAAGACAAGCAAGAACTAGTTCATATAAAATGTCCAAAGGTAAATGAAATATTTCTAGTCAAAACTAATATATTACAGGCCAAGAAAATGATATATTTCTTAAGTAGTAACATCATCAACTGTCTCTCCTTCAGTTCTTTCCCTAACCCAATTAGCATCACGCTCATGAATTATCACTACATTCTCTTCTAATCGTTGACTCGTGTATGGATCGGCTTGAGGATCTAAGGAATTCATATCAAACAAACCTCTCTGTGACATCTTCACAACAACTTGCCACTATGGTGCCAAAGCATTTGATGCATACCAAACCTGCTCTGCTTGGGATGCCAAGATGAACGGTTCATCTGTAACTCGATCATCTCGGTACAACAAGTGGTTGAAGTTGACCAATGTGAACTTAAAGGCATCTTCCTTCTTTCCATGATTGTTATCAATCCAATCACACTTAAATAACACATATTTCATGTTATTAGTGTATCTTACTTTTATAATGTCAGTTAATTGTCCATAATAGTACACAACCCCAACACGAGGATTGTTATCCCTTCGACTAGCATAACTTAATGTCTCTGCCTTTAAAGTTACACCACTATTTTGTGAAATTCGATGGTCATCCATGCCTTTCACTCGAAAATGAAACCCATTCACATTACATGCATTATACTTACATGCCACCGAATCAAGGCTAGCTACCAATGCAGTTATTTTTTTGGACAGTATGACATCACTTGTTAGCATAGTTTGTACCTGTTTAAAACATACATACACACATTAATGCATTCATATCCTACGTATGCATAGTTTAGTGTATGTATGATTGATAAGTACATACATGTTCTTTGAATCAAGTGTGGAATGTTTCGAAATGTTCGCGTTGAATCTGGCGACCATCTACACTTGGCCTTTTTTGCTTAATGAATGCAAGGTGCACACTGTGTAATTTGAGAGATATCAACATATCATGTACATGGATTATTAAAAAAAATTTAAGACTATTAATTAAATAACTTACTTTATGAATGGTTCAACTAATTTTGTATTGAACAAGACATAGCGATGAATCTGCATCTTTGATTTGAGGTCAATAATATATTCCAAACCATTCCCCACTGGACCATCTTTGTTCCGCACTGGTCGATTGGATTTTGTTTCCACATCATCCAGATATTGGGCACAAAAATTCATGCACTCCTCCATTAAGTAACCTTTAGCTATTGAACCCTCAAGGAAAGCTCGGTTACGGAAATATTCCTTTAACGTTAGAAGATACCTCTCAATTGAGTACATCCACTGATATTGCACTGGTCCAGCTAACAATGCTTCTTTAGCTAAATGTATGGGTAAGTGCTCCATGACATCGAAGAATGATGGAGGGAAGATTTTCTCAAGATGACAAAGTGTTACCGCGATAAGGTCCTGAATATATTATAAGTCAATTGCACAATTGATCTTCGAGCACAGTTGCCTGAAAAAGTTGCTCAATTCAATCAACGGCTGAATAACATTATAAGGCAATGTATTTCGTATAGCCAGAGGAATAAGTTGTTGAATCGTGACATGTTTATCGTGACTCTTTAAACCCCAAATGGTTCTGTCTTCCAAACGGACATGACGGGATATATTGGATGCATATCCATTCAGCACTCTAACATCCTTAAGAACTTTCAAGAACAAGCCATTCTCTTCCTTAGAGAGCGTGAACTGCCAGGTGGCAAGTAGACTTTATTGTTCCCTCTATCCTGTGGGTGCAATGCTTTTCTAAGTTTCATGAGCTCCAGATCACGCCTAGCACTTGAATTATCCTTTGACTTCCCCACAACTCCCAGTATTGTCCACAATACATTGTCACAGGCATTCTTTTCTGTATGTATCACATCAAGTTTGTGTCTGATCAAATTGTGTCTCCAGTATGGCAACTCATAGAATATACTCTTCTTCTTCCAATTATGGTTTTTTGATCCAGGATTGTCCTTTTCCACTAACCTTCTGCACCTTTCTATAAGATTATCTCTCTTGCATTGAGTTAGAATTCCTTCCGACTCTAATTGTAGCAATAGATTTGATCCAAATAACACTTTAGGCTTGCCTTTTAACTCCCAGGTGCCATCAAAAGAAACCTTATCCTTTCGGAATTTGTGACCGTTAGGTAAGAATCGTCGATGACCCCTGTACGAAAATTTTCTACCATGCTTCAACCATAGGGAATTAGTTTCCTTATTGCAACAGGGACAAGCATATTCACCCTTTGTACTTCATCCTGACAACATGGCATATGCAGGGAAATCACTTATTGTCCACAACAAACATGCATGCAATTGAAATATTTCTTCCGTCGATGCATCAAACGTGCGCACACCTTCATTTCACAACTCATTCAACTCCTCAATCAACGGATCTAAATACACATCAATCTTATCGTCAAGGGATTTTGGGCTATCAATAAGCATAGACAAGATCAGAAAGGGTTGCTTCATACACATCCAAGGTGGTAAGTTGTACGGAATCAACACTACAGGCGAAGTACTGTGGACTATGTTCATTGACCTGAATGGGTTGAATCCATCTGATGTAAGGCCAAGTCTTACACTACGAGGATCACTGGCAAAGTCTGGATTGTGCTGATCAAAATGTTTTCATGTCGGTGAATCAGCAGGATGCCTTAAAGTCCCATCATTTACCCTTTCCCCTGCATGCCATCTCATTGCCTTTGACGTCTGTGACGACATAAACAACCTTTGCAACCTTGGCTTCAGAAGAAAATACCTCATCTGTTTTGCAGGTTTCTTCTTACCTTTAGAGTCTCCAGTATCATCACATTCTTTCTATCTAGAACTGCTACAGACGACACATTGATTAAGATCGACATCCCCATTTCGAAACAACATACAACTGTTAGGGCATGCATCCCAAGTCTTATAAGTGAACCGCAAATTTTCAGTTATCTTTCGAGCTTCATAGTAGTTCTTCGAAAGATTCACTCCCTTAGGGAAAGCCTCACACAACAAATCAAGTAACATATCGATCGACTTGTCCATCCAACTATTTAGCACCTTCATATGCAAAAGTCGAACAATGAATGATAGTTTAGTAAATTTCTGACAACCCGAATACAATTCAGTCTGTGCCTCTTCCAAAAGTTTGAAAAAGTCAGTCGTTTCTTGATTTTCCCCTATCTGGTCCTCATCATTCTCAGAAGTTGTGCCAACATGTGGAATAGCCTCTTGTATCATTCCAACCATGTCATCCCTAATGTCAGTGCAAATGTCAAATTCCATTAACACTTCATTTTGTCGGTGAGGCTGCAAAGGACGACAGGCTTTCCCGTGACTTGTCCAATTTTTGTAATTCCTACACATCTCACTCTTCAAAAGATGGTTACGCATAACGTCTCATGGGTTGTGATATCGATTTGCACACCTCTTACACAGACACCATATCACAAAACTTTCATCCTAGCAGGCATACGCAAATGATAGGAATTGATCAATCCCATTAACATACTCCGGTAACAACCTATCACCTAAATCAATCCAACTCCTGTCCATAGTTCTACATATGCCAACATCAACAATATTACTTATTCGCCACAACAACTAAAAAATAGTCTATTTATATGCCCATGCATTATGAAACCTATCCATCCAACTCCTCTCTAATAGGTAGGTGGTCCTATCCTATTCAGGAATGCACAATCTATATAGCATAAAGCAGCTCAAACCGCTTCGTCCATCTCCTTAGAAAATCCGGCAGCATTTCCCTGCAATTCTCCACGTACACGACATAGATGAGTGCGTTGATATACACTACATCCAGTATGTACGCCGAGAACTACATGATTTGCCACACGAAATAACCCTCAAAGATAAACAATTTGAAGCGGTGAGGCACTAACTGCCATATAGACTTATGCATTCCCGAACTATCCAAAATTGGACAATTCAAGAACCATCTCATCAGAGCCGAATCCACAAACTCTGATGAGGATTCTCGAATGGGTCTAAGGTTGTTTTCTTATCCTTCAATTAACTCATGCAAGCATGAGGTAATCAAAATATAAATATATATGTATGCATGCCATATATCATTGTAAACATTTCATTTTCTTATCAAAGATGTTTGTGTATCAAAGATTTCATTTTCTTATCAAATCTATATAATTTATGAATTGATGACAAATATACAAAAATTAATTCATTTTTGCTAAAAAGACATTAACTAGTATTTGCTAAAAAAATTCATTTTTGTTTTGTTTAGTTATCCATAAAATACTAAACCCGTAAAAATTTCATTTCATTTTTTTTTCTCTTACCCAAATCAAAATCCAAATCCAAATATAGTGTTTGTAGGTTTTAGACTTTTTGGGATCTTGTAAATCAGCGAACCTGATGTCAAATTCATAAAAACAAATGGTCTGAAACTTGCTCAAGTTAATAAGAGAAACTCATTAAATTATAGTGTCAATTTGGTCCACAAACAAGATCAAAAAAACCAAACCAGAAAGAACAAAAATGGGGAAAAACTAACCTGAGAAACTTTACATGTCAGTACAAGAAATAGTTAAAGAAACGAAATAAGATTCTACAGAAATTAACCAAAAATAAATAAAAAATGCAAGAATGGATCTTGAACTAGAAAGAATAGAAAACAGAAGCTCTCATATAATATAACTGACAAAACGAGCCATCCTCTTCACTCAATTCCAATGGCATTGCATAAAAGAGCTGAGCAAATTTTCAGTTATGACAGAAAATAAGAGAAAATAGAAGCCGCCATACCTGATTCGAAACTTGAGAAACACGACACTCTTCGCTCCAATAACTCACAAATGCAGAAGTCGAATTCTAAACCTACAAATCGACATGGATTGAGAAAAGGAGGTCTAACAAAATTGGACTTTAACGGGAAGTAAATGGTAAAATGTAAAAGAAGAGGTAAGAAGGAGGAGGGAAAATTAAATCTAACCTCTAGAAAAATGGAAGGTAAAGAGATAAAGCCCTAGAAACAACCCAGAAAGTAGAGAGAGACTCGAAGGTAAAGAGAGACAGAGAGGCAAATAGCGAGAGAGAGAGAGAGAGAGAGAGAGAGAGAGAGAGAGGCTTACCCGTTGGTTACCAGCAAAATCTTCAGCACAATCTTCATCCAACAGCTTGAGGCAAGTTATTCATTTCACCACATCACCAAAATATGGTCATCGCAAACGGATTTAGGAATGGCAAGGTGGTGCAGCGGCAAGGACGGGCATCGACAAGGACGAGCAGCGGCAAGGAGGTGCATCGGAGGAGGAAAGGGGAGAGAGCGGCTAGAGTTTCGCAAAAGAAAGGGGGAAATGAAAGCAAGCGGGGGAGGAAAGGGGAGGCAGGGGCTAGGGTTGCAGGAAAAAAAGGGGGAAATGGAAGAAGAAACCCGCCAAATCCAAAACGACGCCGTTTCAAAATATTCATTTTTGTTTGAATCCAAAATGACTTTGGTTTTTACTTAGGTATTTGCGACAGGCCGCAATGCCGTCGCAAAAGTCCGTTGCTAAAATCATCTTTTGCCACGACAATCTTGTCGTCGCAAATACCTGAGTCAACAACTACTTTATGCGATTATATATCTTCCCGTGGCAAATTACCGTGGCAAAAAACTATTTGCGATGGGTTTTTGCCACGGCATTCTTGCCATGGCAAAATTCTTTTTTTGCCACTGCAAAGTAGCCGTCGCAAAAACTTTCGAGGCAAAAAGTCATTTTTTTAGTAGTGAGACACTCATCATCCTAGGAATTTCCTTGACCACGCTTGGGGTACTTAAAGGAATTGTGGGCAACTAATGGGGACCGATTAGGAATACCCTAACGGGCTGACCAGGAATTTCCCTGACCACGCCTGGAATACTTAGAGGAATTGGGGGCAACTGATGGGGACCGATTGGGAATCCCTCCATATCGAGAATAGGCCTCTCAGGGTACATGTCAAGCAAGAAGACAATAAAGATCAATCCTGAGAGCTCCAACTGACTCGAGCACGATCGAGCAAACCGCACCAAGCACGACTAAGTAGACCTCCTGGGATGGTGTCGATCATGTTCCTCACGATCGCACTAGTGGAGGCCATCACTGACAACCCAATCATGATAACGTGCTACCAGCTCCACAACTTTGCATGTAGCAGGAGGTAGTTATCTTCCCCCGCTCTGACGCAAGCTTAAGGGAGCACCACGTGTGAAGTTAGACAGCTATTCCCCCACTATCCTGCCACCAGTCAGGTCTTCTAATGCCAGACTGCCACGTGGAGAGACAACCATCTCCCATTATTTCCATGCATGCAACGCCCTCTTAGAGCTATTAGGATACCTACTCATATAAAAGGGAAACTCATCTTCTCCAAGGTATACGCAAACATAAACCCTAGTCAAAACTCTATTGAAATACCTCCAGAAATTTAACTTTGGCATTGGAGTGTCCTTAGCAGCCACTACACCGGTGTCTCTCACCCTTTTTTACCTCTCAGATAACCGAAGCAGCTTGTTGCCAATCTGGAGACCAACCCCACCAATTTACTGTATTATCACTTAGGTTGCATAACAAAGACTTTATGACCAGCCGTCACTTCTAACGAAATATAAATATATGACAACAAAGGCTTTATAATTATTAAAAGACAATGCAAAAGGGCGAAAAAAAGAAATAAATAAATAAATTAGTTGAAAAAAAAAAGACTTAAGACAACTTGCTGTGACTTCTAGTCAAAATATAAATATATACAACAAAAACTTAAAAGATCATTTTTGGATCAAGATTAAGCTAGTTTATTTAAATACAGGACTGATTCACCTCCCTAGCCGGTTGAGGCGGCTGCCTTAAGCCTTCAGCTTTTTATGACTCTAAATTTTTTAAAAATTATATTTTATAATAAAGGCCTTAGGCATCTAACTTTTGACAAAAAATCAAATGCATAAATTAAAAAATATAAAAGGTAGAAATTTAAGTTTTAGTTGAAACAGCTTGTAAGGGTAATAAAAAAATTAGCTAAGTAAGCTGATCCAAATGGACATAAAAACAAAATAAATGAATAAAGTAGTCTGACATATCGAACCTTAATCTGCATAAACAAAGACCGAGATAACCTGCAGCAATGACTTTCACTAGGAAAAATAAATATATAGCCAAAAAGACTAAACAAACCAATAAATAAATAAGTTAGTTGACCGACCAAGAGATAGGGAACTTTAGTTAGATTGCGTAGACAAAGACTTAAACAACCTTGTCGCTTGAAAGAAAAAAAATAAGGACGTTGCCCTTAGCTTGGCCATAGGCGACACGAATTATAGTAATTTATTTCAACCAGAGCTCGCTGACCTAGCACGCTTACGTTGAAGTTAAACAGGGCTATGTCAATAAAAACAAAAGCATTTCTTGTTATAACGTAGGTTAAAGAGAAATGTTATAATACGGATTTTTTATTTATTTATTTATTATTTTTTCACTTTTTTTATAACTAAACAACTAAAACAAATATTCTATTTTTTATTTTTTTTCCCCACAAATTCTAGTTCTCAACACAAATAAGAGTTGAATTTTTTACTTGTAAATTATCATAAGCGGGATGAATGCTTCTAGCCTTCATATACATAGATAGGTACGTATAACATAGATTTGGATTCTCTCCATTTCATGAATTAGAATGGAGGTTTTCATTTCATTGATTTAGATGTTGACACGTTAGCTAACATAAAAATGAAGAGTTTAGATGAGTTGACTTAAAATTTATTTAAAAATAAATAATTTTATAGTTATATATAAAAAAATAAATTTTAATACAAAACGATGTAATTTTAATAAGACATGTGATGAGATTACATCTAGGCCATTGATTATGAATTAAAGATCTCCATTTCAATTCATAAAATAGAGAAAATCTAAATCCGTATAACATATGCTTCTATAAAAGGAAATGAAGCGATACCGGGAAGTTCTGGAGAATGGAAGGAAAGAATGAAGGGTAGAAGGATGCATGGAGAGATATTTCACTTATGTCTGAACCTTAAATGTGAAGATTGAAACTTTAATTTATTGTACAGAGTCAGAGAGATATCGATATTTTCAATATTTCGTTTATCAATATTTTCTTGTTTCTTTTCCTAACTTTGAGATGGTGCGGAGTAACTTCGCCGGAAATGAAAACAAACAACTTTGCTTTGTTTTTTCATCTAAAAACACGTTTAATATGCTGCAGAGAACTTCCAGGCAATGAAAAAAAGGACAACTTCGCTTTGCTTTTTCTTCTACCATTCTTTTGCCTCAACAATCACGCTCATTTTGTTTCCCACTGTTTAGATTTAAGATTTGATGAGGAAAAAGAAAAAAAGAAATGAATATGAAATTATATTTTTAGTTGTTAGAGAAAATAAAAGATAAAAAAAAATATAAAAGAAACCAATAAGAATTTGAAATATTCCATCTTCTTCTCTTTTTTTTTTTTTTTTTTCTCTTTTCATTAGGCTATATTTAGATCAAAGATTTGGTGATAAAAAAGAAAAGAAAAAGACAAATGTAAGGAAAAATATAACAAAAATTCTCTTTCATTTTGTTATTTTTTTCCTGACCTTTTCTTTTTCTTTTGTTTTTCTTTTAATAAATCCGAGTTCCAAATACAATATTGATAAATTAGAGTTCCAAATATAGCATTACCGTTTACTTATGTTGCATTTTCTTTTTCTTTTTCTTTTTCCCATGAATCCCATGTCGTTGGAGGGTGTAAGAATTTCCAGCTTAAATAGCCAATTTTTGTGTGGATTATTGGCTTTTCATTGTTTTGCTTTATTTTTGTTTTAATTTCTTTCATCCGTAAATTTTCAATTTCTCTTTTTTTGTTTTTGGCTTCTGGGTGCTTAAACCTATAAAATACAGTTTCTTTGGTAATTAAATTGAAAAATCATAGCAATTTGCAACCGACTTATACTTGTTGAAAAGAAAAGAACTATTTCTTCCCTTCCTATTGTTGCCGAATCATTTTATAGCTTTGCAAACACCCACCCCCAATTAAATATTGAGCAAATTACATCCATCTCTGTTGAGATTTCAAACTAATACAACATACCTCTAAAGTTTTAAAAATTACATCCCACTCTCTTGAGGCTTAAGGTAAGTTGTATTTTTTCCAGATGTTAAATATTTTAATAGAATATATGTAATGTCAGTAAAAAAATATATAAAAAAAAGGTTCATTATCTAAATTACTCCTAATGTGCATGAAATGACATAAATAAGATTTTTTTTCTTTTGAAATTAATTAGTGTGTTGATTTTAAGTCTTCTTCTAATGAAAAAAGAAAAAAAAGAAGAAGATGTATTACCAGTACAAGATTATAAAAGCAAATTAAATGTTACATTTGTATAAAATACCATTTTAATCAATAAATAAATTATAAGTCAAATATTTTTTAAAAACTTTATATGCTATAATGAAAGTTCTATATAGATTCTATAAATTTTTATAATAAAAATTTCTAGTCAATATGAAAAAAAATGTCCTACAAAAAGTAATATAAAAAACAACAATGTTAGTTAACTTCTATTAAAAAGGCAACGGTTTAACTTAAGAAAATCGATTGTACTAAAGTTTTTAGATCCTATATACTATTAAAAAAAAACAACACACATATGGTGGAATTTAGAAGCAAAAAAACAAAGATTTAAAAAATCAACACAGTAATTAATTTCAGAAACAAAAAAAAAAATTCTATTTATGTCATTTCATGCACATTAAAGGCAATTTAGGTAATAAATCTTTTTTTTTTTGTTGGCATCCCATATATTTTGTTAAAAGATTTAACATTTGAAGAAAAATACAACTCACCTCAAACTTCAAGGGCGGATGTAATTTTTAGAATCTCAGAAGGTGAGTTGTATTAGTCTGAAACCTCAAGGGAGGTAGACGTAATTTGCCTTTAAATATTTTGATCAGTCAGAATGGTTGTTGCTTCCTGATATGGGTCCTAACTCCTAAGTTTTAGTGATATAATAATTATTTGCATTACGTAAGGGTAGAATAGTATTTTTTTCCTTTTATTCTTGTAAGCTATATAAGCCATCTTTTCTCTCTTGTAACCTAATTTTTCTTATTCAATGAAAAGCATCTCTTGCGCCTCTTTGATTCTATCATGGTATCAGAGCAGGTTCTCTGCTGCTTTGACTTTGCTGATCCAACTAGATAGGGGTTCGAAATTTGGGTTCAAAGTTCTTTACTGCTTCAACCATCAATCGGACAGCTTGACTGAGGAAAAAAAATGGCTGTAAGTGACCAAGATCTGCCTATGGAGGGGTGGGGGTCGAGAAGGCAGCGCTGGTGAAGGCTATCTATGGGTCGTTTCTATGTGTTTGGGTTATTATATTTTGGCTGATCGATTTTGTTTTTGATTTTTGGCAGATGTTGGTTGTTGGATACTCTGGTCTTAGCTTGCTTTTGGTTTGATTTTGACTCGTGAGTTGTTGAATTCTCGCTCGGTTCGGTATTGGAAGGTTTGGTTTTTTTTTTTTTGCTCTTGGCATTCTCAATTAATTTGTTTCCTATATCTTGGGTCGATTTGTTGTTGTTTGTCATGCCTAGTGATCAGGATGATTCTCTACAATCTATTAGTGTGTGGTTGGATGGTAAAAATTAGTCTTATTGGAGTTATCTGATGAGAAATTTCTTAAAAGGTAAGAAGATGTAAGATTATGTATCGGGTCTGACTCATTAACCTGTGGAGGGGGTTGATAAATATGAGGACTTATTGGATGCGTGGGATACCTATAACTCTAAAGTTATTACTTGGATCAACAATTCTATTGATAGTCGCATTGGGATTCAATTGGTGAAATATGAAATTGTTAAGGATATTTGGGACCATTTGGCTTAATTGTATATTCGGTCTAACTTTGCAATCTAGTATCAATTGGAGATGGATATTCAAGCACTTGAATAAACAGATAAGAGTGTTCAGGATTTTTATTCGGCTATGACTGATCTTTGGGATCAATTGGCTCTCACAGAATCTGTGGAATTGCAGAAGTTTGCTCCATATCTTGCTCATAGGGAAGAGCAATGATTGGTCCAATTTCTGATGGCTTTTTGTGATGATTTCGAGAGCATTCGTGGATCAATTTTACATCGTGTTCCACTTCCTTCAGTTGATTCGGTGGTTAATGAGTTGTTGGCAGAGGAGACTCATCTCAAATCTCAAACTGGGAAGGGAACATACAGCCCATCTGCATTCCTTTTGGCAGTTCTAACTAAACCACCTTCCTTCAGTCAGAATCGATCCTTGCCTCGCCCTAACAATGAGTGCAATTTCTATAAGGACAAGGGACATTGGAAGGCTCAGTGTCCAAAATTGTTAAATAAGACTCAAACTTCACAGTTGTGGGGAAATGAAGGAAAGCCATCTCAGCGTTCAGGAGGTCCAATGCCCCCACAGTGGCGACCGGAGGGCACCAGTATAATGTAGCAGCTGTTGCCCCTTCATCAAATAACTCAGGGAATGATTCTAATGTAACAATTGTTGCCCCTTCATCAAATAACTCAGGGAATGATTCTAATGTAACAATTGTTGCCCCTTCATCAAATAACTCAGGAAATGATTTCTTCTTTGATCCTCGCATGAGTGCCCTTGCAGAACAGTTCCAGCAGTTTCTTGCTTCACAACCATATGCCATGTCCACTCCATCTGCAGTAAGTTTGTCATTGTCTACTCCATTAGGTATATCTTCTTCTTTGTGGGTTTTAGATTCTGGTGCTTCTCATCATATGTCCCCTAGCTTCTCTTCATTTGCGTTTATAAATCCATCATTTTCTTCAAATTTTGAGCTAACTGCTGATGGCACTCCTTTGGCTTTAAAGGGTATTGGTTCCATTCGTACTCAGAATTTCTCACTTTCAAATGTTTATTGCATTCTTAAACTCACCATGAGTTTTGTTTCTGTTGGTCAAGTGTGTGATCATGGTTATTCTGTTCATTTTTCCTCTACGTCGTGTCATGTGTAGGATCCTCAATCTAGGAAGCTAATTGGGATAGGCCATAAAGAGGGTGGCATGTACATTTTGGATGTGATGCGTGTTCCTGATTATATGGCACCATCAGGAGTAGATCTTTCCCCATTCCATTTGGATTCCTCATATTCTGTTTTTCATTTGTGGCATTCTAGACTTGGTCATGTGTCGGCCTCTCGTTTGAAATTTTTGGTATCTAATGGTGTTTTGGGTGACTTACAAACACATGATATTTCTAATTGTAGTGGTTACAAGTTGGCAAAGTTTTCTGGATTACCTTTTAATCATAGCATGTCTAAGTCCGTTACACCTTTTGATTTAATTCATTCTGATGTGTGGGGTCCTGCCCCTATTGACACAAAAGGGGTGTCTAGATACTATGCTTCTTTTATTGATGATTATACTCGGTATTGTTGGGTTTATTTAATGAAACATCTATCTGATTTCATCCATATCTATACTGCCTTCCGATCATTTGTTCGTACTCAACATTCTGTTGTAGTTAAGTGTTTTCGTTCTGATTTGGGTGGGGAGTATACTTCTACAGCACTTTATAAGTTACTCCTCTTTGATGGTATTGTTCATCAATCTTCTTGTACTGATACTCCTCAACAAAATGGTGTTGCTGAAAGAAAACATCGCTATATTGTTGAACATCTCGCTCTCTTCTCTTATTTGCTAAGGTTTCTAGTGAATTCTGGGGGGAAGCGGTTCTTACAGCAGTATATTTGATTAATAGAATCCCCACATCCCACAATTCTAGTCTTTCCCCCTGGGAATAATTATATGGGTCCCCCCCTGATTACTCTTCTCTAAAAGTCTTTGGTTGCCTATGTTTTGTCCTTCATCCCACTGTTAAGCGTACTAAATTATCGCCACGTTCTGCCATGTGTATCTTCCTTGGTTATGGAGAGGGACAGAAGGGTTATAGATGTTTTGATCCTACTGTTCAAAAACTATATGTCTCTTGTCATGTTGTCTTCCTCGAACATATTCCTTTCTTTACTGTTCCTACTAGCTCCCCTCATATGGCGCAGCCAGACCTTATTCGTATTGACCCATTCTCTGATGATGAAAATGGTGGTAGTGGTAGTGATGATGATGATGTTCCTCTTGCGGTCCCCCAAGAATCTCTTGTGGTTGTGGATTCTCATCAATCTCGCTATCCCAAGCGTGCTCGTAAGTCCACTCAATTACTAGATTTTGCTTATTCTTGTTATCCTGGTTCTTTCACTTCCTTTTTAACTATTTTTCACCTGCTTTGTGAGCCTACCTCGTATAAGAAGGCTGCTTGTGATCCTTTTTGGCAACAAGCTATGGCTGAGGAACTTTTTGCATTGCGTTAAACTCATACTTGGGATTTGGTGTCACTCCCTCTTGGTAAGAAATCAATTGGTTCTCGTTGGGTTTACAAAATCAAAACAAAATCAAATGGTTCTATTGAGCGATACAAAGCTTGTTTGGTTGCTAAGGGTTTTGCCCAATAGTATGGTATGGATTACGAGGAGACTTTTGCCCTAGTTGCCAAGATGACAACTGTTCGTGCTCTTATTGCTATAGATTCTATTCGTTGATGGGCTCTTTCTCAGCTGGATGTTAAAAATGCCTTCTTGAATGGGGATCTGAAGGAGGAAGTGTACATGGTACCTCCGCTTGGTGTCTCTCATAACCTAATTGAGGTCTGCAAACTCAAGAAGGCTTTTTATGGTCTTAAACAAGCCCCTCGAGCTTGGTTTGAGAAGTTTTCGATAGTTGTCACTTCTCTTGGTTTCTCTTCTAATGCTCATGATTCAGTTTTATTTGTTAAGGATACTCCTGCTGGGTGTATCATTCTCTTTTTGTATATTGATGATATGATTATTACGGGTGATGATGTTAATGGTATTGTGGAGTTAAAAAAGATGTTGGCTTAGGAGTTTGACATGAGGGATTTAGGGCCACTCCGCTACATCTTAGGAATTGATGTACAATACTCCCCCAAAGGTTACTTGCTTTCCCAATCGAAGTATGTTACAGATATTCTTAACCGCTCTAGTCTCATTGATAGTTGGATTGTTGATACTCCTCTTGAGGTTAATGCCTGCTACACTCCCACTAATGGTACCCCCCTACTTTATCCTACTTTGTATCGCACTATTGTTGGTAGTTTGGTCTATTTGACTATTACTCGCCCATATATTGCTTATGTTGTCCATATCATGAGTCAGTTTGTTACTTCACCTACATCTGTGCATTAGTCAGTTGTTTTGTGTGTCTTGCGATATCTTTGAGGGACTCTCTATCAGAGTCTTTTATTCTCTTCGACCTCGTCATTGAAGCTTTTTGCCTATTTTGATGCAGATTGCGCTACTGATCCTACTGATCGAAAATCCACTACTGACTTTTGCATATTTTTAGGTGACTCCCTTATTTCTTAGAAAAGCAAAAAGCAAGCAGTTGTTTCGTGCTCTTCCACCGAGGCTGAATATCGTGCGATGGCGTCTACCACAATTGAGATTATGTGGTTACGTTGATTGTTGGCTGATATAGGCATTATATTTTCTACTTCTACTCCTTTGTGTTGTGATAATAGGAATGCTATTCAGATTGCAAAGAATCCATCGTTTCATGAATGGACCAAACACATTGAGATTGAGTGCTATGTCACCCGACACCACCTTCAGCAAGAGACTAATACTTTTTAGCCCTTTGTTCTCTCCTCCATGCAGATTGTTGATTTCTTAACAAAGTCCCACATAGTCTAGCGCTTTCGTTTTTTGGTTGACAAACTCTCGATACTTTTTACTGCCACATTATGAGTTTGAAAGGGGATGTTAGTGATATATAAATTATTTGCATTATATAAGGGTAAAATAGTATTTTTATTCTTTTATTCTTATAAGCTATATAAGCCATCTTTTCTCCCTTGTAACCTAATTTTTCTCATTCAATGAAAAGCATCTCCTGCGCCTCATTGATTCTATCACTAAGGTGCTATCAAAGACATGCAAAGGCAATTTTCTTGCTTTTCAAAAAGAAAAAGGGCAAATTACATCCTCCTCTTTTGAGATTTCAGACTATTACAATCTACCCTCTGAATTTCTAAAAATTACATCCCCCTCTCTTGAAGTTTGATATGAGTTACATTTTTTTTCATATATTAAATATTTTAACAGAATATATGTGATCTCAGCCAAAAAAAAAAAAAGTTCATTACCTAAATTACCCCTAATGTGCATGAAATGACATAAATAGATTTTTTTTCTTATGAAATTAATTAGTGTGATAATTTTGAGCCTTCTTCTAATAGAAAAAACAAAAGATGCATTACCAGTGTAAGATTCTAAGAGCAAATTAAATGTCGCATATGTATAAAACACCATTTTAATCAATAAATAAATTATGAGTCTCATTTTTTTTTAAAACTTTATATGCTATATTTAAAGCCCTATATAGATTTTATAAATTTTTATATAAAAAAGTTTTAGTCAATATCAGAAAAAATGTCCTACAAAAAGTAATATAAAAAGCAACAATGTTAGTTAACTTATATTAAAAAGAGAACGGTTTAATTTAAGAAAATCAATTGTATCAAAGTTTTTAGATCCTATATAATATAAAAAAAATAACAAACATGGAGAAATTTGAAAGCAAAAAAAAACAAAAATTTAAAAAATTAACACACAAATTAATTTCAAAAGCAAAAAAAAAAAAATTATTTATATCATTTTATGCACATTAGAAGTAATTTAAGTAATAAACTTTTTTTTTTACTAGCATCACATATATTCTGTTAAAATATTTAATATTTAAAAAAAATATAACTCACTTCAAACTTCAAGAAAAAAATATATAATTTTTAAAATCTCAAAGAATAAATTGTAATAGTTTGAACTTAAAAGAGATGGATATGATTTGCCCAAAAACAAAAGACTTTATTGGACGCGCTTTGAAGACTTTATAGGAAGACTTTATAGGACGCGCTTTGGCAGATAGATCACTGAGTTGAGTTGGTGCACTATAAACCCCAAGTTTTCAAACTCAGCAATAAACTTAAAACTCAGTTCAGATTACCATTTCCTCCTCATCCCCTTCAAACACACAGGATACTGCAAGAAACTAAGAGAGAGAGAGAGAGAGAGAGAGAATGGCGGAGAGTGCGGTGTTCCATCTACTATTCAACTTTGTACCCTTCCTACAGGAAGAGGTGAATTTGGTGAGCGGAGTTCGAGAAGAGATAGAATACATCAGAGACGAATTCGAGCGCATGGTGGCTTTCCTCAGAGTTGCCGATGCTATGGAAGAGACTGACCGGGGACTCAAAGTATGGGTCAAGCAAGTGCGAGAAGCTGCATATGCCACTGAAGATGTTCTTGACAAATTCATGCTTCGTCTGGGGCATCATCGTGGCCATGGATTCCAAGGGTTTCTTCGCAAGGTTTCTTGTTTTATTAAGACTTTAAAAGCTCGCCACCAAATTGCTTCTGAAGTACAAAGAATCAAGTCCAGAGTCATCAATATTTCCGAGGGACATCAAAGATACAGTAACATATATGGTATGCCAGAGCAAGGCCCAAGGTCCACTGTTCTTAACAAACCATGGTATGATTCTCGTGGCGATGCCCTTCTACTCCAAGAAGCTGAGCTTGTAGGCATTGAGAAACCCAAATCACAACTGATTGGGTGGCTGGTGCAGGAAGATCCTCGACTCAAGGTGTTCTCCGTGGTAGGGATGGGAGGACTGGGCAAAACCACACTCATTAAAAAGGTCTTTGATGATACAAGAGTGAAGAAGCATTTCGAGAACCATGCTTGGATCACTGTTTCGGAATCATTCAAGATTGAGGAGCTCCTAAAAGGCATGATCCAACAGCTCTTTGAAGAAGTCAAGCAACCCGTCCCACAAGGAGTGGAAATCATGGATACGAACAGCTTGAAAGCGATAATCAATGCTTTCCTGCAACAAAAGAGGTATGTTCTTGTTTTCGATGATGTCTGGGATATTCATGCTTGGCAAGCTTTTAGATATGCATTCCCCGATTGCAATTGTGGCAGCCGAGTAATGGTCACAACAAGAAATATTGATTTAGCCTCTTCCTCTAGTAAAGAACATTATGGCAATGTCTATAGTCTCCAGCCGTTGCCTTTCGAAGAGTCCTGGACCTTGTTTTGCAGGAATACATTTAAGGAGAATTCTTGCCCTTCGTATTTGGAAGGAGTGTCAAGAGGCATCTTGAAAAGATGCGAGGGATTGCCACTTGCAGTTGTGGCAATGAGTGGTCTTTTATTAACAAAGGAGAAGAGCAGCGTGGACGAGTGGGAGAGGATTTATCGCAGCCTTGGTGAGGAGTTAGAGGGAAATGACAAACTTCTGAGCATGAAAAAAATATTGTCACTCAGTTACATCGACTTGCCATATTATCTAAAGTATTGTTTTCTGTACCTGAGCATTTTTCCAGAGGATTGTTTGATTGACCATGGGGGATTGATTCGGTTATGGGTGGCAGAAAGATTTGTAGAAGAGAGACAGGGAATGACAGCAGAAGAAGTTGCTGAGGGTTACCTCGATGAGCTCATCAATAGAAGCTTGATTCAAGTGGCAAGGATAAGGGATGATGGAAGGGTCAAAGGGTATCGAATCCATGACCTTTGGCGCGAAATTGTCTGTTCGAAGTCGATGGAGCAGAATTTTGTAACAATTGCTAGCCAACAACAAAGAAGAGGGTGGGCCAATAAAGTTCGACGCCTATCAATTCACGGTGGAATGGAAAATTTACAACAAAGTAATCGTTTCAGTGGACTTCGTTCCTTGTTCATGTTCGATGCAGCACGTTCTTCACTGTCCAAGTCTTCCGTGCTAGCGTCGTTCAAGGATGGTCTAAGGCTGCTAAACGTGTTGGACTTGAGAGGTATGTCATTAGAGAAATTTCCAAACGAAGTTGTGAAACTAGTACATCTCAAGCATCTAAGCTTGAGGGAAACCAGGGTAAAAACAATTCCGAAGTCGATTGGAGAGCTTCAGAACCTGGAAAACTTGGACCTTAAACACAGCCATTTCACTGAGTTGCCTGACGAAATCCTGAAGCTCCAACGACTTCGCCATCTCCTGGTGTATCGCCACAAGATCGCACCTACATATTTTTCTTTTCACCATGAATGCGGATTCAAAGGCCCTGCAAAAATAGGAAGTTTATCATCCTTGCAGAAACTCAGTTCCGTCGAAGCAAACCATGGCAGTAGTGGTGACATTGTGCTGAGAGAGGTAGGGAAGCTGACCCAATTGAGGAAGTTAAGGATTCTACAGTTGAGAGGTGAAGACGGGAGGGCTCTATGCTCGTCCCTTGAAAAGCTGAGCAACCTTCGCTCGTTGTTTGTGGTAGCAATAGAAGAACACCAGATCATTGATCTTGAATCTCTGTATTCGCCTCCTCGATTTCTTCGAACAATATTCCTGGACGGCCGTTTAGTTAAGTTACCGCAATGTATATCTTCTCTCCATGGTCTTGTCAGAGTATGGCTAAGGTGGAGTAGGTTGAGGGATGATCCGCTGCCGTACTTTCAGGATTTGCCCAATCTGGTTGAGCTTGGACTTGTTCAGGCATACGAGGGGGAGGGATTGTGTTTCAAGGCTGGTGGGTTTCAAAGAATTAAGTCTTTGTGGCTGAGTAGATTAAAAGGATTGAGATGGGTGAGAGTGGAGAAAGGCGCGATGCCTCATCTTAAAGATCTATATATACAGGATTGCGATTTGGTGGAGAAGTTGCCCTTTGGTGTTGAACATCTAAGCAACCTTGAATATCTTGAATTGGATGATATGTCTAATGGATTGATTTCAAAGCTGAATCGAGACAATATACGAGGTGAGGATTACGAGAAAATAGCACACATCCCTAAGGTGCGGATTGCAGATTCGAAACGTGGTTATTGGAGAGGAAATTATCTCTAGCAGATCTAGCATTAGGAGAAAAATGGACCTTAATATTGCTAGTTCAATCTAGATGAATGTATAATTTATACATTAAGGCAGTTTTGTTTCGGATGTTGCACGCGAAAAGGAACTTCCCACTGCCAACTGCTGGTGGTCCCAAGGATTTTATTTGAAAAAGCAAAAATGTTTGTTTGTTTTTTTTTTGGGTTGGAGGGTCTCTGCACCTTTGTTTTTTGTTTTTGTTGGTTGTTCATTATGATAAATTCGAGATTTGAAAATTATTGAGTTTGAATTTTCTTTTAATCTAGTCAAGTAGATTTTTGTTTTTTGGGGGTAATGTAATGATTGTGTTCGATTGTACAGTGAATATATATTGTTGTTGAGCATAGCTGTACACGATAATAAATTCAAGATTGGGAAATTAATGTGTTTAATGTTTGTTTTATGAATGTAAATTATCTTGCTTGAACACAAATCCAAATCCAATCTGGGTGAGAGGTGTACCATAAATGTTAGTGTTGGACAAAAAATGTATACATATATATATATATATATATATGAGACAAGCATTCAAATTGTTACTATTTTTTAGTATCATGGTAAAGCTTCCACCACAATAACATATTTTAGATTTTTTGTTTTTGGGTCGAGAACATATTTGAAAATTAAAAAGAGTAATTCTAGAGTCAGGTGCGCCGGCTAAGCAGGCGCCTCCTGATGCTTGATACATCACTCATGACTCATTGAGCAAGGAGCAGTGGGCTTATCAGGCAAAAGCCCAGCCCGAGGGGAAGACTTACGGGTAAAAGACTGGGAAGTCAATGGAGCAAGGCCCAATAGTCCAATTGATGGGTTGTTCGTGGTGTCCAGGAGCGACTCTGTCGAATAAAAGTATTATGCTATCAAAATTCAATATACTGGTGGTTTAGAACTCAACAGTTTGTAAGGTATTTAGAATGAACAGTGCTTTCATTTGTTGAATAAGAACTCAGATCCTGTACAAACATAAAAGTTATACGTAATTTTTATACAAAACGATGTGGTTGAATTTAAGTCTTTTATTTTGAAACATAACATAACACATATCAAGGTCAGCTCTTATCGTGATGGCATTCTAACCCATCTCTTATTATCAATAATTTCTCCAATTTGATTTGAAAATTATTTAGGCTAGCCCAGTGCAAGAGATTCTCCCATAGAGGTTGGAAAAAGTCAAATGTACACAGTATTACTCATGCATATAAAGAGATTGTTTCTATGTTTTGATCATGTGACACTCATGTTGCAATAGAAAAATTTTACTGTTGCATGAAGGCTTATGCTTATTTGATAGTTGTTTGGAAATCGTTACAAGACTGATGTGTACTGCAGAAAAAGAGAAGCAAGAATGAACAACAAAAAAGAACTGTGCAAGAATTGCTTTGCCTCCGGTTTTTTCAATAACAGAGAGAGGTTACAAAAGAACTTGTTTACACTAGAATTATCAATCAATGCCTACTAAGCTACTCAGTTCTCTTCTTTATACACATCAAGCTCAAGAAACTCCAACAAACTAATCATAACTAATCCAACTGGGCTATGTTTCGTAATACCTATCCTCCACCAAATAATGCTTCTTATTAACTAGTAAATTGGTAAAATTGTATTTCACACTGTATTTCAAGAGTTCTATAGTGAACTTCCACCATACCCTTTTGCCTAATACATCTGCCATCATTCCATCCCCCATAGAATAATACTTGGCGTCAAGGATTAAATGTTCGGAAACTGCTACTGAATATTATAGAAGTCTTCCCAAGTGGCATCCTCAGGAATTGAATGCGACTGTTGAATCAATACCTGAGTGACAGTATGATTGTGCTTTCTGACCATGCATCTTGCCAGAACGGCCACAAGCTCTACTCTCATTTGTCCATCTAGACCAACAAGGGGCACTGAACTGTGGTTTCCTCATTTTTCTTAAGCTGTGAGACATGGAACACAAGGTGAACCTTAGACGCAAGTGGTAGTGCAAACTTGTATGCCACTTTTCCAATGTGCTGTAGGATTTGATAAGGACCAAAAACTATGGGGCAAGTTTGGCATTTTGCTGGAGTGATAATGAACTCTGTTTGAATTGCTGTAGTCTCAAGAACACCCAATCCCCCACCTCAAACTGCCTCTCAGTTCTGTGCCTTTCGCAAACTATTTCCTTCTTTGCCGAGACTGCTGTAGATGATCCTTACGAAGTTGAATTATAGTGATCTGTCCTTCAACATGTTGTCTGCTGCAGTTGTGGTAGATGAGCTTGGAATATACAAATCAAAGTATAGGGGTCTGCCCATACACTGCCTCGTGTCACCACCATTCAGTTAAGGACAATCATTTTTCCCACTCCCTTGGCCTGCCGCCAGTTAGGCACCTTAGGTAGAGACATCTATCGATGACTTCAGATTGTCCATTAATATAGGGATGGTATGAGGAGCTCATATAGAGGTCAGTTCCTTGAAGTCTGAACAATTTCGTCTAGAAGAGAATTGTAAATAGAGCAGCAGTGCTATGGAGCACGGAAAAGTTAACCGCATGATTCTACCGGATGATGTGGCAATCACACGTGTCTCTGCTTAAGAAGGAAACTCTCGTGGAATGAAAAAAAAATACACAAAACGCACGTGAATATTTCTCTGCCGTCTTCCTCCACCTTCCCCTCTCCTCTCTCTCCGTACGGATATTTTAGGGCTGGTAACTCTCTTGATGATTGAATATTGAAGAATTTAAACAATCCAAAAAAAAAAAGTACCCACGAGGGCTCCTCTCAATCTCACTCTCTGTGGAGCATACGATTAATCAATAAAAACAGGCATTTAAACAACGTAACTTTCTCTTTTGAAAAATTTCAATCTAAATCGAATGATCGTAGAACCCAAAGGATTGTCAGTTATCATCCAAACAAGAAAGTTTGGTGTGGGTTTGGTTATCATTTTGGATGTAGATTTGTTGTTTTTCTTTAATTCAAGGCAAAACTTAAAGCAAATTTCAATTTAAAAGCAATGTAATTACTTCAAAAACTGCCAACCAAACTGAAAAAAAGAAAAATTAAATCAAAGCATGAATAGGAATCAAATCACTTTCACTGTTGTCCGTAATTTCGAAAGATATCCATGTGAAGCGATGACGATCATTGAGTCAAGTAGTTGGAAAGTATCTACCTCCATACTCTGTTGTTTGATCTGTTCTTTGGTAAGGGTTAAGGACCCTTTGTTTCCATCATTATTAATTAGTTTGCTTTATTTATATTTTAATTTCACAAATTTCATATTAAGGTAAAGGTGGGTATCAGATCAATATAAAATTCTTCCATGTCGTCTACCACGTCAGGCGGTAAGGTAAACCGGTGACATTATTCGTGCTCTGTATCATTTCTCTTGCAAATATAAGATACTTACCGCTCACCATGGTGGATGGCATGCCATGTAACTTGAATACTGTATCAAAGAAGACTTGTGCAACCCCTAAAGCTGTGTATGGATGAAACAAACTCAAGAAATGAGCATATTTAGATAGTCTATACCATTGCAAGTTTGGATTTGCTGCATGATCTCTTTCCAATTCTTGGATCACTCTTTGCAACTTACGATCATTCACTAGCTATCCTTTAGCTGTAGGACACTCTCAAACCTTACTGTAGAGATGGCCATTACTATCACTGGATCAACTTCTACCCTGGACAAGGCATCAACCACCTTGTTTTCCTTCCCAACTTTGTGTCAAATCTCATAATCAAACCCCAGTAACTTTGCAAGCCATTTTTGTTGCATGAAGGTAGTTACCCTTTGCTCAAGTAAGTATTCCAAGCGGAAATAATTAGTTGATTTTGAAATGCCTCCCTAATAGATAGTGCGTCCATCTTCCTACTGCTTTTACTAACGCTAGGACTTCTTCATAAGCATAGAGTGTCCTATTTCTTGGTAAGAGGGTCTGGCTGGAAAAGGCCAGAGGTGTTTTCTTGCATCAGGACAACACCTATTCCATTTTCTGAAGCGTCACATTCCACAACGAATAATTTGGGATAATCCGGAAGGGCCAACACAAGAGTAGTGGACATAGCATCCTTGAGCTGCCTAAAAGACTTGTCAGCAGTAGGGGTCCATTGAAATGCATCTTTTTTCAACAGTGCTGTCAAGAGTGCTGCAATCTTACCCTATCACAAAACTTCTAGGGATAAAGACCTAGAAATCCTCTTTAGGGCCTTAAGAGAAACAGGTTTTGGCCAATGTACTGGGGTCTGTAGAAACACTTGGCTGAGATATGATATGCCCAAGGTACTTTACCTTCTCGTCCCCAAAGGCACACTTGCTCTTCTTCGCAAAAAGTTTATGCCTTGTGTCACGGGCCTGGATTTCCAACACTATTAACCCGAGCGGCCTTAGCTAACTTCACCCTTGAAGAAGCTAAGTAAGCCTTTAAGAACACCGAAAGAGAAGAGCTAAGAATAAGAGAGTACTTGACAAGAGAGCTTAGAGAATGTTTTGCTTTGTATTGAGAACTTGATTTCCACTTGATTCTTACAAATGAGGGGCCTACCCCTATTTATAGCCATCCACCTCTTCAAATGGATGGTTCTAGAATCCATTTCCTAAATATCCAGATATTTACAAACTTCTAGGAAACCTCCACATATCCTAGAATGTTCTAGAAAACTACCCAAGATATTTACAAGGCTAGAAATCTCTACCATATTCTAGAAAATTCCTACACTCTCTTAATATTTATAATTGTGTAGAACTCTCTAGAATGTCTCTACTTAAGCCCATTTATTAGAATGTCCAAGAGAAGCCTAGAAGATTCTGAATTTGTGTGACTTCTTTGTGTGGAAGGTTTTAGAACCTTATAATATTCCATAACCTTCTAGAATGTTCTACAACATTCTAGAACCTTCCCCAATATTCTAGAAGCTTCTCCCCCTTCCAGAATATTCTAGACCTTTTTAGAATATTCTAGTTTATTCTAGAACATCCTGAAAGCTTCTAGATTCTTGTTGAATCTTATAGTATTCTTTAGAATTTCATATGATGCCAATGTCAAAAATTTTGTTGCCGTTTTGACATTCGAATGGGCTTCCATGGTGCTCCAATTTGGCAGGCCGTGACATTCTCCCCCACCAAATTTGGCAACGCCCTCGTCGCCGCTTTTTCTGAATGTGGCGACTGTCTCAGGGAAGTTCCACGAGTTATCTCCGGGTCGCCAACATACCTTATGCCAAAACCATCCCGCCCTTCTTGAGTGTCGATGCTTCCCTGCGATGTGTTGCCTTTGGGTGCCTACCTTGGGCGCATGTACCTTACCTTCCTTGGTGAGAGGCGACCCATTCTCGTGCTAAAACCATTGCGTACTCCCTTGTATCGCAATCTCCATCACAGTCTTGGCCTGAGGCATGTACTCCATGCTTACATGTCCTCGATCCACTACGGGGTTTTGTGGTGGCCTCCGTGGTTCCTCCTTATTTGGGGAAGCGATGGGTAGTTCTGATGGAATGATCTCCTTGGGCTCTTCAAGCTCCTCTATGACCTCCTTTGGCCCGTCCACCTTGGTGCTTGAAGAGTCTTTTTCGGGGTCCAAGGTTCTTGGTTCTTCCTCAAGTTGTTGCCTCTCTTAGTACTCTTTGATATGCGCGACCATCTCAGCCCTTTTTGGGCAGTCTCGAGCAAAATGAAGCTCATCACATAGAAAGCAATTGTTCTTGGGCTTGAACATGACCTTCCTGTCCTTGTGTTTGCCCTTGTTTGAGATTTTAACTTGAAAGGATAAATTCTCCTGCTGCCTCTCGTGCACCATAGAGTTGACATTAGCTAGCATGTTGCCTCTCGGCTCCCCAAGCCTTCTCTTGAGGTCCCCCACCTCATGCTCCATGCTTTGCTCCTCGATGTCAAGCCGCTCCCCTGAGTCAGCCACGGTCACGTCCACCCTAGTGAACTGCGTCTCCATGGGACTAATAGCATCTTGAGACTTATCCTTCTTCCCCTTACTAGTGTCAGCCTCCCTTCCACGTGTTTGCTTGCTTGTGAGAACTTCCACCATTGAAGATGCCTTCCATTTCTCGAACTTGCTCTGATACCAACTGTCACGGGCCTGGATTTTCAACACTGTTAACCCGTGCGGCCTTAGCTAACTTCACCCTTGAAGAAGCTAAGTAAGCCTTTAAGAACACCGAAAGAGAAGAGCTAAGAATAAGAGAGTACTTGATAAGAGAGCAATGTTTTGCTTTGTATTGAGAACTTGATTTTCACTTGATTCTTACAAATGAGGGGCCTACCCCTATTTATAGCCATCCACCTCCTCAAATGGATGGTTCTAGAATCCATTTCCTAAATATTCAGATATTTACAAATTTCTAGGAAACCTCCACATATCCTAGAATATTCTAGAAAACTACCTAAGATATTTACAAGGCTAGAAACCTCTACCATATTCTAGAAAATTACTACACTCTCTTGATATTTATAATTGTGTAGAACTCTCTATAATGTCTCTACTTAAGCTCATATATTAGAATGTTCAAGAGAAGCCTAGAAGATTCTGGACTTGTGTGGCTTCTTTGTGTGGAAGGTTTTAGAACTTTATAATATTCCATAACCTTCTAGAATGTTCTACAACATTCTAGAACCTTCCCCAATATTCTAGAAGCTTCTCCCCCTTCCAGAATATTCTAGACTTTTTTAGAATATTCTAGTTTATTCTAGAGCATCCTGGAAGCTTCTAGATTCTTCTTAAATCTTATAGTATTCTCTAGAATTTCATACGATGCCAATGTCAAAAATTTTGCTGCCGTTTTGACATTTGAATGGGCTTCCACGGTGCTCCAATTTGGCAGACCGTGACACTTGGCACTCCAAATACAATTCTCAACTTTTTCTCTCCAAAGGCGCACTTTCTTTTTCTTCCCTTTTAGACAGTTTCTTTTTATTTTTTATTTTTTGGGAGTGGGGTTGGAGGGAGACGAGGCTGGTCTTTTTTTTTAAGTGAAAGGTTAATTTCTCTAATGATTGAAACAATTCAAAGATAAAAAAACAAACGTGAACTTTCCTTTTACTTTGTGCCCCGACACACTTTCAGCACCATCATGGCCTCATCAGTGCCAGTAAATTCGTGGGATAATGCTATTGTGAGAGTAAAATTGGCTTTTGGCAGAGCAAAACATAATGATTTAATGAATCGAATTGCTATAACTTGAACAAAAATAATAATAGGGCTAATGCCCAGCTAAAACTTATATATATATATATATATAAGGAACCTGGCTCTAAAGACCCACTTACCATGACTGGGAGCATCTAAACTCCATAAACAAACTTGGACAGCTAGCTGGGACTTCCACCAAAACATTAACTACAAACTATCAAGACCCAGAATCTGATAAATGTGCACAATAAAAAAACACTTGCACTACATAACAATTAGTTAGCTGGCCTACCATGAGATGGAGAACTTTAGGCAACTTGAAGAAAGACCGAATCACCCACGAGAAAATATTGGTTGCAACTGTGTTATCACATTATCATGTATTATGTAATATAATGGAGCAATGATATATAGCCATGTGACTATGTTAGATACTAATAATCAGACTCTCATTTTTTTTAAAGAAAATTTTAAAATTATTACCCTTAATAATTACAATTTATACGGTTATATGGTTCTAATTTATTAATTTGTTGTACTTGACATTTACTCACATAGAAGCCAAACAGTCCGGCTGGGCACTGGGGTCAACTCCGTAGGTCGAGCGCATCTCAAAACAATCCTTAGTTTATGCCTCGGTGATGCATGTGTCCTGCAACACTAAGGAACATGTTGAGCAATAATGTCAATTATAAAAAAAGCCAATTTGTCTCAAGGATTTTGGCTGAATCAATTTCCCCAAGTCATATTTTAATGCCACAGTAAGTACAGTATGTATAAATTGTATCATTTTCTCCATATTATTTGACAAAGCTACCCTTACTTGCCGAGTCGTGGACTATCAATTTGGGCTGGCAATATGCTCAAGCTAATCAGAAAACTCACGTGTGAGATAAAAAATTTAAGGAGTAATTACACTTTATTCGATTTGACTTAAAATTAAGTGACTCTTCTAAATTTTAAAAGTGAACAGATGATCTCTATATGATTTTAAATTAAAATGCAAATTGATAGAAATTGTTAGATTTAATATAAATTGTTGTATAATTACACTTTATCCCCTTATGACTTAAGTCAAAATTAGATAACCTTTCTATGATTTAAAAGTGAACACATGACCCCCTGTGATTTTAGAACATTAAAAAGATAATTTGAACCCCTTTCATGGCAAAAAGACAATGAAAATCATTAAATTTAACTAAAATTCTTTCATAAGAATATTTTGGTCATTTTATATCTTCAAATTAGAATATTCAAAAGATGACTTGTTGAAATAATAATAAAAAAATCTCTATATAACATTAAAAAGACGACTTGGTGAAATAACCAAAAAAAAAAAAAACTCGTTAGACAACACTTTAGTTTGGCATAAAAGGACCAAATCATCTTTTTAATATTCTAAGTTATAGATAAAATGACAAAAACACCTATGTAATAAAATTTCTGTTAAATCTAGCGGTTTCTATTCATTTACACTTTAGTTCAAAACCACATGGGGCCATCTGTTCACTTTTAAAGTTCAAGGAATTATCTGATTTTAAATCAAACCACAAGAAATAAAATGTAATTACTCTAAAATTTAAACAAAGACTTTATATTACCCAATCATGAAATGCCACCTAAGCAAACAATTTAGCCTAACCAATATTTAAACATTTGAAAAAATTAATTGGTTGGCACGAGTTGAGTTGTAACTGGGTACTTTTGAACACTTTCTATCCTTCATCTAGTTGTCAAATCATTTTAATCTGTATAGACCCCGATTAAAAATAAAAAAATATTATTCTTTTAAAAAAATTTATACAAAAAATTTATTAAAATAATGTGATAGTGACATTATTGTAATTAAGAGCTATTAATATAAGTATTCTATTTTAAAGTGAATAGCTCTTATTCAATCACACTATTCTAATAATAAATACTATATAAATTTGTCAAAATGGGCCGTTACTTCCTGGATTGAGTCCTAGTCGCTGTTGAAATATTCAAAAGCAATATGCCTGTTTTCAATACATATATATACATATAAGGAGATTTTACATCACAAACCTCCAGTTTTCAAACTCAATAACCAAATTAAAACTCATTTCAGAGCACCATTTCCTCCTTACTCGCCATCAAACACAAAGGATACTACAAGAAACACACGAGAAAATGGCCAAGACTGCGGTGTTCCATCTACTGTCAACTTTTGCACCCTTCCTCCAGGAAGAGGTGAATTTGTTGGGCGGGGATAGAGAAGAGATTGAATACATCAGAGATGAATTCAAGCGTATGGTGGCTTTCCTCAGAGTTGCTGATGCTACGGAAGAGAATGACCCGCGACTCAAAATATGGGTCAGGCAAGTGCGAGAAGCTGCGTATGACACTGAAGATGTTCTTGACAAATTCATGCTAAGCCTTGGACATCATCATGGGGATGGATTCCGCGGGTTTCTTCGCAAGGTCTCTTGTTTCATCAAGACTATAAAAGCTCGCCATCAAATTGCTACAGAAGTACAAAGAATCAAGTCCAGAGTCATCAAAATTTCCGAGGGACATCAGAGGTACCATGACAGATATGGTGTGCCTGAGCAAGGCTCAAGCTTCACTGTTTTTAACAAGGTACGGTATGATACTCGTGGCGATGCCCTTCTACTCGAAGAAGCTGAGCTTGTGGGCATCGAGAAGCCCAAATCACAACTGATTGGGGGGCTGGTGCGGGAAGATCCCACACTCAAGGTGTTTTCCGTAGTAGGGATCGGAGGATTGGGCAAAACCACACTAGTTAAAAAGATCTTTGATGACGCTGGAGTGCAGAAGAATTTCGAGAACCATGCTTGGGTAACTGTTTCAGAATCATTCAAGATTGCGGAGCTCCTAAAAGACATGTTCCAACAGCTCTTTGAAGAAGTCAAGCAACCAGTCCCACAAGGAGTGGAAAACATGGATACGAACAGCTTGAAAGGGATTATTAATGCTTTCCTGCAACAAAAGAAGTATCTACTTGTTTTTTATGATGCCTGGGATATTCATGCATGGCAATCTTTTAGATATGCATTCCCTGATTGCAATTGTGGCAGCCGAGTAATGGTCACAACCAGAAATGTAGATTTGGCCTCTTTCTCTAGTAAAGAGTATCATGACAATGTCCATAATCTCCAGCCCTTGTCTCCCGAAGAGTCCTGGACCTTGTTTTGCAAAAAGACATTTCAGGAGAATCCTTGCCTTCCATACTTGGAAGGAGTTTCAAGAGGCATATTGACAAGATGAGAGGGATTGCCACTTGCAATTGTGGCAATGAGTGGTCTTTTATTGACAAAGGAGAAGAGCAGCGTGGAAGAGTGGGATAGGATCCACCGCAGCCTTGGTGCCGAGCTAGAAGGAAATGACAAACTCCTGAGCATGAATAAAGTGCTTTCACTCAGCTACATTGATTTGCCTTATTATCTGAAGTTTTGTTTCCTGTACTTGAGCATTTTTCCAGAGGGTTGTTTTGATAGACCATTGGAGGTTGATTCGGTTATGGGTGGCAGAAGGATTTGTAGAAGAGAGACAAGGAATGACAGCAGAAGAAGTTGCTGAGGGCTACCTCAATGAGCTCATTAACAGAAGCTTGATTCAGGTGGCTAAGATGAGGGTAGATGGAGGGGTCTGTGCTTATCGCATCCATGACCTCTGGCGCGAACTTGTATGTTCAAAGTCGACGGAGCAGAATTTTGTAACAATAGCTAGTGAACAACAAAGAGAGTGGCCCAACAAGGTTCGAAGCCTATCAATTCAAGGTGGATTGGAAAATCTACAGCAAAGCAAGCGTTTCACTCGACTTCGTTCTTTGTTCGTGTTTGGAACAGCACATTCACTGTCCAAGTTGTCCACGCCTATATCGCTATATGATGGTCCAAGGCTTCTAAAGGTGTTAAGACTTGAGAGGCACGCCGCGGGAGAAATTTCCTAATGCAGTTCTGAAACTAGTACATCTCAGGTATCTAAGCTCGACGAATACTGAGATGTACTAGCATTTCCGAAGTCAATTGGAGAGCTCCAGAACCTGGAAACCTTGGACCTCAAACACACCAATGTCACTGAGTTGCCTGATGAGATCGTGAAGCTACGACTTCGCCATCTTATGGTGTATCGCTATGATGATGAACCTACTTATGCTTCTTTTCACGGTGTATACGGATTCAAAGCCCCCACAAATGTAGGAAATTTATCATCCTTGCAGAAACTATGCTCCGTTGAAGCAAACTATGGCAGTAGTGGTGGCATTGTACTGAGAGAGCTAGGGAAGCTGAGCCAATTAAGGAAATTAAGCATTCTCCTTCTGAGAGGTGAAGATGGGACAATTCTATGCTCGCTCATTGATTTTGTGGCAACAGAAGAAAACAAGATCATTAGTCTAGAATCTGTGTCTTCGCCTCCTCTTCCTCAACTTCTGTGAACACTGTACGTGGAAGGGCGTTTGGAGAAGTTACCGCACTTCTCTCAATGGCCTGGTCAGAATACATTTAAGGTGGAGCAAGTTAAGGGATGATCCATTCCAATCCTTTCAGCATTTGCCCAATCTGGTTGATCTTTTACTTGATCAGGCATACGAAGGGGAGCGACTGTGTTCTAGTGCAAGTGGTTTTCAGAGGCTCAAGTGTCTATGGATTCAAAGATTTGACGGATTGAGATGGGTGATGGTGGAGGAAGGCGGGATGCCCTGTCTTGAAAGACTATATATCAGGCATTGTGAATTATTGGAGGAGTTGCCCCCTGGCGTAGAACATCTAACCAACCTCAAACTTCTTGAATTGGGTGATGTGCTTGATACAGTGACTCCAAAGCTGAATCCAGATGGACATGGTGGAGATTACTGGAAAATAGCTCACATCCCAAGGGTTTGGTTTGGAGATTCAAAAGATGGTTTTTGGAGAGGAAATTATCAAATCAATAGACAGATAATGGAGAAATAGGGAGACTTTCTACCTAGTTCAGACTCTTTAGCATAGCTTCGGTATCATTTGTAGCATGGCTGAAGTAATCAAGCAGATCTAGTAGCATTAAGAGCATACCTTAAAGGTTACACCACTGAGGCAGTTTTGTTTATAATGTTCAGCGAGGGGGAAAAAAAAAAGACCAAAACAAGAAGAACTAACTTCTTTATATTATCAATAGTGCTAGCTAGCACAATTGAACCATTAATATTATTGCAAAGTTGCACTGATTTCCTTTTCTTTCTTTCTTTTTTTCGGAAGGGAGATTTCTTATTGAGGGGGCAAATTTTAAGACAGAACTCCAAAAAAAAAAAAAAAAAACCCTAAACAATGTAATATTTCCCCCCATAATTCTACAGTAATGACACAGCAAATACCTATCTTTGTAATGGAATCCTTTTACCCACATTCCCCTGCATTAATTTGGCATAAGCAGATAGGGAAGGCTAAATTTATGTCGACTATCAAAGACTCAAATGTCTGAACAGATCTCGCACTACTCTTTCTACTGTTGTACTCTGTGTAATTTCATTTCCCTATAAGGGGAGTCCCTCTGTCAGAAATTTCAGGGTTATACTTTTAAAAAAAAAATCCAATGCAATAATGCACTTAATTTTTTACAACCTTGCCCTTGGCTAAGCGGCATTTGGTTGGTCTCTTAATCTTGATGCACGTTAAAAGTCCTCTTCCTATAATGTTGAAAATTTATTCCCGGTTAGATATAAATATATACTAGCAATCAACTCATGCAATGCACGGACAATAAGTATAGAATTATAAGTTGGTTTTTGAAATAATTTTTTACAAAATTTTTGGTAAATCGTATACTTAAAATATGATATTCAATAATTAAATATGTTTAAAATATTTTTTCTATTCTAATAGCCATAAAAAGAAAAAAAATGTGGAAAGAAATTTACATCATAACTATCATAAGTCACACTTTTAATATACCTTTGTTTATTTGGAGCATCGACATCAAGTTTATTAGGCCATATTCAAGATTGAAAGAAAGAAACATAAGTATAAAAAAAAAGAAAGTTAAATCTAGGACACCATTATATATTCATTCAATCCATAGATCTTACATATATAAATATATAATATCTATCAAGTCATAGTCATTCAAATTAATAAAATAATATAATTACACTTAAATTGTTAAAAGAATATATAAATTAATAATGAAATGAGATTAATTGAATTTTCATAAGGTAATTAAATAAATATACGCAAATCTTTTAATTCCATGTTTAAATAATAGAAAGTTTGTACACTTTAACTGTTTCGGATTTTCTAGAATTGTTTCTTTCTTTTTTTTTTTATAGTAATTTTTTAATATAATTGAGTAAATGAATTAGGACAAAATCATTATTTGCTTATAGCAATGAAACATTACTAACCCTTTTTTTTTTTTTTTTTTTATCTGTACAGCTTATCAATCTTTTTTATTTTTGTTATCTACGTAATCTATATGTAGTGTATTCATTTTTAATGAACTTGTACTTAAGCATATATACACAAGATCTTAACTAAATTGAAATACATATTAAAAATCCCAACGGGCAAGGTAAAAGCAATCTATCTTCTCCATTAATCATTATTTTATAAGCTTATTAACCTTCTTTAATGTCATCTTTATTAAGTTTGAGTAAATTTAGTCAACAAAGAAATATCACAAATATATATAGTTAAAATGCTTTGAAAAGAGCATTATTTATGGAAATTCAAAGAGATTGCTAGATTTAGCTACGTTATTGATTATAAAGAATTCATGATGACATATTGATATTTAGGTTTAATATATTTTAATTATCTTAAATGACTTCTAAAGTTTTCATATTAAAAGGGTGACAATACAAAAAATATTATTATATTAAATAAATAACGAATGGCCTTCGGACATTTGTATTTTTGTATTTTTTAAAGTAAAAAATTTGAGAAAAATAGATCAAGGCTTTGAAACTCAAAGACCTAAAAATGTATTGCTATAATATATACTACTAGCAATGAACCCCTGCTATGCCCGGACCACAAATACAAAAGTCAAATTTTCAAATAATTTTTTATAAACAAAGAGTTTTATAGGATCATATATTTAAAATATGATATTAAATGATACAAAATTTATAGGATAACTTCCATCTTTAAGGTTGTTTGGACTAAACATGTTAACAATATTTTCTCTCTGATGATAAGCATAAAGAGAAAAAATGTAGAAAAAACAATTTATGTCTAACTATTAAGTTACACTTTTAATGTTTATTTGTTTTGGGTAAGTAAATACATTAGTTAAATTTTGACATTAAGTTTATTGAGTTATATTCAAGATAAAAAAGAAATAAATATAAATTATAAAAAATTATGGATATATCTCTAATATTTATCAAGAAATAGTCATTCAAATTAATAAAAAAATATTATTACACTTTATTTTTTGAGAAAATATAAATTAATAGTGAAATAAAATTAATTGAATTTTCATAAGTTAATTGAAATAAATATAGGTAAATCTTTTAATTCCATATAAGAATAATGTTTGTCTGTAGAACTATTTAATGAAAAGTTAGTATACTTTATTTGTGCCAAATTTTATATTTCTTTTTTTTTTTTTTTTTTTTTTTGGATGATTATTTAATATAACTTAATAGATTCATACAATGTGAAATGAATTAGTGATTTGTTATTTGTTTCCCGCAATGAAACATCTTTACCTTTTTTCATACATATGTCTTTTTTCATTATCTACAGTATTATATGTTGTGGGTTCATTAAAATGAAACCGTATTTATAATAATATACAGGATCTTAAATATATTACGACATACAATAAAAAAACAATAATGAACAAAGTAAAAGTTATTTATCTTCTTCATTGACTATTATTTTATAAGGTTATTAACCTTCGTTAATGTCATCTTTATTAGGTTTGGGTAAAATTTAACCCAACAAAAAAAATCACAAACATATAAGAATTTTAAAAAGTTAAATTGCTTTGAAAAGAGCATTACTTATAGAAATTTAAATAGAAATGTTAGATTTAGTTACTATATAGATTACATTTAATCCATGGTATATTTATTTTTAATATTTATCTTTAATACTTTTAAAGTTTTTATATTGAAAGGGGAAACAATTCAAAAAAACACTACTATATTAAATTAGATAACCAATGACTTTATGACATTTGTGTTTTTTTATATTTTTTAAATTTAAAAAATTAAGAAAAAATTGATCAAGACTTTGAAGCTCAAAGACCTTCTAACTTATTGTTATAATTTATAGTATAAATAAATATAGATACTTGAAACAAGCTAAGTCTCCATTTGAATAAGGTTAAAATGCTTTGAAAAGAGAATAATTTGTAAGAATTTAGATAGATTGCTATTACCATATTAATTATAAACAATCTATAATGACGTTTCTACATTTAGATTTTAAATATCTTCTTAAATGAATTTTAAAGTTTCTATATTGATAGGGTGACAATTCAAAAAATCTTACCATATTTATTAAGACCAATGATTTTATGACATATGTATTTGTGTATTTTCAAAAATTCAAAAATTTGAGAAAAATGGATCAAGACTTATGATATTAAGATTACTGGAATCTATGCTATATATTATAGCAATAGATTGTTAGGTCATTGAGTTTGAAAGTCTTGATTCTTTTTTAATTTTTTAATTTTTTAATTTAAAAAATAAATAAATAAATATGATAATGTTTTATTTTAAATTTAACATATTTTTAATACAGTAACTTTGAACATTCAAGAAAATATTAAAAATTTACGTAAATGTGTTATTACTAATTCTTTAAAACCAATATAGTAACTAAATCTAATAGTCTTTTTAAATTTCTAAAATATGGGCCTTTTCCAAAATATTCTAGGTTCCTTACAACTTAGCCTTTAGCTAAATTTATATTTATATATATTTGATTTTATTGTAGCAATACATTGCTGTTGGGTCTTTAAAGTTAAAAGACCTAATCTAATATTTTTAATTCTTAAATATTAATATTAATATTCATGGTTAGTAATTTTTAAAAAATATTAGAAATCTTATGTTAACTTTCCTTCTTTGTATTGACTTTTCACACCTTGATAATGTTAGAAAATCGTCATATATTCAGGCAAAAGATATTCAAATATATTAGAATTCAACCTATTCAAATATTTCTTGTGGTATTCTCTTGGAAAAACTTAAGTTGATCACCTCAATTTTTGTCTATTACAAATAGTTTTTGTTGTATTACTTTTATTTAAAGTGACAAGTATTTTTATTTTTGAAAAAAATACCTATTCTAAAGATTCTTTTCTAATATTATACTCTTAATCATAAACTTTTAATTTGGTAAGACTATAGATAACACATATATACTAGCAGTAAACCCGTGCTATGTACGAAATTATAGATATTAGAATCTATAGATGATTTTTCAAAAAAATTTGATAATTATTTTTTTACAGGATCAGACGTATTTAAAATATTATACTAAATGAATCGAATATGTTAAAAGCATTTTCTTTAGTCAAATACCAAAATGAAAAATATATAAAAAATAATTTGTATATGATTACTATGATAAGTTATATTTTAAATATGTCTATGTAACATTGCAGAAAATATGTTAGTTCTATGTTTAAAAATCAAGTTTATTGGGTCATACTCAAGATAGAAAAGAAAAAATAGAAATTACGGAAAAAAACGGTTGAAGATAGGCCACCATTATATATATATATATATATAGTTAAGGTCATTGCTAAATTTAACTTTGCTTAATATGAAGTATAGAATTATCATTCATCTTAAACTTGTTACCTTACGTATGTGCCTTATGGCCCTTATCACTATCTCAAAATGATAATTCAAATAAATAGGAAAATATTAATGTACTTTATTGTTAAGAAAATACATATAAGTAACGAAAAGAGATTAAGTAACTGTCTATAGGTTGATTAAGTTAAAAATGAGTAAATATTTTGATTCCAAACTTAAACCATTTAATTTGTAAAATTAAATAAACAAAAAAATATTAGCTTGTTTCGATTCTATATGATAAGATCAATTACACCAAAAGTAAGGCCTAAATATTTAAGATTATTAAGTTTCTTGACTTGTGCTTATATATTATTACCTTTTATCATTATAAGGTTTTAAAACTAACATGTTAATGTTTTATAAATTGGATTAACTCATTAAAGAGCTGATGCAGCGGGATCGCAAGAACTAGGTAACCAACCCTAATCCGTTGATTCACCACGAATGTTGGATTAAGATTCATCCTGCAACCTGTTAATTCCTCACGAATACCAAGCTTTAGGACATTAAACGCTCGTTGATTTGTAGAAAATACCGAACGAATGGAAGAGGTGCAAAAAATCGTACACAAATTTTATTAATATTCAAAAGCTACAGAAAACTGTCTTAACATGAGTATAAATATGTGGCACGAAATCCTAGGGCCCGGGACAAACCTTGTTAATTAGAAAAATGACGAAAGCCTAAAAAAATAAGCCTAAAACACAAAACAGGCCAAAATCACACTTAGAGGCGTTTTTTCAGGTTTTCCTAGGCCGGAAAAATTATTCCCCTTTCTTCGGCTCATCGCTAACTTTTCGAAAACATATTATAATAGGAAAATGGAGTTACAGATCAAAAGTTATGACCGATTGAAGTTTACTGACCATCGACCTAAGGATAACGACGTCTTCAGGTCTCCAAGTAATCTTCTGCTATGCGATCTGCATCAAGAACCTTACTAAGCTCCTTTATTAAACAAATTATAATTTTAAGTAAATATAATCCATAAAAAAATTCAAATGTACATGTATATAAATTCAGCCAAAAACTAATTTGAAGGAAAGTAGAATATTTTGGAAATGCATTTTTTTAGGAATTTAAGAAGAAGCATGAATAAAACACATTTATATTTAGATATTAAATATTATCTTGAATGATTTTGAAACTTTCCATATTAAAACCATGGCAATTTGAAAAACATTACCGTATTAATTAAAGGACTAATGAGTTCATGACATATGTATTTTTTTATTTTTTAAATTTAAAATTTTGAAAAAAAAGAATCAAGACTTTCAAGCTCAATGATCTAACAACCTATTGATATAATATATAGTATAAATGTAAAAATGTATATACAAAATTTTAATAATATTCATAACTTTTATAAAATAATTAAATGCCAACATATTTTAAGTAAAAAAAATATATTTCTAAACTATTTTTTTTTCTTTCTTATTTCCGTGCATAGCACGAGTTCACTGCTAGTAATATAAATACTTTTTAATATAAGACTCATTAGCTACATGTAACAGATTAAAATTCAGACTAAACTAGATTGTAAATATAACATGAAAAAGCCTCAACTAAAAACCAATATGTAGTATATACAATATTTAGGTGCAACAAAAAAAGATTTAAAAAGCCGCCCAAATATAAGTCATTTGAATCTCAGAAAGGGCAAGGAACCACATAAGTTCACGACTCCTCACTCTAGTACAGCAGAACAAACAATTGGGGTTTTTTTTTCCTAGCCTTTTTTTCTTTTTTCAATTTTGGTTTTTTGGCTTTTTGAGATAAAAAACAAAAAAAAAAAGCAAAAAACAAAAAGCAAGATATTGTTTGCTTTTTCAATTGTGCTTACTTTCAATTTTTTATTTTTATTTTTTTGCAAAAAAATGCTTCACCAAACCAGGCCCTGAAAATGCCATTTTGGTGTTCCCCCGTATCAATTTTTTTATTTTTAAAAAAATCAAATTTTGTTTTCATTAAGAATTATCTTATTTGATTTTTCTTCTACGGGTTAGAATAAAGATTTTATAAATTTCCTAAAGTGGAGAATTCTTTAACTAAATTTATAGAATTCAATGGTTAGACGCAGAAGTGATACGGTTAGAGTAGGACACTGTTATGTGAATTGATAAATTTAAAGGGAAAAACCGAAAAAAAATTAATAATAAGGAGAGTTGAAAGAAGTCCTTCAAGTTTCTCTGCGATTGTGGTGATCAATGACAAAAGCAGAACCAAAACCAAAGGTCACTAAGCGTAGACGAAAAGAAGGTATGTTTTAAACAAGCAAGGAAACCATTTGTTCTGCAACCCCCTCCATCGGATCTCACGTTTGTTTTCTAGGGTTTTACCTCTCCCATTGTTCCTTAAATATATATATATATATATATATGTATGTATAGATATATGTGAATATATAATTTATGTATTTTTTTTATTCATAGGCACACGTCTGTCTGCATATATGCATATTCATTGTCGTTAAGCCTTTTTTAATGTCTAGTGAAAGGATTCTATTGGAAGCAGCACAAAGCCAGGGCTCGATTAGGGTTGCTAACAGTAGAGCCCTAGTTTTGAGATTGTTATTAAGGACTAATCTTTTAAAGGTGTGTCTCAAACGATTTTAGAGTGATCACAGGAGAGGACTCGGAGGGTGAAATATCTACACCAAGGAAAGCACAAAAAAGAAAGATCTGTGACACTACCAAATGACTTTTGCATTAAAGAACCTAGGATATTTTAAGACTCAAACACCAAGTTTCTTTTGCGGGATGAGATAAAAGGGATAAGGAATTTCAGGATATAAAACTTCGGGATTACATATCAGGTGGATGGTAACTCTATAACTTGGTCTGCAATTCTGAATCTCAAAGTGCTCACCCTACCTTTCATGACTTTATTTAATTGTGTATACATAATAAAATGCCCTTTTATGATTCCTTATCTCATTCCACTTTGCGAAACTACCATTAACTTATCAAACGAAAGAAACGTGGCCTAAATGGCATAATTTTGTAGAACGATACCCATTTATACGTCCTGAACAAATTTCAATGCATCATTATTGGTTCTATAATTAGTGGCTATACAATGCTAGTTAAGAAAAATAACTTGATTTCTGTAGAATTCAATGCTACATAGGGCGACTAATCATTGTTTTCAATTTGCAAATAGTCTCCCATGAAAACATGAGATCATCAGGTATCAAAAAACACTAGGCTTGACTACAGTTTATTGCTGGAGCTAAATTTCTTGCTACCAGTCCTTTTGTATTGACATTCAATTGGATGCTCTCCTTAATTGTTCAAGCATGGAAACAACTCTATATAATCCCATCCTTGGAAATTTACAAGGTTCTTTTCTTGGTGAATTCAGGGCCACAAAATGGTGATATTGAGGAGATCACGACAGCCAACCACTTCAAACAATTCGATATTGTAGCTGACTGTTCTGATCATCACTTTGCAGACTCCAACTCAACAGGCAAGAAAACTAATTCCTTCAGCAATGCTTCAAGTGCTGTCCACAAAAAGATCATGAAAGAGTGGAAGATCCTTGAGGAGAATCTACCAGAATCTATCTATGCACGTGTCTATGAAGGAAGAATCGACCTGCTTAGAGCTGTGATGATTGGAGCTGCAGGAACACCATACCATGACGGCCTCTTCTTCTTCGACTTGGCATTCCCTTGCACCTACCCCAGATCACCTCCACAGATGCATTATCACTCACACGGCCTCGGCTTGAATCCAAACTTGTATGAAGATGGTCATGTTTGTTTGAGCCTACTCAACACTTGGGACGGGGAAAAGAAGGAGAGATGGGACCGATCTGAATCCACCATTCTTCAGGTTTTGCTTTCACTTCAGGCACTTGTTCTTAATGAGGAACCCTACATCAATGAGCCTGGTTACGATAGATCAAATCCCGAGTATAATCAAGAGGATTCTTTGACTTACAGTGACAATGTTTTCGTGTTGTCATGCAAGACAATGCAGTATTTGCTGAAAACTCCTCCCAAAAATTTTGAGGGTTTTGTTGCTGACCATTTTCGCACTCGTGCAAATGTGATATTAAAAGCTTGTGATGCTCATATGGATGGTCAAGTGAGGGTTGGCTACTACCAAAATGATGAGTCTTCTTCTTCATCACCTAGCACTAAAGTATCAAGAAAATTCAAGGAGTCTATGCATAAGATCTATCCAAAACTTACCAAGGCGTTCATTGGAATCGGAGCTTCTATAGAGGATATCAGTAAATCAGAAAAGGTTCGTCCAAAGCGTAAAGCAACTGGAAAAAGCGAAGGAGAAAACAATGCTAAGAAGATCAAAAAGGGATCTTCTTGAATGGGAGGGAGGGGAAGGTGAATTTCAAAATCCATACGGGGGCTACATCACTAGAGTAATGAGTAGGACTAAGATGGATTCAATGCAGTTTATATAAAGTTTTCATTGTTCTCGTTATCTCCTGGATAATGTTTTACTAAAGACTTCCTTTTCTTTTTCATGTATTTTAGTTAATGGCTTTGTTCATTGACTTGTGCAAACTGTTTTAGACTTTCTTATAGTGAGAATACAAACTATACTGAGGATTTTCCAAAAATGAAATTAAAAGGAAAGGCTGTAGTTTTTGAATGCTTAGCACAATCATGGTAACTTTCGAGCAACTACTCATTTTCATTCATGTCCCTCCTTATTCCCCTGTTTGGTTTGTGAATTTGATGAAAGAAAAAGAATAGAAAACAGAAAGATATCATTCACCCTTCTTTAGCCAAAATAGAAAACATTAAGAAAGGAAAATAGGATGAAAGTAAATAAAAAATATGAAGCAAAAGAGAAAGCATGAAGGAAACGGTTTTCTTTCTCCCCTTTTTCTTCCTTACTAATTCCAAATCTAAAGTTCCAAACAAGCTTGCAAGTCTACTGGATATATCATTTACTACCCTCTGTTTCCCTGTCTATCTGTCAATGTACATTGATATAACAAAGGAGCAACCCTTCAAGGGGTAGTCCAAGCACATTAAATTAGCACCAATATCGCTTGGAAAAGGCTTCTTAGCATATCTACAACTAAGTTGCAACTTGTTGGATCATGGGCTGGCTTTCAAATGGCCAGAGTGAGTATGGTTCCTATAGGACTTCTAATATGATATGATACACTCATCATGCTTCCTTGTGAACTTTAGTTCTGATAGCTTCCTCCTAATTCTGTTGTTGCTACATAATATGGAAGGAGCCTTCGGCAGCAAAGGGCACCTTGTTCTTTGTCCATGTTATCGGTGTTATAATATCTATAATTGTTATTAACTACTGATTAATCAAAATGTTGTCCTATTTAATTGTTTGAAAAATAAAAGATTGAGAGCAAACTAATAATCTCTCCATTTGTTTTGTATCAATATTTTAATTTGACTTGGCCAGCAACTATTGGTCCAAATTGGAATTGCAGGATTTGACTTTTTAAGTTCAAGGATTCAATCATTTGAGTTCCCAAGTTTGACAAAAACTTGCTCCTAATTCGTTAATTCAAGGATTAGAGCGCAGTTCATTCATTGATTGGAAGAATTATGTTATCCAGACAATACACAAAAAGACTGCATCCAACATAGATATAGAAATGCATTTATGCATGTAGGTACATATGTATAAATCCCAAACCAATTGATGTTTCAGACAGATACAAGTTCTATTTCACCAAAAACAACTTTCACCAATGCTTAGCAAGGGCAGCGAGGAAAATGTGAGAAATCAAAACCAAAGTTGTCAAACAAAAATAATCCAAACTGATAAAGAATACAATTCTATATAACGAAATAACGACAAAACATATTATCTTAAATTTCATTTTCTATCCGTTTCCTTAGTTTTCTCATCATCCAAACAGAGATTAAATCAAGCAAATCCTTTTATATATCTTCATATGCATCTACACATAGATGCATATACAAAAACATCTAAAGAGAGATGTTATGAGAGAGAGAGAGAAGCAACTGATAGGCAGCTTCAATGACCAGTGTCTGCTGAACTTCGACCATCACTGCGAACTACAAGTCTAAAACCCCTGCAAGAGGAGAGAGAGAGAGAGAGAAAGAGAGTTGTTCTCGGTTTTTCCATTTTTCTTTTTGTCTGGAAATCGGTATGTTACAGGTGCTGCTTTCGTAAGATAACCGAGATTAGACGGCTCAGATTGCATTTGCATACTCTTGGCATCTATTGGGCCCCCATAAGTTTTCAGGCATGGGCCGCGTGACCTCCACAGGAGCCCATTCTTTTCTAGTGTTCTGGCTTGTATGTAGTTTCAGTCAGCCCTTTAAGCTGCAGTTTGGGCGGCCCTACCCAGCGAGTTGGCCCTACCTTATTGCAAACTTTGGTAACCTAACACTGGAAAAAAAATTCAATAGTTTAGTTACTTGCTAGTGATTCTTATCAGATTTCGTCATGTGGTATGTCTTTTTAAAAAATTTCTTTATTTTTTCTCAAATTCAAGTTGCTGATGTAATAACATACTACTGTTACAATTTTATAGATGCGACTATTGACAACTCGGTGCTACCTAATTACTAAACTTTATTTCACAAATTTAAGTTGCTGATGTAATAATATACTATTGTTACAATTTTATAGATACGACTATTGACAACTCGGTGCTACCTAATTACTAAACTTTCTTTCACACACACCAGACCTCGTCAAGCTAACTAAATCAAATTCCAAGGCCTTGTTTGGTATTGTCTTCCTTTTCTTTCGTCAAGTTTTCATTTTTCAAATATTGAAAAATAGAAATTGTGGAATGCGATTTACTTGGTATAGTTATTGAAACTTGTTTTCTATTCTCAAGACCAGAGATATCCCTTCTGCCTAGATTTGACTGCTGACAACTTAGAATCTGATTATTGCACCTCTCTCTCATGTATGGTTCCTATCAGATATCCCTTTTGCTTAGATTTGACTTCTACCCCAGCCAGTTCTTCAACCCACCTGAGCGACTCAAAGACCGCTCCCAAACCCTTCGATGATTGCTCAAAACTACGAACTTAGGAAGAATTACGTAAAAGCTAAAAGCTATAGCAAAAAAACTTACTCAGCCATTTAACAAATCATTCAGGGAAATTGTGAATTAACATAGTAGTAAGCAGCGCAGCAGCAAATCCGGCGAGTGGTATGAATATCTCCAAGTATGGCGCATGCAAAGTGAGTGCCAAAGGGTATAACCACCTAGGCTAAAAGCCTCCTTTTCTAAATCAACGGCCCAGATTGGCTCATCGACCCATAGATCCAACGGCTGGCAGTCCACGAGTCACGTCATGTTTTGGAGACCAATGAGAGCGTCCCGCGTGGCAAAACATCAATCACCACATTTATTCATCGCCAGCCTTAGTCATAAATGCGCTTTCAAAGCCATAAATACGTTTCCACTTTACAAAGAGACACTCATCATCCCGGAAATTCCCCTGACCACCCTTGGGGTACTCAGAGGAATTTGGAGCAACTGATAGGGACTGATCAGGAATACCCTAACGGGCTAACTAGGAATTTCCCTGACCATGCCTGGAGTACTCAGAGGAATTAGGGGCAACTGATGGGGACCGATCGGGAATCCCCCCATATTGAGAATAGGGCTCCTAGGATACATGTTAAGCAAGAATATAATAGAGATCAACCTTGAGAGCTCCAACTGACTCGAGCACGACCGTGCAGACCTCTTGGGATGGTGCCAATTATCTTCCCCACGACCGCACTAGTGGGGGTCACCACTGACAATCCAATCATGATAACATGCTACCAGCTCCATGAATTCGCGTGCAGCAGGAGGTAGTCACCTTCTCCCGCTCTGACGCACGCCTAAGGGAGCGCCACGTGTGAAGTTGGACTACTACTCCTCCATTACTTTGCCACCAGTCAAGTCCTCCAATGCCAGGCTGCCACGTGGAGAGACAGCCATCTCCCACTATCTTCATGCATGCAACGCCCTCTTAGGGCTAACAGGATGCCTACTCATATAAAAGGGAAACTCATCTTCTCCAAGGAAGTACGTAAACATAACCCCTGGCCAAAACTCTATTGAAATATCTCCAAAAATCTAACTTTGGCATCGGAGTGTCCTTGGCAGGTACTACATCAGTGTCCCTCACCCCTCTTTATCTCTCAGACAACCGGAGCAGCTCGCCGTTGATTTGGAGACTGACCCCACCAATTTGTTGTATTATGACTTAGGTTGCATAACGAAAACTTTATAACCAGCTGTCAGTTCTAACAAAATATAAATATATGACAACCAAGGCTTTATAATTATTAAAAAACAATGCAAAACGGCGAAAGAAAGAAACAACTAAATAAATTAGTTGAGAAAAAAGACTTAAGACAACTTGCTGTGACTTCCAGTCAAAATATAAATATATACAACGAAAACTTATAAGTGTTATAAAACTAAAGACATATAAAGCAAATAAAATAACTTAACAAAAAATATAGTGAATAGTTCTTCAGGAACTGTTAAATATTTATCATATGAATTCTTCTGGAACAAGTAGGGTTAGATCTTCTGGATCACCTAAAATTTTATTGATACTATAGAACCAAAAAGAATACAACACGAATTTTGAAAATTTACCTATATTTATCTTTCTTCTATTTTCTATCTGCTTCTTTCTTTCTCTTTCTTTCTCTTTCTCTCTTTCTCTCTTTCTTTCTTTCTTGGTTGTTCTCACAACATATTGGCCACTGCTATATATACGCAGTGGAGGCGGCTCATCCACGTGAGCCATGACCTCACAACACTCCCCCTTGGATGACCGCAATACATATTAGGATATGTTAAAATTGTCTTATTAAAACCTTGGTAGGAAAATCCAATGGGAAAAAACCTTAGCGAAAGAAAAAGAGTACAGTGATATTATGTAACATAACTTAGTATGGGTGCGTTAAAACTGCCTCGTTAAAACCTTGCCAAGAAAAACCCTGTGGGAAAAACTATTGGCGAAGGGAAAAGAGTACAGTACGCGACTCCCCCTCATTCATACTTCTAGTATGAATTAGATAGTTTCTCAAACTCCGTGGGTAGTGTTTTAGTAAATACGTTCATCAAATTGTTACTTGAACATGTCTACTGGACATTGATATGACCGCTCTTCAGGTGCTTTATGCATATAAAAGAATTTTGACGAAATATGCTTCGTTTTGTCGCCTTTTGATGTAGCCTCCTGTAATCTTTACAATCATTATCTTCATATAATATCATTGAGGATAATCCGCAACTTTCTTGGATATGTAGCATCATGGATCTTAACCAAATGCACTCTCGGCTTACGTCATGAATTGCAATGCTCTCAGAAGAATGTGAAGAAGTGGCAGGAATAATGGTCGAAATTGTGGACATTATCGTGGATGTTATCATATGAGATTTAAAAATACCACACCATACCACCAGCAGTGGAATAAATCTGAAAAGGGGAAAGGGTTACAGAATCAACATCCTAAGAAATCTGAAGATACTTGTTATAGGTGTGGGATGAGAGACCATTGGTCACGTATCTGTCATACGCCTAAACATTTGAGAGAGCTTTACCAAGCCTCAATTAAAGATAAAGAAAAAAAATACAAAAATGCATTTTACAGATTTTGATGGCTAGGTTGATATTTCTCATTTTGATATTTCAGCTTTCTTTGAAGATGCAAGTGGAAGAATAGACCATTTAATTGGTGATGGAGATGTCTACACTACTTAATATTATTGTTTCATTGGTTTAGTCTATGTATTTTTTTATCATTTCATCAACTTGTCTTTGCAATAAATTATCCTATTTTCATTAAGCACTTTTAATATGTTATATAGATACATGGATCGTACCAACACGTTAAGTATGTCTAAAATGAATGGTGAAGTCATATGTTTGGTAGACAGTGGAACAACACACACAATTCTTCGGGAGAAAAACTATATAGTGAATAGTTCTTCAGGAACTGTTAAATATTTATCATATGAGTTCTTCTGGAACAAGTAAGGTTAGATCTTCTGGCTCACCTAAAATTTTATTGATACTATAGAACCAAAAAGAATACAATATAAACTTTGAAAACTTACCTATATTTCTCTTTCTTTTATTTTCTCTTTGCTTCTTTCTTTCTCTTTCTCTTTCTCTCTTTCTTTCCTTCTTTCTCTCTTGCTTTCTTTCTTGGTTGTTCTCACAACATATTGGCCACTGCTATATATACGCAGTGGAGGCGGCTATGCGTGGAAGCGGCTCATCCACGTGAGCCATGACCTCACAACAATAAGATCATTTTTGGATCAAGATTAAGCTAACTTATTTAAATATAGGGTTGATTCACCTCCTAGGCGGTTGAGGTGGTTGCCTTAAGCCTTCAATTTTTTATGACTCTAAATTTTTAAAAAATTATATTTTATAATAAAGGCCTTAGGCCTCTAACTTTTGACAAAAAATCAAATGCATAAATTAAAAAATATAAAATGTAGAAATTTAAGTTTTAGTTGAAACAGCTTGTGAAGGTAATAAAAAAATTAGTCAAGTAAGCTGATCCAAATGGATATAAAAACAAAATAAATGAATAAAGTAGTTGACATATGGAGCCTTAATCTGCATAAACAAAGACCGAGATAACCTGCAGCAATGACTTCCACTAAGAAAAATAAATATATAGCAAAAAAGACTAAACAAACCAATAAATAAATAAGTTAGCTGACCGACCAAGAGATAGGGGACTTTTGTTAGATTGCGTAGACAAAGACTTAAACAGCCTTGCAGCCTGAAAGAAAAAAAATAAAGACGTTGCCCTTGGCTTGGCATAGGCGACACGAATTATAGTAATTTATTTCAATCAGAGCTCGCTGACCTAGCGTGCTTACGTTGAAGTTAAACAGGGTTATGCCAATAAAAACAAAAGCATTTCTTGTTATATCGTAGGCTAAAGAGAAATGTTACAATACGATTTTTTCATTTATTTATTTTATTATTTTTTCGCTTTTTCTTATAACTAATCAACTAGAGCAAATATTCCATTTCTCATTTTTTTTTCATAAATTTGAGATCTCAAACACAAATAAGAGTTGAATTTTTTACTTGTAAATTATCGCAAGCGGGATAAATGCTTCAAGTCTTCATAAACATATATAGGTACGTAGAACATATGCTTCTATAAAAGGAATTGAAACAATACTGGGAAGTTCTGGAGAATGGAAGGAAAAAATGAACGGTAGAAGGATGCATGGAGAGATGTTTCACTTATGTCTGGACCTTAAATGTGAAGATTGAAATTTTAATTTATTGTACAGAGTCAGAGAGTTATCGATATTTTCAATATTTCATTATCAATATTTTCTTGTTTCTTTTCCTACCCTTGAGATGGTGCGGAGTAACTTCGTAGGAAATGAAAACAAACGACTTTGCTTTGTTTTTTAATCCAAAAACACGTTTAAGATGCTGCAGAGAACTTGCAGCAATGAAAAAAGTACAACTTCGGTTTGCTTTCTTTTCTACCATTGTTTTGCCTTATCAGTCACGCTTTTTTTGTCTCTCACTTACGGTGTGTTTAGATTCAAGATTTGATGAGAACAAAAAAAAAAAATATATATATATATATATATATAAATATGAAATTATAACTTTGGTTGTTAGGGAAAGTATTTTTTTCTCCTTAGGCTATATTTGAATAAGGATTTGGTGATAAGAAAAAAAAAAAAAGATGAGAAAAAATATAACAAAAATTTTCTTTTATTTTATTATTTTTTCCCTAACGTTTCATTTTCTTTTGTTTTTCTTTTAATAAATTCAAGTTCAAAACACAATATTGATAAATTAGAGTTCTAAACATAGCATTACTGTTTACTTCTGTTGCATTTTTTTTTCTCTTTCTTTTTCCCATGAATCCCATGTCATTGGAGGGTGTAAGAATTTCCAGCTTAAATAGCCAGTTTTTGCGTGGATTATTGGCTTTTCATTGTTATGCTTTATTTTTGTTTTAATTTCTTTCTTCCGTGAATTTTCATTTCTCATTTTTGTTTTTGGGCTTCTGGGTGCTTCAACCTATAAAATGCAGTTGCTTTTGTTGCTTTTGGTAATTAAATTTAAAAACCATAGCAATTTGTAACCGACTTTTACTTGTTGGAAAGAAAAGATATGCAGTTCTTTTGAAACTATTTCTTCCCTTCCTATTGTTGCCGAATCATCCCAATTAAATATTAAAAAATATTATTCTTTCAAAATTTATGTTAAAAAATTTATATCAGAATGATGTGGTTATAACAATTTTATAATTAATAAACATCTAGATGAGCTTTTTATTTTAAAATGATAGACATATAATTTAACTATATTATTCTATATAATTTTTCTGATTATATAACACCACCCTTAAATATTTTGATTATTCAGAATGGCTGTTATTTGATGATAAGGGTCCTAACTCATAAGGTGTCGTCAAAGACACGGAAAAGCAATTTTCCTGTTTTTCAAAAAGAAAAAAGGGACTTTATAGGACGCGCTTTGGCAGATAGATCACTGAGTTGAGTTGGAGCACTATAAAGCCCAAGTTTTCAAACTCATCAGTAACCTTAAAACTCAGTTCAGATTACCTTTTCCTCCTCATCCCCTTCAAACACAGAGGATACTGCAAGAAACTAATAGAAAGGGAGAGAGAATGGCGGAGGCTGCGGTGTTCCATCTACTATCCAACTTTGCACCCTTCCTCCAGGAAGAGGTGAATTTGTTGAGCAGAGTTCGAGAAGAGATTGAATACATCAGAGACGAATTCGAGCGCATGGTGGTTTTCCTCAGAGTTGCTGACGCTATGGAAGAGAATGACCCGGGACTCAAAGTATGGGTCAAGCAAGTGCGAGAAGCTGCATATGCCACTGAAGATGTTCTTGACAAATTCATGCTTCGCCTCGGACATCATCATTGCCATGGATTCCAAGGGTTTCTTCGCAAGGTTTCTTGTTTTATTAAGACTTTAAAAGCTCGCCACCAAATTGCTTCTGAAGTACAAAGAATCAAGTCCAGAGTCATCAATATTTCCGAGGGACATCAAAGATACAGTAACATATATGGTATGCCAGAGCAAGGCTCAAGGTCCACTGTTCTTAACAAACCATGGTATGATTCTCGTGGCGATGCCCTTCTACTCGAAGAAGCTGAGCTTGTGGGCATTGAGAAGCCCAAATCGCAACTGATTGGGTGGCTGGTGCAGGAAGATCCTCGACTCAAGGTGTTCTCCGTCGTAGGGATGGGAGGACTGGGCAAAACCACACTCATTAAAAAGGTCTTTGATGATAAAAGAGTGAAGAAGCATTTCGAGAACCATGCTTGGATCACTGTTTCGGAATCATTCAAGATTGAGGAACTCCTAAAAGGCATGATCCAACAGCTCTTTGATGAAGTCAAGCAACCAGTCCCACAAGGATTGGAAAACATGGATAGCAACAGCTTGAAAGGGATAATTAATGCCTTCCTGCAACAAAAGAGGTATGTGCTTGTTCTTGATGATGTATGGAATATTCACACATGGCAAGCTTTTAGATATGCATTCCCTAATTGCGATTGTGGCAGCCGAATAATGGTCACAACAAGAAATGTTGATGTAGCATCTTTCTCTAGTAAAGAATATCATGGCAAAGTTTATAATCTCCAGCCCTTGCCTCTCGAAGAGTCCTGGACCTTGTTTTGCATGAAGACGTTTGAGGAGAATTCTTGCCCTTCATACTTGGAAGGACTTTCAAGAGCCATCTTGAAAAGATGCGAGGGGTTGCCACTTGCAATTGTGGCAATAAGTGGTCTTTTATCGACAAAGGAGAAGAGTAGCGTGGTTGAGTGGGATATGATCTACCGCAGCCTTGGTGCCGAGTTAGAAGGAAATGACAAATTCGTAAGCATGAACAGAATATTGACACTCAGTTACATTGACTTGCCTTATTATCTGAAGTTTTGTTTTCTATACTTGAGCATTTTTCCAGAGGATTGTTTATTTGACCATTGGAGATTGATTCGGTTATGGGTGGCTGAAGGATTTGTAAAAGAGAGACAAGGAATGACAGCAGAAGAAGTTGCCGAAGGCTACCTTAATGAGCTCATCAATAGAAGCTTGATTCAAGTGGCAGAGACAAGGAGAGATGGAAGGGTCTGTGCTTATCGCATCCACGACTTATGGCGTGAAATCATTGTTTCTATGTCGATGGAGCAGCATTTTGTAACAATAGCCAGTGAACGACAAAGCGGTTGGCCCGACAAGGTTCGACGCCTGTCAATTCAAGGTGGATTGGAAAATTTACAGCAAAGCAAGAGTTTCACTCGACTTCGTTCCCTGTTCGTGTTTGGTACAGTATATTCACTGTCCAAGTTGTCCATGATTGAATCGCTATATGATGGTCTAAGGCTTCTAAAGGTGTTAGACTTGAGAGGTACGCGGTTGGAGACATTTCCGAACGGAGTTGTGAAACTAGAACATCTCAGATATCTAAGCTTGAGGAATACTGGGATAAAGATAATTCCTGAGTCAATTGGAGATCTCCAGCACCTGGAAACGTTGGACCTTAAACACACCCAAGTCACTGAGTTGCCTGATGAGATCCTGAAGCTCCAACGACTTCGCCATCTCCTGGTGTATCGCTATGAAGAACAACGCACCTATCGTTCTTTTCACTTCGAAAGTGGATTCAAAGCCCCTGCAAAAATTGGAAGTTTATCATCCTTGCAGAAACTCTGTTCCATTGAAGCAAACCATGGCAGCAATGGTGGCATTGTACTAAGCGAGATAGGGAAGCTGACTCAATTGAGGAGATTACACATTCTACAGCTAAGAGGCGAAAATGGGAGGGCTCTATGCTCATCCCTTGAGAAGCTATGCAACCTTCGCTCATTGACTGTTGTGGCAGCAGAAGAATACGAGACCATTAATTTAGAATCTCTATCTTCGCCGCCTCGGCTTCTTGGATTACTTTTCCTGGGAGGGCGTTTGGAGAAGTTGCCACACTGGATAACTTCTCTCCATGGCTTGGTTAGAGTGTGGTTAAGGTGGAGCAATTTAAGGGATGATCCACTGCAATCCCTTGAAGATTTGCCCAATCTGGTTGAACTTATACTTGAGCATGCATATGAAGGGGAGGGATTGTGTTTCAAAGCTGGTAGTTTTCAGAAGCTTAAGTTCTTATGGCTTGTAAGATTAAAAGGATTACGATGGATGAGAATGGAGGAAGGCGCGATGCCTCAACTTGAAAAGCTATCCATCAGGGATTGTGAATTGATGGGGGAGTTACCCTCTGGCCTCGAACATCTGACCAACCTCCAAAGGCTTGAATTGGCTGATATGTCCGATAAGCTGAATCGAAATGTGCGAGGTAGGGCTTACAGGAAAATAGTACACATTCCTAAGGTGTGGATTGGAGACACAATAAATGATCATCCATAGGAAATTATTTGAGAGAGAGAGAGAGAGAGAGAGAGAAGGTGGGGATCACAGAAAGACTTTTCATTTGATTGTGCTACAATATTGTTTGTTGAGTTTAATTTGTTTGTTTACCTATGTTTTTTGGGTGAAAGATGTAATACCGAAGAGTTACAAACTGAAAACCAGCTGATTTGCAAATATGAGAAATGCATCAACTTGACTGCTTGGAAAGTTACTTCAAATGGCTGTAGAAGCCACGGAAGATCAAAGGATTATCATCATTCCTAAAAAGTAATGACTTCTTAGACAGGCTTTTCTTGAAGTATGACGTGTATATATATATAGAATATACATCTATATAGTTCAATAGTTTCATATGGTGGAGCTGGCTATTGGTTTGAGAAGTAAAGTAATAAATAGGTGAATTGTTAGTGAATCTTTTCAATGCTAAACGCCACACAAACATACTGAAAAATTGCCCAATTTTTTGTGGTAAGTGATTAATTTCATTGCAAAAGGTTAATGTACAGAGAAAAGGGAATATCCCTGAGATCTAACTAGGCTCACCTATACATTGCTATAGAACCCTTCATATCTTCTTGCAGCCTCAATAAAACTATATATGTGGCTCTTCAATTCTGAAGTACCAGATAATGCTATGGACTTACTTGTCATGACATTATTTTCATGATCCATATTATGAAAACTTTTAATGGACGGCCTTGATTTCATCTGCTAAATAAATTTTGTGAATGGACAGGCCATCACTTTGATTAGGATTTACCTAGTTTACAAAGCGTGACACTGGGTTGGTGCACTTGGTTTTTAGTTGAGCAGTCTATTGATGAAGACCGGCACTAGCTGGTAAGAGATCAATCTGTGAACTCTATCTCACGATCAGGACGTGTCCCTGGTAGGGATGATATGGTGTCCGAAAAAATTGAATAATCTTTCAATACTTAAGGACCGCTCTCCCAAGAAGCCTTGCTTTTAAAGCCTATAATTTTGCAGTACTGATTGAGAATTACAAACTTAATGTCCAAATATAGTTCAATATTGTTAGAACATCTCATTATTCTTGCTTCACTCTTCACATGACAAATACCTCTTCTAGCTAAAAAAGATCATCTCCCATATGAGCGTGGAAGCAATTACAAGTGGAGTTAAACTTTATGGCTCATTGGTCATGTATCTCGCAAAACCGAGCCACACGTTGAGCAGTAGTGTCAATCATATATATATATATATATATATATATATTCGCTCTTAGATTTTATCTCTCTCCTATATGGTACTCTAAATGCTCTGATACTTTTAAAATATAATGTAGCAGATAAATCTTTTGTCTCATTGTTTGATCGACCTAATCGAATTAAATTTTCTTATCTGCTGGACTCTTTATGAAACTAATTTAAATATGAAGTTTTAACTAATAAAGTTTTCTATTTACATAGGAAGCCATAAGTTCTTAACTAATTAAGTTCTTACAAATTATCTGCTACATTATCTCTCAAGAAATTCTCTCAAGCAATACTTAATTATTAAACAATGAAATACTCAGTTGTGTATAAAAGTATTAGACATATATACATGAAAGAATTTATATGATCTAAATTTATATAATTAGTTAAACAAAAAAAGTACTTTTTAATTAAAACCCAACTACGTAGATATATGCAGATGTTCCTAAGTTAAAAAAAAAAACCCTCCGTTACAGAATTGGGTCCATCAAGAAACAAAAACGCAATGATTGTTTTTCCACTAATGTGCTATCCTCCCTATTCATAATATATATCATTATAATTTTATGTTATATATGATATGTTTCTCATTGCAAAGCATGGGATTGTCATTCTACAAATGAGACGTAATCACTCCAGTGCATTGCACGGGTTGACACCTATTTATATATAAAAGACAATTCATTTAAGGACAACTGCAATGTGTAGATAGTGTGAACCAATCCTAGTTACTCGAGATTATTGGTCCTGTGAATGAGGCCAGTGTAAACTATGGATTAAAAGCCTAGTGACGAGAGATAAGGCGAATGGGCCTGCCCCAAAGGTCTCTCCGTGAGAACCAGTGAATTAGGCCGCATGAGAGCGTATCGTCTTCACTTAGCCCGTATTAAGAGGAAGGACTCAAGCATATGCAGAACTTTTAAGCATAGAAGGGGAAGAGGAATAAAAGACTTTCTTTGAGAAAGAGTGAGAAAAACAAAAGGGTTATCTTGAGAGAACCTAAAAGGGGACCATCTAGGCCACGTGGCAGGGCCTGGGGAGGCTTCGAGGAATCACCATGTACCAGAAACGGTTGTTGGTGGTCCTCTCCTATCTAGGACATGGGGCATTGTGATATAGTGGGTTGGAATGAGAGTGTTGCTAAGAGGCAATGTGTGCGTCCCATGAGGAGTGTATGAGAGAGCGCCACGTGGCCACGATCAGCTTGATGGAGCAGTGCAGAGAGGATTTGAGTGGTCCTTGGGCCATGTGTCCTACGCAAGGAGAGTTTCTTGGTGCTTAAGCATCAGACCATCCTTATATATAAACATCATCACCTAGCCAGAGCGAAGGTCTTCTTCCCCAAGAGAATAGAAAATCAGGGAAAACAAGTGAACCATTACTCTGGACCAGGAAGAGTTCCTCACTTGCAATCTTTCCATCTCTCTAAGTTTTATCAACTCTATTTCCAGCCTCCGTTCTCTACTACCTCAGTGTTCCTTACTGGCCAAATACCTTTCTTCACCTCCAGAACAAACCTAGGAAGGAGGAGAGTCATCCATACTTCCACCCTCTACATTTTGGTGACTCCACTTGGGAGGTAGATATGTGAATGGTCGGTCTTAGTGGAAAACGTACATCACCTAGTCTAGCAATGGATGAAAATCTTGAAGGATCTGCCACAAATAGCCCAGTCCACGAAAGTACAGGCATTGATGAAACCTATGCCTTGGACGCTATTTAGGCTGTTCAGGACATTCAACGAGAAGTTCTGGTAACTATAAAAGAGCTTCAAGACGTTGTATTAATGCTAATGGGTAACCTTGCCTTCCAGTGCGGTGCAACTCCACCACCACTGCCTCCTATAGTCGATCCATCCCTCGCGGCCATGGTTGGAGTCCCTGCAGCAACTGCCGCCGGCACTTCAACTACGGTCCATGCTACTGGAAACCTAGTTCCTAACCACCACCCCCCCCCCCCCCCCCCCCCCCCCCCCCCCCCCAAGCCTCAGCCTTACCTAGTGGCGCCGAGTACTCCGGCGCAGCCAATTACAAACCTTTCTCCAGCCTCCGTTGTAGCCTCGGTAGCCTTGAATCTTCAAGCTCATATGGCCATACCTGCTTGTTTTGTCACAATGGCCGATGTCCAAGCCATACTTCAGCAAGAACGAACAAAGGTTATTCTACCATTACTCCCAAATCCCAATATTAAACCTCCTTTACCCAGCTCATATCAGTGGTTTATCCTATCCAAAGGGGTCCACTCCACCAAAGTTCATTCGTTTCGACGGGCAGAACGACAACGCTCATGAGTGTGTCATTCGGTTCATCAAGATGCTGGGAGCACATGATTCAAACGTTAACCTCCACCTAAGAGAATTTTCCAAGTCCCTCACTGATCGCGCATACAACTGGTATGTCAACCTAGCTCTTGACTCCATTTTGACTTGGGAAGACATGGTGGATAAGTCACCAAGTTCTTCCAAGTTCGAAAACAGGTCACAGCTATTTCTCTGATAAAAAAGGTCCAAGAGTATAATGAGGACCTCTTAGAATTCATTCAATGCTTGCAAGATCGAGCAATGGAGTGTCATGAACTCATAGAAGAGAAGAAGCTGGTCAAAATCTACATCGAATGAATGATGAGAGAATATAAAGTCCACCTAGTGAACCTCCGTGCTTCCGTCAAACCATCCACCAGATCCAGCACCTGGAGGAACTCTCGAAACAATGTCTTTGTAGTTTCCACCCCCTCTAGTTAAAAGCCGCAACGAGAGGACTCCAAGACAAAGAAAAGAAAATGGTGTGACCCTCCTCCATACCCCTGCAGTCTGGAGGAAGTTGAGGCCCTACTCAAAGCATGAGTCAATGATGGAGAGTTGGAACTACCTGAAATATAGGCATATTGTAAAGACCCTGATTTTTATTTCATATTGTTCTCAAATTTTATATGCATCCTAATAATTTTAATATTTTAATTTGAGAGTTGTTAGATGTATGATGTCAAATTATTATATTGATGTGAATCAATAATGGTGGAATTGGTGAGAGACATCAATGATGTGAATCAATGATGGTGGAATTGGTGGGAGACATCAATGATGTGAATCAATAATGGTGGAATTGGTGGGAGACATCAATGATTTGAATCAATGATGGTGGAATTGGTGGGAGACATCAATGATGTGAATCAATAGTGGAATTCTTTCTTCTTCTTGTAGAATTCCTTCTACTCTTTTGTGTTTAAATTGAAAGAGAGAGAGAGAGAGAGAGAGAGAGAGAGAGAGAGAGAGAGTCAAGTGGAAAGGAGAAGAACCAGTATCAACAAAAGAAGCAAAGGACTAGTCAGAGTATTTCGAGTTTCATTCTTCAGGTAAGGTATTTAGTTTTGGGCATTCTAGTTTGAATTGGAGTATTAATTTGGCGTATTTGGGTTTGGTGGATTTTTTTATAGGAATGATTCTTAGTGTAGATCTGTTGATGATGGTGTTTGGAGAATGGATTGAATTCTTAGGGTCTGGTGTATTGCAGGTGTTCAGTGACTTCAGTAGCTTTATGAATTAATAGACTATGGCTTAATTTTGATTCTTGTGGGCATGTTATAGTTGTGAAAGTAAATAAAAGATAACTTGTTGAATGAAATATTGTGAGTTTGGGAATCTTAGAGGTAAAACTAGTGTACGTGTGCCTGTATTGGATTGAAGGTGACCATGCGTAGCCATGGCTACCGTACAAGGTGACTAGTTAGCATTTTTGGGGTAATGTAGGAAGAGAAGAAAAGAAGAAGAAGAATACAATAAAAGAAAAGAAAAAAAAACAGTAAATTGCAGAAATGAAAATATGGGTTGTGAGGAAGGTGATGATGGGGAATGATTCAGTTTGGTTATGTTTATGCTATTTGATACACTTTAGTGATTTGGTCCAACAAGGGTAGAGTTTTAATTATAGAAACAGTCCTACCCTAGGTTCTTCGACGCGTAGATTTTAAATTTGAAGTTATTTTAGTTAATTTCAGTCATAGAATATATATTAATACTAGACTTTTATTTTTGTAACTTAGGTAGCACTTGTAGTTTCGCGTGGTATCTTTAGGTCCATATTTCTTGGATATCAGGTGAATGGTTTGCCTTGCTAGTATGAGAATTGGAAATTTAATCACATGCATATGAGATTTGTAAAGAATAATTTTAATTATCACAAGCATTAATTTTACTAAAAAACTATAATGCTTTATTTTGATATGAGAAAAGTTGTTACTTTTAAGAATGAGCATGAGTTGAGATTATGATGTGTTGCTTTTAAGAGAAATGCAATATTTTATTATTCGAGAAAGAGCATTATTTAATTGAGAAGTTTTTTTTAGAGATCTAATCTATTCTTTTGAGAAAGTAATTTTATGCATGCTTTAAGATTATTTATTAAGATAGTGCAAACTTTATGATATTGTGTTTGGGACCATTTCTAAGAAGTCCATGGGATACGCCCTTTTATTGAGGTGACTCTGACAACTAGGGGGTAAATTTAGTTCTCAACGGTTGTAGGAGAATCTTAACTGGATCGGCTTAAAAAAAAGACCCAAGCACCACCCTGAGGTGACTCTAAGAGCGGTGTGGATCCACTGGGCTGAAGCTTTGGGATAAGATTTGGTATTAAAATTTGAAATGTTATTCTTGATTTCCTAAGTTATTGCACTTGTGATTTTTGCGAGTATTATTTATATTCTAAGAGATGATATTTTGCTCCCGTTTTGAGTTATAAGATGTTAAGAGATGATTTTGCTTCACCATTGAGATTGTAAGATTTACTTGTTTTACTAAAGCATGCAAAGTATATGATTGTGTATTAGGAAAGTTTTTAAAGAAGTTCTTTTAACTCATTATTCAGTATATGACAAATTTTATTGTCAATTATCAAGTGTATTATTGCAAAGTTTATCATTCATTGAGCTGTGTACTAACACTCATACTTAAAACATTTTAGGCGAGCAAGTTGGTCACTAGAGTTGGACTTGGAACCGGAAACGTTTGATTACCTCCATAGGATTTTCTTATTGACTTCCGTTATTACACATATTTGTTTTAGTTATCCACTTGGATATTTAAAAGATTTATTTTCTGATGGTATTTAGAGATGGTTTTATTATTGAGTTAATTGGAGATGAATTCTTCTTGGGATGAACGATGATTCTGGTTGTTTTAATTTAATTGATAAGGAGGTGTTGTTGCTAGTATGGTATTTTATTGTTTATGTTACTTAATTAGGTTTTAGGCTTTTGTGAGCCATAGGCTAAGGCTTCGTGGCTCTCGGCCGGTCTCATTCCTAAGTGGGGTGTGACAATTGTTGGTATCAGCGCAGTAGTAACTCATCACCTGGATGTCTTTCCAAATTCCAGGCCATGCAAATAGTTTGCGAGGAAATATCATCCTAATATAGAGAAAAGATCAAGGAAGAGATGGAGAAGCTGCAGACAGCTGGGTTTATCAAACCCATCCAATACCCCTTAAGGTTGGCAAATATCGTCCCCGTTAAGAAGAAGAATGGGCAGATATGCATATGTGTGAATTTCTAATATCTCAACAAGGCATGTCCAAAAGATGAGTTGCCACATCCTCACGTGGATAAACTGGTAGACTCCACCTCTAACCATCAGATATTTTCCTTCATGGATGGGTTCAACGGCTATTGCTAGATCAAGATGGTCACGGAGGATGTAGAGAAAATCGTATTTTGAACCCCGTTTGGTAACTTTTCTTACACATTCATGCCCTTTGGCCTAAAAAACATTGGAGCAACTTACCAAATAGTAATGACTTCCGTGTTTCACGACATGTTACACCACACGGTCGAGGACTACGTCGATGACCTAGTAGTGAAATCATTGAGAAAGGATGAGCATTTGAAGCACCATAAGCAGGTCTTCAAGAGGTGCAGAAAATACAAGAGGATGAATCCGCTAAAATGTATTTTTGGAGTAATAGTAGGTAAATTCCTGAGATTCTTAGTGCATCGACATGACATCGACATAGATAGCGCTAAGGTCAGAGCTATAACCAACGTGCCTCATCCTTACTCTAAAAAATAGCTGAAAAGGTTCCTAGGGAAGGTGTCCTACCTGTGAAGATTCAAACAAGCACTGGCAGAGATCACTACGCCCTTCGACTCATTACTAAAAGGCAAAGTTCGAATGGACAAAGGAACATCATAGGGCCTTTGAGGTAATCAAATCGCTCTATCATCCTTTCGAACCATGACTGCACCATGGTCAGCCAAACCCCAGATCTTATACCCGACATCTACTCTGAGATCCATTGGAGCACTCCTCGTCCAAGAGATATAAGGAGTAAAGAAGCCAGTTTATTATATCAGCAGAAAGATCAGGGGACCAGAGTCAAGATACACCGCTATCAAGAGGCACTGTTCAGCCCTCGTATTCACTACACAAAAGTT
>CM065378.1:29957500-30002500 GCA_033060915.1 Euryodendron excelsum | reverse complement strand
ACAAAAGGGACACCACTCAAGAGAGGGCTCCATGGGGCCATTCCAACCACTACACTTAAAAGAATGGAAATCTTGAAAATCAGAGAATTAGAAAGCAACCCTTATGCAAATTAAAATGTCATGATGCCAAAGTGAGAGTTAGGAGGTTAGTAGGGGATCTTCTAAGGCATGATTTCTAAAGTCCCATCCTAAGCTTCAAGGAGCCAACTCTTGGAACAATTTTTTAAGGAAACATAGAGCTTGAAAATGACATGGAGTCAAGAATAACGCAAGCATTATAGAACATGGTGATAAAGATAAATATGAAACCAAGCACATAAGGCATGATCAAAATAGTAATATGCAAGGGGTCATGACCACATACAAGGCTTTTAGGCTACACCACACAAACAAGGGTCTCCTAGGCCATACCATTTTCAAGTAGGCTAGTGAGAGATTTCCCTACACAGTGGCTCTCACTTTCTTTCCTCTAGGCATGATCTAGGAGCCCTCTTGGCTCAAGCATGTAAGAATGGAGGGTTGTAGATGGGGATTAAAATAGAGAATAGTCTAAGTAGGCTAGGAGGGAAAAGAGAAGAGTGGGGGGAAGACACAAATGTAAAAGGGATACCACATTTTGCCTTCAACACACTTGTAGTCTTCAAAGGATGCCTTGATTGGAGCTTGAATGACTTCAAGAAGGCTTAGAGGGCTAATAGGGAGCGTTTGGTGGTGTATAAGGCTAAGTAAGTGAAGTGTATGGCCTTTAGGGTGGTGGAATCTAGCCTAAGTGTTGGAAGGAGAGAATATATATGAAGATTCGAGGTTCTGGAGTGATTTCAGCACGGCTTCGCATCAATTTCGAAGCTGGTATATGCAAAGGGGGGGTCTAATATTTATAGGCAATCCAGAACATACCTAGCGCATGTACTACATGCGCTTGGCCAAAATTTGGCCTGGCACATGTAGCACATGCGCAGGTACTATTCCATTGCCAAAGTGACATGTGGCACCCTGTGTACTGGTCAAATCTCGACCGTTGATCAAAATTTGGTCAATCAGATCAAAATTTGAGCACATGTAGCAAATGCTCCATCACCGGGAAGATTCATCCAAACTTTGTCACGATAATTGAGCCAATCGGAAAGGTTTTGGGGGAATTGGTTGCACCCTCGATGTTCTTTTAGGGTTTTTCGTGAACTTTCATGTTTTCGAAAAGTTTAAATTGTGTTTGGAAACATTGGATATCATCTCGGGAAGCGTGCATAAAAGGACACTTTTACGGAGCGTCTGTGATACGTTCCGAGGGTGTTTGAAAGTGGCTGTTTTCGTGCCGTGTGATCGAGGCCTTCGAAAAGCGATCTTTTCGATCAGACCGTACCGATGGAAAGTACTCTGGAAATATTTTCGGGAATTCCCAGATTTACGCATTTCTCAAGTTGTTTGACGGTGCGTTTTACTAAGGGAATTGGAGAAAAAGTCAACCTTGGCAGAGCGTCTGTGAGACGCTTTAGGGGTTGCTGAAAGTTGTAGTTTTCACACCGTACGATGGAGGGCTTCAGGAAGCGATCTATTCGATCGAGCCGTATCGATGGAAAGATCTATGAACGAGCTTTCGAAAATTCCCTGATTTATGCATTTCTTAAGTCAATTGATGGTGCGTTATAACTAGGGAATAGGGAGAGAAGACAATTTAAGCGGAGCGTCTGTGAGACGCTCCAGGGAACTTTTATTAAGTCGTGAGCGTTTAATGTCGTAGGGTCCTCCTCGGGTTAAACATGGATGTATGGTGAAACCCTTTGCTAGAAATCCCAGGACCGATGCTGTTTCGGGGCATGTTTGGATTGCAAGGAGCAGAACGATCAGTTTGGCCAAGAGTGGCTGGAAATGGTTAGGAATGGTTTGGTGTGTTGTGTTAAGCGTGTAAGGTTGTTCAGGGATGGTTTTGGAAGAGTCTTTTACCGTTCGGCAGGGTTTGTGCTGTGCTGAGGTGTTCAAGGGCAAAATAGTCATTTTGACTAGAGTGAGCCGAAATAGGACCGAAATTGGACCAAATGGCGTGCGGGGGACGCCTAATGGTTTAACAATATTTTAGAAGGATGAACTTATCGTTTTGAGGGATTTTGAACTTTCTCAAAACGTGCCTGGATGCCTAAGGGTAGGTTGGGTCATTTTTCACCGAGTCGGGCTAGCAGGTGCAGGTGTTGACTTAGGTGTTGGTTTTCGAGACTGCCCGGTCTTGGAAAACTACCTATGCAGTGTTGGTCTCTAAGAACGCCCGGTCTTAGAGAGCTACGTGTAGGGGTGGTGTTGGTTCCTGAGAACGTCTGGTCCCAAAAAACTACTTGTAAGGATGGTGTTGGTCTCTAAGAACGCCCGGTCTCAGAGAACTACCAAATGACGGACATTCTACATTGGCAGGCTAGCAGGCACTAAAAGTGAACCGTCTAGAGTTTGATGAGGTGTTGGTCCTTGAGATCGCCCGATCCCGGGAAGCTAACTGGATGGCGTTAGTTTCCAAGACCGCCTGGTCCGGAAAACTGCCTGGAATAATGGTGCTTATGGCTCCAGCGGGCCCTCGTGGGCCTGAGAAGCGACCAGTTGGTTGGATTGGGGATTGAAAGGTTTATCTTGAGCCTACATGTGCCGTGGTATTTGAAACCGAGCCCGGTCGGGCCGGAGATTGTCGAGCAGACAAAAATGGGGTGCTTACAACATTGATAAGAATTCTGAGCAAGATGATGGACGAAGCATGAGTAACCTGGATAGAGCGTCTGCCAAAGGCTCTCTAGGCTTATCGAACTTCAAAAAGAAGGCCCACCCAAGCAACCCCTTATTCATTGGTATATGGGGCAGAGGTCGTTCTACCCGTTGAGATAGCAATTCTTTCAGCAAAAATGGTCCTAGCAGCAAGAATGGTTCTCGACACCAGAAGAATTGACCTGGAGTTCTTAAATAAATAAAAAAAGACAAAATAGCCTAGAAAATGGAGAATTGTCAACACTTTGGCCAAGGCATATAACTGATTGGTGATCCTGAGGAACTTTGAGAATGGAGACCTTGTTTGGAAAACGGTTGAGCCCATTATGAGGGGACAACCATTTCCCATATTTGCATCTAAGTGGGAGGGTCCATACAAAGTATTGGAAGGACATTATAGCGGTTACTACAGGTTGTAGATGAATTCGGATGGGTTTAAAACCGGTCTAATTAATGCTCAGTTTATCAAAAAGTACTTCCCCTAAGCATTAGGGCACTTTTCTTTTGTTATTTTTCTTTGTTTGGAGAGTCCCTCCTCTATGAGAGGTTTTGTAAAATAAGTGAAGTTTGTACTCAATATTGTTAAAACTGAAATGAACTTCCATTTTCATTTAACTCTAAAAGAGTAGCTTCCATATGAATACATCCTTAAAAATAGAGGAGGTGAGCCACTACTTCCAACTATATGAATACATCTTTGAAAATAGAGGAGTTTATGGTTAGATCAGTCACTGGGAAGTCTCCAAACTGGCATCAAAGGCCATCTTGGCTTTCTCATAATCAACTTCAAACTTCTACAGAGTGGCCTTAGCCTCCCTTAGTGGAACTTCAAAAGCATCAAGCACTTAAGAGTACTCTTTATGCTTCTGCAACATCCCATAAACAAGCAAACGCTCTTTCAACCAGACCAAGGGAAAGCCAAACTTCTCAAAGTTAGTGGCACAATCCATCTTCACACGAAAGAACTTCTTGTTAATTTTATACACCTTCTTGCTGGCCAACTGCTTGAAGAAGTCACCTAGTTGGTCTAGCAGCATTTTGCCCAGAAAGGCCGAAGTTTGCAAAGGTATCAGGGTGCGTCGCCTGGACACATTCAAGCAAAGAATGTAACTCCTCAAAGATGGGACACCCCAGGAACTTGGTCGTCTTCTTTTTTGGAATCCCAACAACGATCCTAGAGCTTTGAGGCATGAGGATTTTCTTAAAGCTCTCAGGGAGAACAACACCATTTTCCTCTTCACTTTCAGTGGCAGTATCTTCACCATAAGCATCACCTTCTTCCTCTTCACTTGACCCTACAGTCTCTTCATCGGGAGTTATCTCTTCATCATCCGATCCACTACTTACTTCCTCTGCCTCTGATGCTACGAGGCAAACAAAAACTGTTAAGGGGTAGGACATCAAAAGAACAAGAAAGAAAGAGATAGAAAGTTTCATCTACTACTTTCTTCTTCTTTGATCAGGAACCCACAGCTTTTCTTTGCAGTTGGAACCGTGAACTTTGCCCAACAAAAATGGGGGAGAGATAGTTAAACAATAAGCATGATCCTTGATAAGGAAGGGACCAAAAGAGATATCCCTTACTCTACAAGTGCACATCGTGAGAGGGGTAGAAGAAGGCCCATGGGTAGAATATTTACCTAATTGAACACTAGAAAAAAGGGAACCTTGAGCAGGAATAAATGTTTTTATAACCCCTTTCAGGGTATTAACCTTCGGTTGAAAAACTTGGGGTTTAGGAGACTTTTCCTTGGAGCCCTTGGTAGGAACAGGACCGGGGGGAGCAAAGGGACTAAGATTACTGTTGTCCCTCTTCTGGTTCTTCTTCTTTGAAAAATGGAGAGAAGAATTCCCCTTCCCAACTGTTTCAGCCTTTATGGGAACCGCCTTCCCAGAGCAAAAAGAGAAGAAGGAGTCTAGGTTGCACCCCCAGTATAGTTTGTGGTCCAGAGTAAAACGGCCCTCTTGGCCAAATCAGGAAAGTCAACTAATGAATAACCATGAAAAGTGGACCCAAGGGCATCCACCCAAAACCTCTTGAAATTGTTCTTGAAGGTAGACTTGGCAGGAGGAGCACGAGGCACTCCCTGGTTAAAACCAAACTGTCACCATACCCTATCTGGCCTGTACATGACTGTATTTGGCCCTTCTTCTGTACGCAGTGGCAGAGATCTAGGTAGAATCATCAGGAACAGATCATGAATGTCAGCAGGAAGAGAACCTGGGCGAGGAGAGAACTAATAACGATGAATATGCGATGGATAAACAATAGGAACATGGTCACAGACATTCTTGTGAGTATAAGGACAGACGATGAACAGATCGAAGTTGTCGATAAATTCGCCCAAGTCCTGAGTGCTGCTTACCCCAAACCACTTTGCAATAAAGGGTTCCCTCTTCTCCATCTGCACCAATTCGAGATGTCCTTCATCATCAATTCCAACCACTGCCACACTTGAGAAAAGAATTTTAGGGCGAGGTACTAGCCCCCTAAACGTTCAGTTAAAAAGGCTAAAAGGAACTAGGTATGGACATAGCTTCCCACATTTTACCTCCCCACCAATCGCTCCAGATCGAACTTCAATTGATTCAAACGTTGAAACAATGTTCCCAGAAACATGGGAGCTAGAGCAACCTTCTTACCCTTTGATAAGAGGGCAGCTAGAGGGAACACAAACGAAGATATGGAGTCAACAGGAGCACCAGGAAAGACATAGGTAGATAGGAAGAAAGTAAGAAAAGTAGGGAAATAGCTCTCTTGTCTATACCTAGGCCCCTCAAAGTACTTTATGGAACGATCAGAGGCATGAGATTTAGGTTGTATGTCCTTAAAGAAATACCAAATCCAAGCGGCGTAGGTAGATTTGTTGGTGGCAAAATACTCCTTCAACTGCCTGCCCTTGTGGTCAAAAGAGGATTTATAATTTTGGGTAGCCTTGTACCCTTACTCCAGCTCCTTTACAATGTTCTAGTCCTTCACAGTCAAGGCAAAAATATCGATGTCACGGTCCCAATCAAGGGAAGGTGCGTCAAAGAGATGGTATCCTCCAAGGTGGGCCCTGATTCACCCCAAGAAACAATGAAGGTGTGAGAGTTAATGCTCCATCGAGAGATGAGTTGGTCCAGATTATGAATGTTCTGCCTAATGGTTGAATCTCTGGAGATACGAACGGAGTCATACACACCCACATCCTTCAGATGAGCAACTAACTCTACATAGGCCGGTACATCGTCAGTCCACTCCAGCCACCCCGAAGGTAAGGACTGACAGCCCCTTATACTGTATGAAAGAATGCGGGGCATCACTTCTCTCTAGCCGCAAACAGAAGACCGACTCTGACCTAATCATGTCGCATTCTTCCAGAGTGGCCTCTACTTTTGGGAGAAGAATGTTAGAAAGGTCGTCTCCTTCCAAAGAGAAGCCTGTAACCTTCTTCCAGAACTTGTCCTCCACACCACTGAGGTATGGTGCTCTCCGCTAGTCAACATCAGAAGGCACTAGAGTCGAATCCTCCTCCGAAGCACTTCCTTAATCTGAAACGTCAACATTCTTAATGACAGATTTCTTGGCAAGTCTATTCTTTATCATGCTTGGAATAATAGAGAGAAAAAGGAAGCTGAAAGAAGAGGCAGCAGATTAATGAAAGAAAAGGAAGACGAGAGAGAGAGAGAGAGAGAGAGAGAGAGCAATTGGAAGTAGTGACAAAAAATGGAGCACATTTGCCATGTATTTAAAGGGTTGAGCATTGGTAGTTACAGTCCCTTATTTGACTTTCGAAATTCATGGGGGGAATCAAATGTTACGCCAAAACTGCCCTTCCAAAGAGATTACTCCTGAAGCGACTGATAAGGGACAGCTGGGAGATAGCGAATGGATAGCGAGTTAAAGCTGACAAGGCCCTTTTGACCAAAGGTGTCACCCTGAGGCAAAGAATATGGGAGATCCCTGCTGACCATACGAATGGGTGCAAAAAAGATGAAGTCACAAAAGCTTAAGGGGTTACATATACAAGCCTTTGAACCCATGCCTTGCACATGCAAGGGGCAAAATGTAGATAGTGTGAACCAACCCCAGTTACTTGAGGTGATTGGTTCTGCGAATGAGCCCAGAGTAGACGATGGATTAAAAACCCACTGACGAGAGATAAGACGAACGAGCCAACCCCAGAGGTCTCTCCTCGAGAACTAGTGAATTTGGCTTCTATAAGAAAGCACGAGAGCGTATCGTCTTCACTTACCCCGTATTAAGGGGAAGGACTCAAGCATACGTAGGCCTTTTAAGTACAAAAGGGGAAGAGGAATAAAAGATCTTCTTTGAGAAAGAGAGAGAGGAAACCAAAAAAGTTATCGTGAGAGAACCTAAAAGGGCACCATCTAGGCCACGTGGCAGGGCTTGGTGAGGCTCCGAGGAATCAGGTGAGGACCACCATATACCAGAAACGGTTGTTGGTGGTCCCCTCCAATCCAGGACACAGGGACATCGTGGTATGGTGGGCTGGAATGAGAGTGCTGCTAAGAGGCAACGTGTGCGTCCCATGAGGAGTCTATGGGAGAGTGCCACGTGGCCACAATCAGCCTGATGGAGCCGAGCGAAGAGGATTTGAGTGGTCCTTGGGCCACGTGTCCTACATAAGAAGAGTTTCTTGATGCGCAAGCATCAAACCATCCTTATAAATAGACACCATCACCTGGCCAGAGCCAAGGCCTTCTTCCCCATAACAATAGAAAATCAAGGAAAGAAAGTGAAGCATTACTCTAGACCATGAAGAGTTCCTCAGTTGCAATCCTATCATCTCTCTGACTTCTATCAACTCTATTCCCAGCCTCTCTTCTCCACTACCTCAGAGTTCCTTACCAGCCAAACACCTTTCTTTACCTCTTCAAAACAAAGCTAGGAAAGAGGAGAGTCGTCCATACTTCCACCCTCTACACAATGAATGTATGACAAGTCTGACAATAATTATCTCCATCTTACTGAACAATGCTAGCCTCAACTGCCGAGCCGTGGACCAGCAATTTGTGTTGCCAATATGCTCAAGCTAGCCAGTAAGGTACCGTTTGGGAAAGACAATTAGCCAAAAAGCCTTTATATTGCCCAATCATGAAAAGCCACTTAAGCAAAAATTTAGTGTAACCAATATCAAACGTTCTAATGAAAATTAATTGTTGGCATGAGTCCAGATGTAATTGGACACTTTTGAACTATTTCTACCCTTGCTCTAGTTGTCAAGTCATTTGGGCCCAGTTAAATATTTTGGTTAGTCAGAACTCAGAAGGGCTTGTAACTTCCTGGAAGGAGTCCTAGTTGTCATCAAGGAAATATTCAAACTTCCAAAGGCCCAGTTTTCTAACTCAACATCAACATTAAAACTCATATCAGAGCACCATTTCCTCATTATTTTCCACTAAACACGAACGATACGGCAAGAAACACACAGGAGGAAATGGCGGAGACTGCCGTGTTCCATCTACTATCCAACTTTGCACCCTTCCTCCAGGATAAGGTGAATCTGTTGGGTGGAGTTCGAGAAGAGATTGAATACAACAGAGATGATGGTCTAAGGCTTTTGTTAGACTTGAGAGGTACACGCCGCTGGAGAAATTTCCTAATGAAGTTGTGAAACTAGTACATTTCAGGTATCTAAGCTTGAGGAATACTGGGATAAAGGTAATTCCCAGGTCAATTGGAGAGCTCCAGAACCTGGAAACCTTGGACCTTAAACACACCAATGTCACTGAGTTGCCTGATGAGATCCTAAAGCTACAACGACTTCGCCATCTTATGGTTACATGTATCACTACGATAACGAACCTACTTATGCTTCTTTTCACGGTGTATACCGATTCAAGCCCCAACAAATGTAGGAAGTGAAACTCTGTTCCATTGAAGCAAACTATGGCAGTAGTGGTGGCATTATACTGAAGATAGGGAAGCTCACCCAATTAAGGAGAGGTGAAGATGGGAAAATTCTATGCTTGTCCCTCGAGAAGCTAAGCAACCTTCGCTCATTGATTGTTGTGGCAACAGAAGAAAAGGAGATCATTAATCTAGAATCTCTATATCTGCCTGCCCCTCAACTTCTTCGAACATTGTATCTGGAAGGGCGTTTGGAGAAGTTACCGCATTGGATAACTTCTCTCAATGGCCTGGTCAGAATACATTTAAGGTGGAGCAAGTTAAGGGATGGTCCATTCCAATCCTTGCAATATTTGCCCAATCTGGTTGATCTTTTACTTGATCGGGCATATGAACGGGGGCGATTGTGTTCTAGTGCAAGTGGTTTTCAAAGGCTCAAGTGTTTATGAATTCAAAGATTTAACGGATTGAGATGGGTGACGGTGGAGGAAGGTGGGTTGCCCTGCCTCAAAAGCCTATATATCAGGAATTGTGAATTGGTGGAGGAAGGCAGGTTGCCCTGCCTCAAAAGCCTATATATCAGGAATTGTTCAGACATTTGAGTCATAAATTTATTCTCAGTTAGATATAAATATATATTAACAATGAACCTGTACTATGCACAGACGATAAGTATAGAATTATAAGTTGGTTTTGAAAATAATTTTTTACAAAATTTTTGGTAAATTGTATATTTAAGATATGATATTCAATAATTAAATATGTTTAAAATATTTTTTCTATTCTAATAGCCATAAAAAGAAAAAAAAATGTAGAAAATCATAACTATTATAAGTCACACTTTTAACATACCTTTGTTTATTTGGAGCACCGACATCAAGTTTATTGGGTCATATTCAAGATTGAAAAGAAAGAAACATAAATATAAAAAAAAATTAAATCTAGGACACCATTATATATTCATTCAATCCATAGATTTTACATATATAAATATATAATATCTATCAAAATAGTCATTTAAATTAATAAAATAATATAATTACACTTAAATTGTTAAAAGAATATATAAATTAATAATGAAATGAGATTAATTGAATTTTCATAAGGTAATTAAATAAATATACGTAAATATTTTAATTCCATGTTTAAATAATAGAAAGTTTGTACACTTTAACTGATTCAGATTTTCTACAATTTTTTCTTTCTTTTTTTTTTATAGTAATTTTTTAATATAATTGAGTAAATAAATTAGGAAAAATCATTATTTGTTTCTAGCAATGAAACATTACTACCCTTTTTTTATCATCCTATCAATCTTTTTTTTTTTGTTATCTACTTGATCTATATGTAGTGTATTCATTTTTAATGAACTTGTACTTAAGCATATATACACAAGATCTTAACCATATTGTAATACATATTAAAAAATTATAACGGATAAAGTAAAAGCAGTCTATCTTCTCCATTAATCATTATTTTATAAGCTTGTTAACCTTCTTTAATGTCATCTTTATTGATTATAAAGAATTCATGATGAGATATTGATATATAGGTTTAATATATTTTAATTATCTTAAATGACTTCTAAAGTTTTCATATTAAAAGGGTGACAATGCAAAAAATATTATTATATTAATTAAATAACCAATGGCTTTAGGACATTAATATTTTTGTATTTTTAAATTAAAAAATTTGAGAAAAATGGATTAAATCTTTGAAACTCAGAGACCTAAAAATGTATTGTTTTAATATATACGACTAGCAGTGAACTTATCCTATGTACGGACCACAAATACAATATCATAAGTCGATTTTTCAAATAATTTTTTGCAAACAAAGAGTTTTATAGGATCATATATTTAAAATATGATATTAAATAATACAATATTTATAGGACAACTTCAGTCTTTAAGGTTGTTTGGACTAAATATTTTAACAGTATTTTCCCTCTTATAATAAGCATAAAGAGAAAAAAAAAATGTAAAAAAAACAATTTACGTCTAACTATTAAGTTACACTTTTAATGTTTATTTGTTTTGGGGAAGTAAATACATTAGTTAAATTTCGACATTAAGTTTGTTGAGTTATATTCAGGATTAAAAAGAAATAAATATAAATTATAAAAAAAATGGATATATGTCTAATATTTATCAAGAAATAGTTATTCAAATTAATAAAACAATATTATTACACTTTATTTTTTGAGAAAATATAAATTAATAGTGAAAGAAAATTAATTGAATTTTAATAATTTAATTAAAATAAATATAGGTAAATCTTTTAATTCCATATATGAATAATATTTGTTTGTAGAACTATTTAATAAAAAGTTAGTATACTTTATGTGTGTCAAATTTTATATTTCCTTTTTCTTTTTTTTTCTTTTTTGGGTAATTATTTAATATAACTGAATAGATTCATACAACGTGAAATGAATTAATGATTCACTATTTGTTCCCCGCAATGAAACATCTTTACCTTTTTTCATACGTATGTCGTTTTTCATTATCTAAAATATTATATGATGTGAGTTTATTAAAATGAAACTGTACTTATGATAATATACAAAATCTTACATATATTACCACATACAATAAAAAAAATAATAATGGACAAAGTAAAAGTTATTAATCTTCTTCATTGATTATTATTTTATAAGGTTAATAAGCTTCCTTAATGTCATCTTTATTAGGTTTGGGTAAAATTTAACCCACAAAAAAAATCACAAACATATAAGAATTTTAAAAAGTTAAATTGCTTTGAAAAGAGCATTACTTATAGGAATTTGAATAGATTGTTAGATTTAGTTACTATATTGATTACAAATAATCCATGGTATATTTAGTTTTAATATTTATCTTTAATACTTTTAAAGTTTCCTTATTGAAATGGTAACAATTCAAAAAACACTACCATATTAATTAGATAACCAATGACTTTATGACATTTGTGTTTTTATATTTTTTAAATTCAAAAAATTGAGAAAAATTGATCAAAACTTTGAAGCCCAAAGACCTTCTAACTTATTGCTATGATATATAGTATACATAGATATAGATACTTAAAACAAGCTAAGTCTCCATTTGAATAAGGTTAAAATGCTTTGAAAAGAGAATAAATTGTAAGAATTTAGATAGATTGTTAGATATAGTTACCATATTAATTATAAACAATCTATAATGACATTTCTATATTTAGATTTTAAATATCTTCTTAAATGAATTTTAAAGTTCCTATATTGATAGGGTGACAATTCAAAAGGCTTACCATATTTATTAAGAACCAATGATTTTATGACATTTGTATTTTTCTATTTTTAAAATTAAAAAATTTGAGAAAAATGGATCAAGACTTTCAAGCTCCATGACCTAACAGCCTATTGCTATAATATATAGTATAGATTCCAATAATCTTAAATGAATTTTAAAGTTACTATATTGATAGGGTGACAATTCAAAAAATCTTACCATATTTATTAAAAACCAATGATTTTATGACATTTGTATTTTTCCGTTTTAAAATTCAAAAATTTGAGAAAAATTGATCAAGACTTATGATGTTAAGATTACTGGAATCTATACTATATATTATAGCAATAGATTGTTAAGTCATAGAGCTTGAAAGTCTTAATTCTTTTTTCTCAAATTTTTTAATTTAGAAAATAAATAAATACACATATCACGAACCCATTGATCATTTAATTAATATGATAATGTTATTTTAACTTGACATATTTTCAATACAGTAACTTTGAACATTTAAGATAATATTAAAAATTTACAGAAATGTGTTATTATTAATTCTTTAAAGCCAATATAGTAACTAAATCTAATAGTTTTTTAAATTCCTAAAATATGGGCCTTTTTCAAAATATTCTAGGTTCCTTACAACTTAATCTTTAGCTGAATCTGTACTATATATTATAATAATAGGTTAGGAGGCCTATAAAGCTTAAAGTTTCAATTTAATTTTCTCAAAATTTTGATTTTTTAAAAACATATAATGCATATGTCATACGATTATTGGTTCTTTTTAATTTACTTCTTTGTTCTAAACTTCATAAATGCTATCTATTAACAGTTATAGTAACATTTTAATTTTTTTTAATTATAATTCTCCTAAAGAACCTTTATTAACCATCCATTGATAATTATGATAACATTTTCATTTTTTAAAAATATAATCCTCCTAAAGAATCTTCATTAGTCATAGATTAGATTTTTAAATTTCTAAAATGGAAAGAACAAGTGTCATTAAATTATTAGCATTTTGTCTGGCCTATACAAGATACATGTGACGAAATATTATTGGTTTTTTTTGTTATTTCTTCTCAATTTTATAAATATTATCCATTAATTGATATGGTAATATTTTCAAATTTTCTTTAATATGCTCCTTCTAAAGAAAAATTATATCTTAACGCTATAAAATAAAAATGACACATGTAATGAAATTATCAGAATTTTTTCACTTTTATGTTCTCAATTCACATCCCTCTAAAAAAACGTTTTCAAGAAAATAAATATAACAATTAATTTTTTGAATAGAACTGTGATGAAATTACTTATTTTTTTAATCTTTATTTTTTAAATAAAAATATTTCCATTTTATTTGTCATAGTATTTACATAAAAATAAATTGGATGTAAAAAATTTAATTGTAATAATATTAGTTTACTTGAATAATAATACTTCAATATTTTTTTGCCTCAAGACTCTAATATGATTTCATGTTATTTTGTGTTTTAAAGGATGAATGATATAACAAATTTTTTAACACAAGTGAATTGCACAATAAAATTTATTTATTTTAGCTTGACCAATATTTTCAAGTTTAACTTACGCAAGCATCTAGAATTTATGTGAGTATAATGACTATGAAAATTATATTAGCTGAGTCTAGCTATGAATACATGACAAAGTAGTATTTTTTTAATTGGCACTTTTTAAAATTTTAAGTAACTATTTTTAAAAGATGATTGACATACTAAAAATAATATTTGATATAACTACACGTGTATTGAATTATTAATGCTAACCATTTTAAATACGTAAATTTCTAAATTTATAATTTAAGGATGATTTTATTTATTAAGATAAATTTGAAAATCAAATTTTGCTAAGTATATTAAGTAACTGATGATAAATCAAGTCTTTTTTACTTTAAAAATTATTTATAAGTAAATATTTTAGTTTTGACTAGCTATTATATGTGTATGTGTTTACCATTAAATGCACTCAATAGAAAATTCACCTAAATAAATGACTTATACAACGTAGCCCCTGAATTGGAAAAAATTAAATTTTTATTCAACTATTAGTAACCTTCCTATTATCAAAGTCATTTTGCCCGCACTAACAACACAACGGAGACCTAAAAATTTTGTTAAGGAGGGGTCAAACTAAAAGTTCATCAATTTTGAAGAGTCAAGGTAAGAATATGTGACCATGACAAACAACAGAAACCCTAGCAAAAATTTTAAGAGAGAAAAAAATCACTTTAAAATATTCACATTAAAACTTTAGTTTCTTATTGCAAGTTAAATTTTTTCTCACAATCCACTTTTACAATTAATTGCACGGCTATATTAATTATTATAGCTTAATATGAATCATATAATTAGTATAAGATTCAAACAAATACAATTGGTAATTTATTTTTTATAAATCTTTTATAATTAGTATCTATTCTTTTAATCCGTGCATAGCACGGGTTTAATGCTAGTTTATATTTATGTATATTTGATTTTATTATAGCAATACATTGTTGTTGGGTCTTTAAATTTGAAAGACCTTTTTAATTCTTAAATATTAATTTTAATATTCATGGTTAGTAATTTTTAAAAAATATTAGAATTCTTATTTTAAGTTTCCTTCTTTGTATTAACTTTTTACACCTTGATAAAGTTAGAAAATCGTCATATGCTAAGACAAAAAATATTCAAATATATTATAATTCAACCTATTCAAATATTTCTTGTGGTATCCTCTTGGAAAAACTTAAGTTGATCACCTCAATTTTTGTCCAGTACGAATAATTTTTGTTGTATTACTTTTATTTAAAGTGACAAGTATTTTTAATTTTAGAAAAAAGGCCTATTCTGAAGATTCTTTTCTAATATTATACTCTTGATCATAAACTTTTAATTTAGTAGGACTATAGGTAACATATATATACTAGCACTAAACCCGTGCTATACACGGAAATATAGATATTAGAATCATAAGATGTTTTTTTAGAAAAATTTTGATAATTTTTTTTACAGGATCATATGTATTTAAAATATTGTACTAAATGAATTGAATATGTTTAAAACTTTTTCTTTAGTCCAATACCAAAAAGAAAAATATATAAAAAATAATTTGTATATAATTACTATAATAAGTTATATTTTAAATATATCTATGTAACATTGCAGAAAATATGTTAGTTATATGTTTAAAAATCAAGTTTATTGGGTCATATTCAAGATAGAAAATAAAAAAACAGAAATTATAGAAAAAAAATGGTTGAAGATAGGCCACCATTATATATTTATAGTTAAGATCATTGCTAAATTTAACTTTGCTTAATGTGAATTATAAAATTATCATTCATCTTAAACATGTTATGTTACGTATGTGCCTTATAGCCCTTATCACTATCTCAAAATAATAATTCAAATAAATAGGAAAATATTACTATATTTTATTGTTCAGAAAATACATATAAGTAATGAAAGGATATTAAATAACTCTCTATAGGTTGATTAAGTTAAAAATGAGTAAATATTTTGATTCCAAACTTAAACCATTTAATTTGTAAAATTAAATAAACAAAAAAATGTTAGTTTGTTTCGATTCTATATTATAAGATTAATTACACCAAAAGTAAGGCCTAAATATTTAAGATTAGCAAGTTTGTTGACTTGTGATTTTGTATTATTACCTTTTATCATTATAATGGTTTTAAAACTAACATGTTAATATTTTATAAAATTGGATTAACTCATCAAAGAACCTTACTAAGCCCCTTTATTAAACAAATTATAAAATTTAAGTAAATATAACCCATAAAAAAATTCAAATGCCCATGTATGTAAATTCAGCCAAAAACTAATTTGAAGGAAGGTAGAATATTTTGGAAAGGCATTTTTTTAAGAATTTAAGAAGAAGCATGAATAAAACACATTTATATTTAGATATTAAATATTATCTTGAATGATTTTGAAACTTTCCATATTAAAACAATGGAAATTTGAAAAACATTACCGTATTAATTAAAGGACTAATGAGTTCATGATATATATATATATATATATATATTTATTTTTTAAATTTAAAATTTTGAGAAAAAAGAATCAAGACTTTCAAGCTCAATGACCTTACAACCTATTACTATAATATATAGTATAGATATAAAAATGCATATACAAAATTTTAATAATATTCATAAATTTTATAAAATAATTAAATGCCAACATATTTTAAGTTAAAAAAAAAACATTTCTAAACTATTTTTTTTCTTTCTTATTCCCTTGCTCACTGCTAGAATACAAATACTTTTTAACATAAGACTCATTACCTACACGCAACAGATCAAAATTCAGACCAAACTAGATTGTAAATATAATATGAAAAAGCCTCAACTAAAAACCAATATGTAGTATATACAATATTTAGGTGCAACAAAAAAAAAATTTAAAAAGCCGCCCAAATATAAGTCATTTGAATCTCAGAAAGGGCAAGGAACTAAGTCACCTAATTCGTCCCTACTGGGTGACGAACTGCGAACTCAACCGCGAATTGACGGATTTGGAGCGAAATTCGGTCAAATATGCGAATTATATTAGTCAAAGTCGCAGATTGTGCTTGCTGGATTCGCGAATTGCAACGGTAACCTTTCAACAAGTGAGACGTGTTGGATTTTATGATGAGCCGCACACACGGGAACAATTCCCTTGCTCATTGCAATGAGAAGATAATTCAAAATGCTAAATGTGTAGGCGGTGGCTTGAATAGGCGACCTTAAAAGACCTCCAATGAACGCTTACCGCTACACCAGGCTGTTTAGATGTTCCAATATCTTCTACTAAAACTATAAGTATAATAAACACTTGTTATAAAAATCACACAACACAAAATTATTGCATAAAAAGTTTATAAATATTTAATAATTCTAATTTTAATTATATTAAAAAATAAAAATAATATAATATTAACGCTTTAAGGACGCTCTCATTTTCAATCCTTATGACAGAGGACGCTCTGGCCCACCCGCACCCGCTCGCGCTCGCAGTTTATGTGACTTAGGCAAGGAACCACATAGGTTCACGACTCCTCACTCTAGTACAACAGAACCAAACAATTGGGGTTTTTTTTTCCTAGCCTTTTTTTCTTTTTTCAATTTTGGTTTTTTGGCTTTTTGAGGTAAAACAAAAAAACAAAAAAAAAAAAACAAAAAACAAAAAGCAAGATATTCTTTGCCTTTTCAATTGTGCTTACTTTCAATTTTTTATTTTTTTTGTTTTTGCAAAAAAAAAGCTATGCCAAATCGGGCTCTAAAAAAATGCCATTTTGGTGTTCCCCCGTTTCAATTTTTATATTTTAAAAAAAATCATATTTTGTTTTCATTAAGAATTATCTTGTGTGATTTTTCTTCTACGGGTTAGAATAAAGATTTTATAAATTTCCTAAAATGGAGAATTCTTTATATATAGGATTTAATGGTTAGACGCAGAAGTGATACGGTGAGAGTAGGACACTGTAATGTGAATTGATAATTTAAAGCGAAAAAACGAAAAAAAAAATAATAATAAGGAGAGTTGAAAGAAATCCTTCAAGTTTCTCTGCGATTGTAGAGGTCAATGACGAAAGCCGAACCAAAACCAAAGGTCACTAAGCGTAGACGAAAAGAAGGTATGTTTTAAACAAGCAAGGAAACCATTTGTTCTGCAAACCCTTCATCGGATCTCATGTTGTTTTCTAGGGTTTTAGCTCTCCCATTGTTCCCTAAATATAAATCTATAGATATATGTGAATATATAATTTATTTATTTATTTTATACATAGACACACATGTCTGTCTGCATATATGCATATTCATTGTAGTTAAGTCTTTTTTAATGTCTAGTGAAAGGATTCTATTGGAAGCAGCACAAAGCCAGGGCTCGATTAGAGTTGCTAACAGTATAGCCCTAGTTTTGAGATTGTTATTAAGGACTAATCTTTTAAAGGTGTGTCTCAAACGATTTTAGAGTGATCACAGGAGAGGACTCAGAGGGTGAAATATCTACACCAAGGAAAGCACAAAAAGAAAGATATGTGACACTACCACATGACTTTTGCATTAAAGAACTTAGGGTACCACTATATTTTAAGACTCAAAACACCAAGTTTCTTTTGCGGGATGAGATAAAAGGGATAAGGAATTTCAGGATATAAAACTTCGGGATTGCATTATCTGGTGGATGGTATCTGTATAACTTGGTCTGCAATTCTGAATCTCAAAGTGCTCACCCTACCTTTCATGACTTTATTTAATTGTGTACACATAATAAAATGCCCTATTAGGATTCCTTATCTCATTCCACTTTTGCGAAACTACCACTACCTTATCACACGAAAGAAACGTGGCCTAAATGGCATAATTTTGTAGAACCATACCATTTATACGTCCTGAACAAATTTCAATGCATCATTATTGGTTCTATAATTAGTGGCTATACAATGCTAGTTAAGAAAAATAACTTGATTTCTGTAGAATTCAATGCTACATAGGGCGACTAATCATTGTTTTCAATTCGCAAATAGTCTCCCATGAAAACATGAGATCATCAGGTATCAAAAAACACTAGGCTTGACTAAAGTTTATTGTTGGAGCTAAATTTCTTGCTTCCAGTCCTTTTGCATTGACATTCAATTGGATGCTCTCCTTAATTGTTCAAGCATGGAAACAACTCTATATAACCTCATCCTTGGAAATTTACAAGGTTCTTTTCTTGGTGAATTCAGGGTCACAAAATGGTGATATTGAGGAGATCACTCCAACCACTTCAAACGATTCGATATTGTAGCTGACTGTTCTGATCATCACTTTGCAGACTCCAACTCAACAGGCAAGAAAACTAATTCCTTCAGCAATGCTTCAAGTGCTGTCCACAAAAAGATCATGAAAGAGTGGAAGATCCTTGAGGAGAATCTACCAGAATCTATCTATGTACGTGTCTATGAAGGAAGAATCGACCTGCTTAGAGCTGTGATGATTGGAGCTGCAGGAACACCATACCATGATGGCCTCTTCTTCTTCGACTTGGCATTCCCTTGCACCTACCCCAGATCACCTCCACAGATGCATTATCACTCACACGGCCTCCGCTTGAATCCAAACTTGTATGAAGATGGTCATGTTTGTTTGAGCCTACTCAACACTTGGGACGGGGAAAAGAAGGAGAGATGGGACCGATCTGAATCGACCATTCTTCAGGTTTTGCTTTCACTTCAGGCACTTGTTCTTAATGAGGAACCCTACATCAATGAGCCTGGTTATGATAGATCAAATCCCGAGTATAATCAAGAGGATTCTTTGACTTACAGTGACAATGTTTTCGTGTTGTCATGCAAGACAATGCAGTATTTGCTGAAAACTCCTCCCAAAAATTTTGAGGGTTTTGTTGCTGACCATTTTCGCACTCGTGCAAATGTGATATTAAAAGCTTGTGATGCTTATATGGATGGTCGAGTGAGGGTTGGCTACTACCAAAATGATGATGAGTCTTCTTCTTCATCACCTAGCATTAAAGTATCAAGAAAATTCAAGGAGTCTATGCATAAGATCTATCCAAAACTTATCAAGGCGTTCATTGGAATTAGAGCTTCTATAGAGGATATCAGTAAATCAGAAAAGGATGGTCCAAAGCGTAAAGCAACTGGAAAAAGCAAAGGAGAAAACAATGCTAAGAAGATCAAAAAGAGCTCTTCTTGAATGGGACGGAGGGGAAGGTGAATTTCAAAATCCATACAGGGGCTACATCACTAGAGTAATGAGTAGGACTAAGATGGATTCAATGCAGTTTATATAAAGTATTCATTGTTCTCGTTTTCTCCTGGATAATGTTTTACTAAAGACTTCCTTTTCTTTTTCATGTTTTTTAGTTGATGTCTTTGTTCATTGATTGTACAAACTGCTTTAGACTTTCTTATAGTGAGAATACAAACTATATTGAGGATTTTCCGAAAATGCAATTAAAATGAAAGGCTGCGGTTTTTGAATGCTTAGCACAATCATGGTAACTTTCGAGCAACTACTCATTTTCATTCATGTCCCTCCTTATTCCCCTGTTTGGTTCGTGAATTTGATGAAAGCAAAAGAATAGAAAGCAGAAAGCTATCATTCACCCTTGTTTAGCCAAAATAGAAAACATTAAGAAAGGAAAATAGGATGAAAGTAAATAAAAATATGAAGCAAAAGAGAAAGCATGAAGGAAACGGTTTTCCTTCTCCCCTTTTTCTTCCTTACAAATTCCAAATCCAAAGTTCCAAACAAGCTTGCAAGTCTACTGGATATATCATTTATAACCCTCTGTTTCCCTGTCTGTCTGTCCATGTACATTGATATAACAAAGGAGCACCCCTTCAAGAGGTAGTCCAAGCACATTAAATTAGCACCAATATGGCTTGGTAAAGGCTTCTTAGCATATCTACAACCAAGTTGCAACTTGTTGGATCATGGGCTGGCTTTCAAATGGCTATAGTGAGTATGGTTCCTATAGGACTTCTAATACGAACTGATACACTCATTGTGCTTCCTTGTGAGCTTTAGTTCTGATAGCTTCCTCCTAATTCTGTTGTTGCTACATAATATGGAAGGAGCCTTTAGCAACAAAGGGCACCTTGTTCCTTGTCCACGTTATCGGTGTTATAATCTCTATAGTTGTTATTAATTACTGATTAATCAAAATGTTGTCCTACTTAATTGTTTGAAAAATAAAAGATTGAGAGCAAACTAATAATCTCTCCATTTGTTTGTATCAATATTTTAATTTGACTTGGCCAGCAACTATTGGTCCAAATTGGAATTGGAGGATTTGACTTTTTAAGTTCAAGGATTCAATCATTTGAGTTCCCAAATTTGACAGAAACTTGCTCCTAATTCGCTAATTCGAGGATTAGAGCGCAGTTCATCTATTGATTGGAAGAATTATGTTATCCAGACAATACACAAAAAAGACTGCATCCAACATAGATTTAGAAATGCATATATGCATGTAGGTACATATGTATAAATCCCAAACCAATTGATGTTTCAGACAGATACAAGTTCTATTTCACCAAAAACAACTTTCACCAATGCTTAGCAAGGGCAGCGAGGAAAATGTGAGAAATCAAAGCAAAGTTGTCAAACAAAAATAATCCAAACTGATAAAGAATACAATTCTATATAACGAAATAACGTCAAAACATATTATTTTAAATTTCATTTTCTATCCGTTTCCTCAGTTTTCTCATCATCCAAACAGAGATTAAATCAAGCAAATCCTATTATATATCTTCATATGCATCTACACATAGATGCATATACAAAAACATCTAGAGAGAGATGTTCTGAGAGAGAGAGAGAGAGAAGCACCTGATAGGCAGCTTCAATGACCAGTCTCTGCTGAACTTCGACCATCACTGCGAACTACAAGTCTACAACGTCTGCAAGGGGAGAGAGAGAGAGAGAGAGAGAGAGAGAGAGAGAGAGAGAGAGAGAGAGAGATGTTCTCGGTTTTTCCATTTTTCTTTTTGTCTGGAAATCGGTATTTTACAGGTGCTGCTTTCGTAAGATAACCCAGATTGGACGGCTCAGATTGCGTTTGCATACTCTGCCATCTATTGGGCCCCATACATTTCAAGCATGGGCCTCGTGACCTCCAAGGAGCCCATTCTTGTCTAGTGTTTCTGGCCTGTATGTAGTTTCAGCAAGCCCTTTAAGCTTCAGTTTGGGCGGCCCTGCCCAGAGAGTTGGCCCTACCTTACTGCAAATTTTGGTAACCTAACACCGGAAAGAAATTCAATAGTTTAGTTACTTGTTAGTGATTCTTATAAGATTTTGTTATATGGTATGTTTTTTTTTAATTTTTTTTATTTTTTTACAAATTCAAATTGTTGATGTAATAACATACTATATGTTACAATTTTATAGAGATGATTGTTGACAACCTAGTGCTACCTAATTACTAGACTTTTTTTTACACACACCGGATCTTGCTAGGCTAACTAAATCAAATTACAAGGCCCTGTTTGGTAATGTCTTCCTTTTCTTCTGTCGAGTTTTCATTTTTCAAATATTGAAAAAATAGAAATTGTGGAATGCGATTTACTTGGTATAGTTATTGAAACTTGTTTTCTATTCTCAAGAACAGAGATATTGAAACCAACATAGAAATATCGTTTAGCAATCTTTATGGGAGCAAGCCATTGTTAGAAAATTGTTTAAACAGTTGAGGTTTCTGCCATCCCACTTTAGTTCTACCATTGATCAAGAAAATTGTTCCCTGCCATCCCACTCTAGTTCTGCCATCGATTAAGAAAGTTGTTCCTATCCTTAGTTAATACGTGGCCGTTAAGCAATACACACCCCCGTAGTTTTAGGCGTATCATATCTGTAATGTTTTTCTGTGTATCTGATGAATTCTCCACTTAAAATCCGAAACTTGAGTTGAAAATTTGTCTAGCTGAAAGAGTTTTGTCAAAGCAAGCAATGCCTTGACCGGTTATACCGTACAACTCAACACTAGGACCTTTTTGGTTGGATTTTTTTCAAAAAAATTTTTTTGCTTTATTTTTTTTTTCTTATAAATAAAAAAGTCAAGATTTTGAAACTTTTTGTTTTTAATTTTTTTCCTTTGCTTTTCTACTTATTTTATCTTGTTAAAATAAACAAGTTGAAAAAATTTAATTTTTTTGTTTATAAGACAAAAAAGTTTGGAAAAACTGTACTAAACAGGCTTACGTGGCCACAAGTTTCGTTTGGTTTGGAAACAGTTATGGCATTTTTTTAAAGAGTTTAATTTTGATATACTGTCAGTGTAAGAATTTTTTTTACACAAATATGCATAAAAACTACATGTGTCCTTCATAATTTAAATACAACATAAATATACAATGTCCATGAACACGTATCGTATTTTAATGCTTACTTGTGTAAAAAACTTTATACTTTAAACTCTTTTTTAAATGTCACACCAAGCATGCCAGCAGAGTTGGATAGACCATGAAGCAAGCAAAGCACTAGTTTTAGGCTCCCAATTTTTAGAGGTCTCAAATTTTAAATAATCAAATATGCTATAGTTAAGCCCTGTACAATTTTGAAATGTTTATTCTTAATAAAAAGCCTTTATCCAAATTAAAAAAAAAAAAAAGTCTATAGGAAAAGGAAAAACAACTTCAATGTAAATGAGAAAAAAGACCCACAAGAAAAAGAAAAAAAAAGTCCCAGTCTAAAAAAATGAAAAAAAAAAGACTCATAAGAAAATAATAATAAAAACCTTCAATTCAGTGAGAAATGGCTCTATAAGAAAGGAAAAAGAAAAAAAGACCAAACTCTCTTTCTCTCTAACATATGAATGGTCGGAAGTCTAAACCCTGACAACTTTCTCTCTCGGCAAATACAAAGTTTTGAAATAAAATCGAATTGGTAAATCTTACAAATGACATTATAAAACGACTTATTGACGTGATTTTTTTTTTTTCTATGGATCGATCTTTGTTTAATTTTTATCTTGTCAAATTATATTCAATCTCTATTTGGTTTTTGTAAGTTACAACTATATGTATGACATTTTATTTTATTTACCAAAAAAATAATTTTATATTTTATTTCTTGAGACGTTAAATTAAACAAAGTGCAATTTTTTTATTTGTTAGTGGTTATCTATGAGTAACCTCTAAGGTAAAAACTGAATAGTATTTTTTTATTACATTGATTGGGTCAATTTTGATTTGGTAATTATGATGAAATATTTGTATACATTTTGCATATGTTACTTAGGTCATACGTGACTGTGTGGTATACTACCAAGTAAAAAAAAATTTGTTATCTAAGCTAGAATATATTAATTAATAATTTTTCATCCCAAAAGGCTAAAAAAATAAATTTTGAATAAAAACTTTACACCACTATTAAAGATATGAATATCCATTATTTTTTTAAAATAAATTACATTTAAATTTATTGCTTTAGACTTTAAATTGTGTTTAGCCAGCCCTGCATGCCAGGTTGTTTAAAAATTAACACGGGAGCATTAGTCACAGACACAAATTATACAACACACATGTAAAGCTTTGGCGCTTGGGCCATCGGCATGCATTGTAATGCGGTCTTTGTCCTCGTGCTCGTGTCCATTTTTGGCAATGACCCTACCTCACGTTGCACAATCCTGATTTTAACAACGACTCTTCAATCTACTCCAAAATAGTATTTTATCGATTAAAATAATAAACAATAATACCACTAAAAAAATTGCAACAAAACAGTACCAACCCTCTTCTTCTTAATTATTTGCCCAATCACACCCATACGTTATCCTTTCAACGTCTCTCTTGCCCCTTTTCCTGAAACTTACGACAAAATAATATCAGAAATAATCTCTCTCTCTCTCTCTCTGTGGCGGTGTGATGGTGCCAATAAGTGCAGAGGCGAGCGTTTCAGATTCCGAGATACAGGCCACAACAGGCGTCTCCAATACCCCGGGAACAGCAGCGGATCAAGTCTCCACAGAACAAGTTCCAAACCAAAATGGCCAAGCCGAGGACAAGGTAAGTCTACATCTTCTCACTACCCTCTCTCTCTCTCTCTCTCTCTCTCTCTATATATATACACACACACATATACTTATGTGGATAATCCATATATATATCTTAGTCGTACTATACTACACTAAAATAAAATAGAAATTGCTAATTCATATCGACTTTGAGAGTGTCATCAACCAACTATTCTATCACACTGCAAAACTTTTGAGTTATAGAATGTGGCTGTAGCTGTAGACTTTAGATTTAGCATTATTTAGTCCTTTTTAGTTGTTTTATTTTTAAAATCTTCAGCTGTTTTTCTGGTGGATTTTTAATTCTACTTATCAATCAGCAAACCACATAATATGCCATGGCCCGAGTAAATCGGGATTATAAGTGACATAAGTCAATCATGCAGCAACAAGATAAAGTACGAAAATGCTATACATAAATACTTTTTTTTTGTATTTTCTCACTCTAAGTATGTTTCACGGACAATTATTCAGTATCTTATATTTAGAAGTCATATGTATGTAGTGCATTATTTTAGATATATTCACTATATTGAATTGCGAATATATGGCACATCAAATCAAGTGGCATTGCTTATAGTTTACAAAAGTCCAAAGCCGAAAGTCGAAAGTCGAAAGTCAGAAGCCAAATTTTATTAGAGAGGTGAAAAATGTGTCAAGATTAAAAAAAAGATTAATTGAATATGTTTTGTTTTATTTTGTTTTCTAATGGGTGACTAAACATAAACTGTTGTGTAATCACCAAACATTTAGTAAATTGCCCATTATAAATTGTTGGGTAAATTTCACTTATCATCCCTGCACTTTGACTACTATCCCACTTTGGTTCCTCTACTTTTAATTGTCCATTACACTTTCAGTTAAGTAGCAGTATGGTTTCTCCATCAAATTTTCGTTAATAAAGGTGACGAAAAACCCTTTTTTATTTTTTTTTCTTTTAAAAAAATAAAAAAGACTATTTGCTTATTATTTTTTATTTTTAGTTGTTAATAAAATTCAAAAAATGAAACAAAAAAACACTAAAATTGGTTTTTTTTTTTATTTTCAAAACATTATTTTGGTACTATTAGCATAAAAGTAACCTACAAAATGTATTGAAAACAAAAAAAAAAAAACCCATTTTAGTTATTTTTCATTTTCTTTTTTGAAATTTTGTAAACAACTAAAAATAAAAAAAAATATTAAACAAACAATGCTTTTGGTAACGTTTTTGTTTTTTTTGTTTTTTATTTTTTTGGTAGCCTTTTTTTTTTTGTTTTTTTTTTTATTTTTTTTTAAAAATAAAATGCAATGTTTATTTAATATTTTTTTTTGTTTTTAGTTGTTTATAAAATTTAAAAAAGAAAACGAAAAACACTAAAATGAGTTTTTTTTTTCAATACATTTGTAGGTTACTTTTATGCTAATAGTACCAAAATAATGTTTTGAAAACAAAAAAAAAAAAAAACACAATTTTAGTTTTTTTTGTTTCATTTTTTGAATTTTGTTAACAACAAAAAACAAAAAATAATAAACAAATACTCTTTTTTATTTTTTTAAAAGAAAAAATAAAAAAGGGCTTTTCGTCACATTTATTAACGAAAATTTGACGGAGGAACCACATTGCTACTTAACTAAAAGTGTAAGGGACAAAGTAGGATAATTAAAAGTAGAATGATCAAAGTAAAATAGTTATCAAAATGTAGGGATAATAAGTGAAATTTATCTCAAATTGTTAGAGTAACCTTTTAAGACAAATCTAGAATCTTTTGTGTTATCCAAGATGCTTTTTAACAAAATGGTGTGACTCATTATAGTTCGTTATTTCAAAATAAATGTAATTTATTTAAAAATGCCACCGATGACATATTTTGAATGAAATTTCTGTCGAAACTTTATATTTTATGTATCATCATCATCTTTCTATTATCACTTTAGCTTCCATTACAATACAATACAATACAATGACAGATTATTTTATAAGTTATATACTATGACTATAAAATCCGTGTGGGTTCTACATAATCTTTTCGCCATAATATATGTGGGATGTAGATGTTGTATGGGGGAACAAAGTCTGATAATTAATAAGTATTGAGTTTTCGGTAGTTATTTTTATAAAATAAAAATATATAATATTTTATTATATCAACAATTTAAATTTATTAAAAAATATAGAAAAAAAATTAGAAAAAACTCTACATGATCGAATGAAATAGAAATGACTATTGATAAATTCAATACAATCTACGCACTGGGACATGGATAAGTTTTGTGTTTTGTGTTTGTTCATACAGGTCTCCTCTGAGTCCTTTCCCTTTAATATTGACCGCACTGGGACATGGATAAGTTTTGTATTTTGTGTTTGTTCATACAGGTCTCCTCTGAGTCCTTTCCCTTCAGTATTGACCTTTCTCCTACTTTAATCATTGAAATTTTGAAATGTGTGCTCACCAATTGTCAGTGCATTCTTGCCTAAGGATGTTGCAGAATCAGAATAAAAATATAGCAGATATTGTTGTGTGATTCATCTAAATACTACTGGTAGGAAACAAGGAATGAAGGACAGGCTTTTGGATTATTATAATGTTGTAAAGTTCCATTTGAAAGGTGATTTGAAAATAGCTTTTTATCTTTTGGTTGTTGTATAATTTTTTTTAATTATAACTTTTCTGTTTCTAATATATTATTTATTTTTTCTTTGGTAAGAAAACACTTAGAAAACAAACTCTTTTTACAGCTTCCATTTATATAGAGATGGGATTAGCCAAAAAGCAAAGTCTTCTCCTCAATCCTCTTTGGCTGAGATATTTTACTCTCTCTCTCTCTCTCTCTCCTTAGTACTGAGCTTTTTTCATATTGAGTCATTTGGTTCCCAAACACACCCAATTAATCTATTTTGACACGTTCTCAAGCTCACATGAGCTTTCGGTGGTTTACGGTAAATCTTGTTTTACTAGTAATATGTCGCCTAAAATAGGCAACACACAAAAATAAAAGACATGGCTTTAGAATAGGTCGTTCGAGGGCGTTTGTACAATGATATTGAAAACTTTATTTTAATTCTTTTGCTATAATGGATCATTATAGAGTAGATGTTACATTTCAAATCCCATCATTTATCACAATCTAAAATATATATATAAAAAGCAATTCTGCCTTATATTAGAAAATATAAGTCATGCACATTAGCATAAAGTAGATAATATTTGTGTTCTACATAATAGGTTTCATATAATTTGTTCAAGTTTGTAAAAAATTAGCTAAACTTGATGACTTCTAAGTTCTAAATTCTAGTCATGAATTATAAGCTTATCATCCAACTTGCTGTGTTATAAGTATTGTTTCCTCTAAAACTCAACACCCAGTGACCCACCCGGCCATTATTAGTGGTACCATCTAGTTGGGGTGCAAATATTGAATATTGGGACATAATTAGTAAGATGCAGATAGAGACATCGCTGGCTTCACAAGTTTTATAGCCCATTTTTAAGTTGGAATATTTTATAGCACTTGAATTGTAAGCAATCTTTGTTGGTAGTTTTTCTTTTATTTTCTTTTTCGACTCAAGGAATTTATTATTAGGAACAACTTTATCAAGAGATTTTCATTTTAGCCTTTTTCGTTCTGAGAATGATCCTCGACTCGTTAGCTGGGCAAATTTTGCTTTATAAAGGCGCTATTGGACCTACCAGCTCTTCCCCGGCCCATCCCCATTAACCCGCATCCGCTGCCTACTGCCCATTAGCTTTCGTTTGCTTTAGAGTCTGCCACGCCACTGTCATATTCCTGGCATGTGCCGCAGATCTTGGACCGCTCTCAAAACAGTGTATTCGCATTGCTTGGCCGTTTGTTGAGAATATAGTCTCTCTCTCTGTCTCTCTCTGTCTCTCTCTCCCCCTCTCATACCCAGAATCAGATTCCCCTCTTTATCTCAATGGTTCTTCTCTCTCCGTATCTATGCTTGTATATGTATATTTACACGGCTGGAGCTGTAACCAGTCGGATTTCCCTTCAGGGTTATCTTCTACGATGACCTGGGATAGCTGCCGAAGCCCAGATAGAGTTGCGCTTCTTTCATGGTTAGCTTGTTTATTCCACGTTTCTCTGCATTCTCTCTTCTTTATTGAACTTTGTTTCCGTTACCAGTTTTGTTTACCCCTTTAATTGCTTGAATTGAGACTTCTAATCACAGACCTCATATGTTTCTCTCTATTTGCTTATGGGGTAGTAAATAGCATGTTTGAACAGAAATGTTATACACGCAGTTTATCTTTCGATGAAATTTTGCTCATTTCATTGTTTAAATTGACAAACCCTTTATTGCTTAGACAATTAATTGATATTTCATATGAGTATTTTCTTTGTTTTGGTTTGAACTTGTCAATTATTTCATTGCTTCTTTGAAGTGGGATACGACAAAGTTTTTATTAGGATCAGAATTTGATTCTGACTGCAGAAATTGAGGAACACGGCTAATAGGCAAGCTTCTATTGCAATGGGAGAACACAATGGTGCGGCATATGTGGGTATTAATGAAGTACCTTCTCCTAGGGTAAATAACATTAAGAAAGTCTCAGTTTTGCCTCTTGTTTTTCTCATCTTCTATGAGGTATCAGGGGGACCCTTTGGGGTTGAGGACAGTGTCCAGGCAGCTGGTCCCCTTCTAGCCCTTCTCGGGTTCTTGGTATTTCCATTCATATGGAGTGTACCTGAAGCCCTTATAACTGCAGAGATGGGGACCATGTTCCCGGAGGATGGTGGCTATGTGGTCTGGGTTTCGTCCGCATTGGGTGACTATTGGGGGTTTCAGCAAGGTTGGATGAAATGGCTGAGTGGGGTCATCGATAATGCTCTTTACCCGGTTTTGTTTCTCGACTATTTGGAATCAGTAATCCCAGCATTGGCTGGTGGTTTTCCAAGGGTCATAGCAACGTTGGCTTTGACTGCTATCCTCACTTACATGAATTATAGGGGTTTAACCATTGTAGGGTGGGCTGCTGTTTTGTTGGGGGTTCTCTCACTCCTTCCATTCATAGTTATGGGACTTATTGCAATCCCAAAAATAAGGCCTTCAAGATGGTTAGTGGTAGATTTACACACTGTTGACTGGAATTTGTATCTAAACACTCTATTTTGGAATTTAAATTATTGGGATTCAATAAGTACACTTGCTGGAGAGGTGGATAATCCGCAGAAGACTCTACCAAAGGCTCTGTTTTATGCTTTGATCCTAGTGGTTTGTGGGTATTTCTTTCCCTTACTGATAGGTACAGGAGCTATACCACTAAACCGTGAGTTGTGGACTGATGGGTATTTCGCAGATATCGCTAAGATGGTGGGTGGAGTATGGTTGAGATTTTGGATTCTAGGGGCTGCTGCAATGTCAAATATGGGGTTGTTTGTGGCGGAGATGAGCAGTGATTCTTTTCAACTTCTTGGTATGGCAGAAAGGGGAATGCTACCCGAGTTCTTTGCCAAGAGATCTCGTTATGGAACTCCTCTTGTTGGGATCTTATTTTCAGCTTCTGGAGTGGTTTTCCTTTCATGGCTGAGCTTTCAAGAGATAGTAGCTGCAGAGAACTTTTTGTATTGTTTCGGAATGATTTTAGAGTTCATATCATTTGTAAGGTTAAGAATGAAACACCCAGCTGCGTCTCGGCCTTACAAGATACCTGTGGGAACCATTGGATCCATACTAATGTGTATTCCTCCAACCATATTAATTTGCGTTGTGTTGGCTCTTTCTTCGCTCAAAGTAATGGTTGTAAGCCTTGTTGCTGTTGTCATTGGGCTAGTGATGCACCCTTGTCTTAAACATGTTCAGAGAAAGAGATGGATTAAGTTCACTGAAAGTTCCGATCTTCCAGATCTTCATGGTGCTGCTCATGAAAATACTGAGTCTTTAGTCAATTGAGAAATCGGTTCTCTGCATGAGCAAAGAAAAGCAAACTAAAATGGTGCGAGCTGCCAACACAGGAAATATTCTCTCTTCATCAATCGCTTGGAAAGGTCCCAATGGACGACGAGAATTCTACAGTACCTTTTGTATCTCATCAAGCTATTTGCCTTCTTTAGATGCTTTTCAGTATTTGGTCAGTAGCTGTTTACCATCTTTGTTTTTAGAGGGGCGGTAGATGGGAATGATGATTGATTTAGATATAAAAGCTGTTTGAATGTACAATGACGTTGGTTGAATTGAATCAGATAGATTACAACAGTATGTCTACAGTTATACACGATAGCTTCATTTTGCATGTTATTAGTGCACATGAAACATGAAATCGTAATACTTCGGTTATAGTATTGTGGACACAAGCATAACTGAGTGTAAATTTTTGCTTTGGATGATATTCTTAGTGGCCCTTGTTTACTGCTATTTGGGTTCACAATGCAGAAGATGCGTCGAGTCTCTGCTAATTGTTGGACTCTGAATAACTTGATACTGTCCATAGAAGTTCTGTAAAAAGGATTAAGGTTTATTAAACCATATTGTCTCGCAAGGATAGTCTTTTTAAATTGCTGAAACACACAAGAGGAAATGAATTCAGGTTGGTTAATATTCACAGTTTTAAGCTGATCATTGATGGACTGGGTTATCCAAACAGAGCAAAAGAATCTATTCTATACTGTTTACTTGTGGACACGGCAGAGTTATCAGGTCTTTTGAATTGTTCTGAAATCTTTTTTGAATGTTCATTCTGTTTATCTATGGCCAAGTTTTTGGTTCAAACACACAAAAGCTTGGGTCGGGGATTCATTTAGAAGCATCATCTAAAAAAATGTGAAGTACTCATGTGACAAGAGTATGACTATGATATGTGTTTGACGTGTATTGTTGAATGTTCACTCAACAAAAGTGTTTGATAATTTGAACTTACTATCATGAAATGCTCTATAGCACATTGTAAAATACTATTTTATTCTATAAATAAAAACAAATATATTAAGAAATATGAAAAATATATTGTGTCCTTGAATATGAAGTGTCCTTGAATCTGAAAATCAGATAGGTCTATACTTACACCCCTGAACCCAACACCCACACCCAAGTCTGTACAACATGGTTGGCCACTCAGGTGTTCTAACAGTCATAAAGGCACTGCAGATCAATAAACCTATTGAAGCAGATGCTTATGGGTTTCATATAACCCCTGTGAAGCCATTTCCAAGATGAGGTTGAAACAAGATGAAGGTCTAGCAATAGAATTCAACAGTTGCTTAATAAACAAGATTTATACACTCTGCCGTTTTCTTATTTAGGGTGAAATTGCTTTCTTTCGTAAATTCCCAGCTCATACTCAATTCTAACCTTCTCCTTGGTCAATTGTCCTGCTGATGCCACTAATTTGAATCATGTCACATCTACTGGTGTGGTTTCCGGCTTTCAGCAGGTTTAAAAATTCCTCTGTAACATTAGAAGTCACTACAAAATTCAGGCAAACACCATCGCAAAAGCCGAACAAACTTTTGTGATGGTGAGGCATTGGTTACAAAAGGTATGGCCGCAAAAGCTTTTTGCGATGGTTGAATCAAAAGCTTGAATCGAAGATTTTGCAACGGTATAAACCATTCCTGAAACTATATGATTTGCGATGACAAATGAGCTGTCACAAATACCCTTGTCGCGAAAGCTCTGCTGTTTTGTTTTTTGTTTATTTTTTTGTTTTGTGTAATGAATGAAGTTGAACTTGTTTCATGCAAATATTAGAAGCAAACAATTAAAAACTCTTAGAAGGAAGATGTAGAATGGCACAACGATGTTGTACAGCTGTCATAGTACTGTAAGTACCGATGAGATGTGCCTTCAGCAATCAGTAATTAATAAAGATTTTAAGATGCATGAGCAAAAGGAATGACTAAATATGTTTTGATTTAATTTAAAGTAAACTACTCGGAGATGAGAATGACAAACTGTAAATCATCCAAATAAAAAGTCTTGCAATATTACAAAGAAGATTCAAGTTCATAAGTTGGTGCACATGAGGAAATGAGCAGATTAACAGTAGAAAGGGTACAAACATCCTTGTATTATTATCGAAATAAAATCATTTGTATTTAACCTGAAAAATTCCTCAACGTGGATACCGCAATAACTTCAGCTTGAATAATTAAAGTATTGTTCACAAGCAAGAAACAAAATTTTCATTTGTTTTCGTCAAAACGTCCGAAATGTTTTCGTTTATTAAGAGAACGAAACGAAATACTAGTGAAATAAATTCCATTAAAATACTACGGAACATAGAAAAATGCACCAAAACAGAATGCTTTATATTTAAACAATAAGTTTTGTCAATCAAAATTTACAACTTTTCATAAATGTGGCCTCATTTTGGTAGAGAAAAATATAAAAGAGTGTATTTTTTTATATTACTATTTGTAAATTTTGGAATGTTTCTAAAACATTCCAAAATATTTTTGAAACGTTTTCGAACCGTTTCTGTTTTAGAACCAACTCAAATGATCTATGGAAACGAAATTTTGATCATTGTTCACAAGAAAGCCTTTAGAAGGATCACGGAGGTCAGTTAGGGACAAGAAAGCAGAGCGACCCCGAGCGTCTCTTGAAGCGGGGAAAGGGTGGGTATGTGCAACAAAATAGTTGGGCAATTGTTATTTGATTACCAAAAACATAAATGCTTCATAATCTCTTGAACACAAATAGAATCCCCGTGGTGGACAATGGCAGAATCAGGATTTTGTTGTGAGGTGCTGAAAGACCCGAAATCTTAAAACATAGATTTTTGCTTATTTATATGATTATTATAGTTTAAATTTTCTTTGTAGTTGTCTTTGGTATATATTTGTAAGTTAAAGCATGAGACAAATCCATTGTATCTTAGTACATTTTGTCTCAAAAAATAAAATTAACTTTTACTTAGTATCAGAAAAAAAAGGGGAGAAATCAATTGTCTTAGTACAATTTAACTCAATCACTTAGCAAAGTGAAACTCAACGTTTTATTCCAAAAATCATCCATGATTGATTCTATTTTAAACTTCAATACAATTTTCTTTTCAATATAAATAAATATATATATATATATATATATATATATATTTGTTAATGATTTGGAACAAATACTAACGACTATATAGTACTAATATGTACCTATATCTGTATATTTTTATTCGATGGGTAAGACCCACTTGTTGAATTGATGCACTTAAAAAATCAATAGGTAATTGATTTTATTAGTTCAGAACGTACCAAAAAAATGGGTAAAGCTTACTATCCACTATGCAATGTCTTGATATTTTATTAGGTTAGAATCTCAAGAAAGGTTTTAAGTTATGGGAGATTAGGATTTTAAAAAGGTCTTAAATTGTTAGAGGTGCTAGTATAATAAATTTTTTGCTAAGATATTTATCATATATGTACACTACATAAGAGGATTACACAAAATGTGAGAGTGCTGTGGCACCCCTCACCATTAATATAGTTCTGTCCATGGGTGGTGCCATGTATTATAATTAGTATAATATTTGTAATAAATTTAGTTTTCCAAAAACTTAACCCGCTCAATATGAAATTTGACCCCATTGAGATGTCTCACTAGGTGAAAAAGAGGAGTCATGTTTCAATAAGAAACATTTTAATGCACCTTATCAAAAAACAAAAAAAAAAGGGGTCAAATTCTGGAAACTTGTACGTATGAAAATTTAGAAGTTCACTACTAGAATCTCTTCATATTTGCAATATAGATATCTACCTAAGAAATCACATAACCCTAATTGTTATTTAGTTTTTTTAACTATTCGGGCGATATCATGAGCTAGTCATATGGCATGCAATTATGTAATATCATGTAAAATATATCAATACCTATCAAAGAAAACACATAACGGCATAAAATTATAATCTCCTCTAATGTTATGTCATCTATATTCTAAACAAAAAATGAAAGTCACAATCAGGTTGATTAATGTAATTTTGTAATATCTAAACATTAATAAACCACACTGCACAAAAATCTTGGAGCTGCCACTAATTCTGCCCGGTGGATAAGATATATATATATTTTTTTATGTCATATGACATTAAATTCGGACTAGTGAAAACAAAAAAAAAAAAAGAAGTCACAATCAGGTTGTCGGGGGCAACATCACCTGACATTTCCTCATGCTGGCCATGGAATTGGTTCATTACGCGTATTTTGAACTTAATATATGTTTTTTCATTAGAAGGAAAGTTTTCGAGATCAACCAAATGTAAAAAGAGGGACATGGATTTGTCCTTCACCCTTGAATTTCCTTTGGGATAGAGGCATATATTCCTGGATTCAGTCAATAAGAGGGAAAAGCCATGAGAAGCAGTTACTGTCAGCCTGATTTACTATTGTGATTGATCGAGAGGAGAGAGAAAATTAACAAATGCATACCACTTCCGCTTTTTAATACTGAAATTATCGGAGCAATGCATTCTGTTAAGTAGGGATGAAAATTTATCAATCTTCAGCACGCCCATCCAATAGGGATAGACACTCTCCTCTTCCACTAGGATATATCACAAACACTTCTGCTCCGAACACACAGGTGTCGCGGATGAGGTACCCATTAGCAGCATCCTTGAAAACACCGAGTGGGAGTAATTGAGCAAAACCCCACTCGGTTTTCATCTTATGAAACTGTCTTATGTTCTCATCGGCATCTGAGCATTCATGAAATGGAATAGAATATATATATATATATATATCCATCAGGTGTATGTAGAATAGAGTAATCAGTAATGCATGTCCAATATGCAAAATTTAGAAGCCTTTCACATGAAAAAAGGAGGAGAAAGAATTACCTAGGATGTTCATGTACTTGTTCTGTATCTGGTTAAACACAAACAATTTGAAGTCCACCTTCACCTCCCAACCAAGAGGTAAATTATTTGTCTCTGCAATTACCAAGTACAGAGAGATGTATCCTTCCCCATTTCCTTCTTTGTTCCCATTTGGGTATAGAGACAATTTCCTTCAATGCAAAAAGCTCAAGAGTCAGCTTATATATATATATATATATATATATTAGTTGGAATGTATATATATTAGTTGGAATGCATCAGGGAACTTCGAAAATAAAGAGCTTACCATTTGTAGCCACTGGCTTCAAAAACTTTCGATTCATATTTATACTCTTTAGCATCTTATAACAACATCTGTGACAGTCGGTGAGAATGACTCAATCCTAAGAGTGTAGTGAGCTGGTGGTGTTTCTCTCAGCGATTTTGCTACTTCTGCAAAAAATAGTTAAAAGAGAAAAAACTTGAAAATACCATGAAAATTCTAATTTTTTTATTTTTATTTTTTATATTCCCATAATTCAGCCTATGTTGCATGGGTTCTTCTAGCTATATGAATCACCTGACACTTTGGTAAGAGTTCGGATGTACATCCGACATGCCTAATTGGACGAGCATGTGTGGTGTTTACTATTTACTTTTTTCACATGGTTGCTTCAAAATAGACGAATCGTACGTGTCGACAAAACTATCATACTCCAAGGTCACACAAAAACACACATACAATTTCCTCAACCTCTCTTCTTCTTCCCTTTCCACAGTGGAAGCCACCTCCATTAACACCAACTTGCACCACCAGCCACCTTCACCCTCCTCTGTCCCTCAATTAACCAGCTCGCCCACCTATTTTGTTAGATTTTTTTTGTTCCATTAGTTGATTTTGTATTGTGCAAGAAAACGAGCTGAATCCAATATCATTAGAAGACGCTCATGATAGGACCTCTTTGTATTGTAAGTTATTTGATTAGGGATATGTGCACCTATTGGAATACTGATGTGATTGGACAACAAGTGGGAGCCTATTATATATGAGTCTGGTATAAGCCCGTTATAGGAGAGCATATTAGCCAGGTCCCTTGCCACTGCTATCCTTAGAGGAAGATCTAGCCTTATAATACAATGATTAGCATTATTCATTGAATTTATAGTTAAAATAGCATAAACAGGTACGCTTTCACGTCCATTCTTGATCACATTGATGTTCTAAGTTTACATGTTTAATTTAGTCTGACAGAACCAGCATCTCCACCACAACCGGAGATTGCCTACAAATCTCACGGACCAACCACCATGGCAGCACAACTCCCTTTCATTACATAAACTTACAGCGGTTGGAAACACCCACGGGAAAAGTTTCACTCCTTTCAACAAAAAGCAGCATTTGGTTCTTGATTACCCCATCCCCATATGTTCCAATGGCCTAGAAATTAATAGTAATAGCAGTGGGAATGGGATAGATAAAGCACGCCCCAAATGCTGCTCTCAACTTAAAACGACATTGCTAAGAATTGTTGTTGGTTTGGGCGTGAATTTAGTTATATGTTTTGTTTTTATATGGTTATGAAATTAAGTTTTAACCCATGTGGGAATTTCATCAAACAGGCAGACAACTCTTTGTCTCAAACAAAAATAGTGTCACATGGGGCATACTTGTAAGGTTATCACTAGTTTGAAGCCATTTACCAATTTTAGTTTTTTTTTTTTTTTTGGGGGGGGGGGAGGCGGCGGGCCGATGCTAGACTAGGGCTGGGCGAAAGGGTAGGGTTCTAGGCAGTTGGGGTAGGGTGATGGAAGGGACGAAGCCAGGAATTGATCTTAGGAGGCCATGAATAGTTCTATTAAAAAATTACAACTAATAATGTAACCTACATTTAATTTATCCAGATGAAAAAATAACATCAATTTAGTATAAATAAAAAATAAAACTACTCTTTTAAAACATATCAAGTGTGTTATTGATCAAAATGACACTTCATTTCATAAAATTCATTTATGATTAAATCTCCATGAAACTTCCCAATAACTTCTTTTGCAATGTATAGAATTAAAACAATTGTGAGAAAATCATCTTACATCTTGTTTCAAAATCTAATCATAACGATATTCATAGTCCAAAATACAAATTCCGTAGTTACAGCAAAAATCGGGTCAAAACAAGTCTAACCAAAATAGAAACCTTTTTTTTTTAACTAAATTTAATCCTGAATCTTAATTAATCAGGTATCAATAAGCATAAAACTTGCCACAGACAAAACAAATCACAAATATAAAAAAATTAGTCCAAATAGCAATAAAAATGAGCCACAATATAAATTGCACAAAATATTAAATATAATTTTCTTAAATTAGGGAGGCCACTTTATTAGGTTAAAATTTTTTGCCCTAATCTGTACTACATTTAATGGGATTTCTTGAACATTAGGGGGCCATGGCCCGGCTGCTGGGCAGTGGAGCCTGGACAGTTGTAATAATGCGTTGGTATTATTTGTGGACTTCAAGTTGTTGTCAATGGTGGCTAATTTGAAAGGACCAGAAGTGATTTTTCAGTGATAAGCCATGAAAGAGAGAAAGTAGGAAAGGAAGTACTGTGTTTTGAGAGAGAGAGAGAGAGAGAGAGAGAGAGAGAAGGTATCACGAGGCACAAAAGGTGTGAAGAATAACCAGGAAATAGCAGCAATTTGTGCAGGCAATGGGTGGGAGTGTGGGGTAGGGATATATCATATAGGTGTTGACATGTTGTCCGTGTTGGTGCTGTGGGGGATGGGGCGGGGCAAGGCAGTGGGTAAGGGATAGGGATGGTGTGGCCAAATGTCTTTTTGCCAGTGAGAAATGGGATAAAGATATTACATTTCTTGTATACGACTTATAATAAATGTTACAATGAATGTTCAACTTTAAAAGAGAGAGTATAAAGCATAAACTATGTTTACACAAATCATTTTCTCTTTGAACGAAACAAGGACCCATCCTGTTAACTTGAGTCATTTCATTAAACACATAAAATCAACCTTGTAAAATATATAGTTGAATAGCTACCACATTTACGATGATGTTGTGGGTGTGTTATATTTTGTATAACTGTTTTAACTGCTCATAACATTTAACTATTCTCATCCTTCTATTGTTTGACGACTCAACAATGTGAAAGCCCACTCCCAGTATAAGTAGGTAGACGACTTGCATATACATCTCTTGCATTAGAAATTGGAACTATTTAGGTATAACGAAGAGAGAGACCCAAGACTTTAGAGAGAGAAGTACAAAAAGAACCTCTTGAATTCTTTGGCAAATTGAAGCTTACCTGAAGTAGAGATGGCCTCCTTATGAGGAAGATAGCTTTCTGCAACTCTTTCTGCGTATATTCCTCAAAAACAATTCAGTGCACATGATTGCTAAAAGTTTCGGCCACTTATCTACCTTACAAATAAAGTGTACAAAAAAGAAATTGAAACTTTCTTGTAAAGAGAGTTCTTATGTACATGATATAGAAAAATGTCATTCTTACAGTAAAGAAAACTGGTACATAAAACCACACATGCATAATGATACAACGGTAATATTTTTGTAATTAAGAGTCATTATGATGAATCTTATATATGTTTTTTGGACAAATTGATTTCCAGAGTATATATGTTTTAAAATAAATGGTTCTTATTATTTATTCTGATGTTATATATATGAATATATAGATATATATTATGTATTCCTTCCTCCTAAGGCTCCTATGAAGTGGTCTGAGTCCGACTGAACATGCAATATTCTTCCTATTCAAGCACTCTTGAATTTCTTTGTAAATCTCTTCACAATCAGGTAGACAAAAAAAGAATCACCACTATCCAATGAAAATAAAATAACCAAATAGAAAGATTTTAGTTTTAGGTAATATGAGTTTCATCTTATTATTCGTATCAAACTTGTCAAGTGGTATTTTCTCTTTAAAAGTTTCTTTAATTTACCACAAACTCATGAATAAATGTAAGTAGTTTTGGAAAATTTTGTTAGGCAAGTTTCTAATATTTGCCAAATATGGGAAAATTTAGGGAAATAGTTTTTTTCCTACCAAATATTGTTTACAGAAAAAAATTCAATTTATTCTCCAACGAAACAAACAACTTTTAGTTTTCTCTTTGCACAATAATTCACAGGCAATTTAAAACAAACATCTATAAACTACGGCAGAAAGATAGTTGTCTCGTACCAATGCAATTTTCTTTTTTTTTTTTTGTGGCAAGAAAATTCTCCACCAAGCGACATAATGTTAAGAAATAAATAATGTTAACCGACGTAAAGTTAGTGGTTAATAATTCAATACATAAACACTCATAAGATGCAAAATTCAGTGAAACTAGTACTAAACTAAAAGGTTCAGAAAAACAGAGGAATCGCAGTACAAATTCCAATACACTTGAGACTTGTTTGCAATAATCAGCATGCATATATATGTATATATATATATAGAGAGAGAGAGAGAGAGAGAGAGAGAGAGAGAGAGAGAGAGAGAGAGAGTACCGAGTGCCTGATTATTCTCGGTTCTCAGCGCAGTCTTCTCTTCCATGGCTACTATCTGCTACTATCTGCTTGTCCATGATTAAGATTTCTGGTTTTGGGTTTAGTGTTTCTTTGATCAGGAAAACAAGTAAACCCACCTCGCAACCTTTTTGCTTAAATAGTAGCTTAAAAATTCTAAAATATTCTCGTTAAGCTATGTCAACGCTCATAATAAATTTTACACTCATCCAATACGATGCATCATGCATGCTTCAAACGCAGTAAGTCAACCATGTTATTTAGAAAAATGTTATTTTTTTAAAATTTTTGTACAAAACTCTACACCAGAATGATGTGGCGATGGCAGTTTTGTAATAAACAAATATCTTGATGGGTTCTTTATTTTAAAGTGATATATCTACAACTTAACCACATTATTTTCATAATAAATTCTGCATGAATTTTTTAATTGTATAACATTACCTTTTTATTTATTTGTTCATATTGGCTGGCTTCCTATTGTATTTGTCAGTTTGTTTTGTCGTTATTTCTAATTATAAAGTTTTGTTATCATCTATTTATTTTTGGTCGGTAAGTCGTGGCAAGTTGTATGTGTCAGTGTTTATACAACCCAAGGATCTCTTCTGTCTCATCGTATGTAGGCAAGCTTATTTATTTATTTATTTTTGAATAATATTATACAAGTAAAATTTTTATATAAAATTATTATACATAATGATGTGACTTTTATGATTCTTTCCTTTCAAACTAATACACTCACTGTTTTAATTCATAATTTCGAAAATGTAATTCCTATATTTTAGTGCTATGTAAAGACTATATATGAATAGACTTTTTCTAATTTTTTTAGTCATTTGAAATTATATTTATATGTTTTCTTTTGGGCAAGTAGTCACACCACAGGGTGGCCAAGTTGCAGCTAGACTGTTTATAAAAGGGCTAGCTGGCAAAGTCTTTCTTTTGTTTTTTATCTTTTGGGTTGGCTAAGTAGCTTGCCAAGTCTGTTTATTAAGGGCCAGCTGGCTAAGTCTTTCTTCCTTTTTTTTGTTTTTTGTTTTTTATTTTTTATTGATTTTGTTGTTTACAGTAAAAGCAAGTGTAAAAAAAAAAAAAAAAAATTCCATAGAAGGTGAAATAACTAAACTTATGTTTTTGAATAAAAAATTATTCATTTTACGAAAAATAGTAATTAACTGTAACTATAAAACAAAGATTGTATTGGTATGTAGTCTACATGACTATTGTATATGCATATAGATTATAAACATCTAATCAATAGCGTATACAATTGTACCGACGCCTATCAATTGATTGTATTTAACACAAGTGATCACGGGCTTTGTTCTCATTATCACTGATTCAAGTCACGGGGCCTATTTATTTTTTACATCCTCTAGACTTACATTCGGACTGCCTAGGCATCTTTCTGCTAATTAGTAGTTGTAAATATATATGATTTTTTGTAATTCAAATGATCGATGTTTGGGATTGTAAAAGCCAAAATACCCTGTACATTTTGCAAAAGGCCGGAACAAGTTGAAGACTTCTACGAAAAGACACTAATTTATTTATACATTTGTACCATTTTTTATTCAGTATGATATGAAAGTAACAGCTACGACATTAGGTTCTACTAGTTTTGACACTTTATTCTAAACCGAGACAGTTTAAATATACAATTTGAACAATTTAAGGTCATGTTTTTAGGTCATATTTCATAGATAAAATGTAATTAACCCTTAAAATTTTACACCTGTATCTCCGGTATTCGTATGTTACCTCATATATTGTAAGTTTTTAAGGAAATAAAAATGTAGATTGTAGAGTTCATATCATTTGTAAGTTTAAGAATGAAATACCCAGCTGCATCTCGGCCTTACAAAAGATATCTGTGGGAATAGTTGGATCCATTCTCATGTCTATTCCTCCAACCATCTTAGTATGTATTGTGATGATGCAATAAACTGGTGGGGTTGGTCTCCAGGCTGGCAGCGTGCTGCTCCGGTTGTTTGAGAGGTAAAGAGGGGTGAGGGGCACCGGTGTGATGCCTGCCAAGGGCACTCCAATGCCAAAGTTAGGTCTCTGGAGATATTTCAACAAAGTTTTGACTAGGATTTATGTTTGCGTACCTTATTGAAGAAGATGAGTATTTCTTTTATATGAGTAGCCCTCCTGATAGCCCCAAGAGGGCGTTGCATATATAGAGATAGTGAGAGATGGTTGTCTCTCCACGTGGCAGCGTGGCATTGAAGGGCTAGACTGGCGGCAGAATAATAGGGGGAGTGGTTGTCCAACCCCACACCTGACGCTCCCTTAGGTGTGTGTCAGAGCGGAGAAGGTGAGTACCTCTTGCTACACGCGAGGTCCTGGAGTTGGGAGCACGTTACCATGATTGGGTTGTTAGTGATAGCCCCCATTAGCGTGGCTGGTGGGGGGGGAATGATCGGCACCATCCCACAAGGTCTGCTCGGTCATGCTCGGTTGTGCTCGGCATGGTTGTGGTCGGCCATGGTCGTGATCGGTCGTGGCCGGCTCAGTTGTGGTTGGCCATGGTCATGATCGACCATGATCTGCTCGGCCATGATTGACCATGGTCTGCTCGGTCGTGGTCGACCTGTTAGATTATTCTTGATTGAGCCCACATTATTTGTGGGTGTTTTCTAAACAAGGGTTGGACCCAAGTCTGGATGAGACAAACATGGTAAGCCCAATAACGTTATGATCTATTTTACATGAGCTAGTGTGCACCTATTATCAATGTGGGTTGACGGTAATTAGTATGGGCCTAATTAGCCAATTGAGCCTTTTATGGAAGGGCCCAATGTGGCTAGGGTTTCATATATATATATAGAGGCTAGGTCCCCTCTCTTCCCACAATCATCAAACAGTTTTTCATAAAATTTCATCATATAGTAGTGGGTACAGAGAGGAAGACCAGCCTCCAAGAAGCCTTGTTCGAGATTAATTGCCACTCCAAAGAGATTCGTGAAATCATGGAGCAAACAGGTAAGTTTTCGCATTCAGTTTTGTTTCCTGTTAAAGTTCCTATATTCACATATGATCTAAATCAATTTTACGATCTGTTTTAAAGTTTACATGTGGTATCAGAGCCTAATATATGTGGATTAGGGACTTATTGTGTGATTTGAACTTGTTAAACTCGATTATGAGTTGTTAAACCCGAATCTTGCATGATTTAATCCGAATAATAGATGACTTCCTTTCAGAAAATTAATAAGGGGTTTTTGTTCCTCTCTGAACAACAAATGTTTTGATATAAAAATCGTAACTTAACTCTATTCGTAGAGGAAGTTATGATTTTTTAAAGTTTCGGGTGAAAAACTTAAAATTTCTTGTAAAATTCTTGAATATGATGTCTTTCATGCATATCTTTGTGATATATTACATATTCTTGTCACTGTATGGTATACGAATCTATTAGTATAAGTTTTGTGCAAGAAAAATCGAGTTTTGAAACCCTAGCCACCATGGCCAAATCTAGGGTTCTTGAAAACCCTAAAATCATGCGTTTTTTCACCTTAAAATTATCATAAACATGTTTATTGATGTTTAGAGATCTTGTATGTGTAATAAAATAGCAAAAATCTTGCTCAAAATGTCAAATTTGGGGTGAAAATCGGGCTAAAAATCGATTTCCAGCGAACCGGATCTGTTTTGCAGAAATTCAGGTCGGGTTTGACCCGGCGGGTAAGGAAGATGACCCAAATGGGTCAAGGGAAGTCAAACAAAACCCACTCTCGGCCTATGGAGAGTGTGGGCGCGGGAGACATATTTTGGGGTCGGTCAAAAAAACGAATAATGTTTCTCTTGGATTGAAGATTCTAAATATTATTTTTTTAGAATTTTTAGGGACTGTTTGGTATTTTTTGAGGCTAAAAAAGTGTATTTTTTTGCATTTTCTCAAAAATCGTGCGCAATTTTTGAAGATTTTTTATAGGTAACATGTTTTCAACTCTTTAAACATCAAGGAATATTGTACTCTCTCTGGTATGATACATAAAATAATAATTGTTATTTAGAGTTCGTTTTTAGCTCATTTTAGGGAGTTTTTTTGCATTTTCTTGAAAACCGTGTGTACATCTTGGGTAATTTTCTATAGATAACTATTTTTCAACCTTCTGAATCTATTGGTAGTGTGTACTCTCCCTAGTTAGGTCCCTAAAAATTATACTCTCTCCCATAAGTCCTTTTATGAGCCTAAAATTGTCATTTTATGTTGAAAATTGCAAAATATGATTTTATTACATGGCTTAGGCAACACATATATGATCACTGGGTACTTTTAGCAGTGTGCCCATAAGGATGTAATTGCAGGCATTTTGATATGCTTGGATGTGATACAGGACACTTTTACATCAAGTAATGTCATGACAAGAATTTTGGATTGAAATGGGTGCTACTGCCCAAAGGGGTACACTCATTAAATCTGATTTTCTTGCATATGGTATATGACTGTGTCCATTGTGTTATTGCATACAATCGCCTGCCCAAAGGGGGTTATTATGTGCTTTAATAACAGGAATGTGATTCAGCAGCTGATCCGAGAGTGCCTAACTTTTGAAATACATGTCTGCCCAAATGGGACTATTTTTCAAGTGCTTGGGCAATCTCATATGGTGGCTGGCTGGGAGGGATCTCATAGCATGTTGTACTCTCTACCCAAAGGGGACACGACAATGATGCACCGAGGCATCCCTATTATTTATACTTGATGTAATTACTACCCTTATTCTACTGATATGTTGCCTCTTTTATTGCCATGACAGTTTCCTTTGCAATTAACAACAATAACACTACCGTTGTACTGTTGAATGGTTCAAACTTTAAGAAGTGGAAGCAGGATACAGAGTTTGCCTTGGGTATTGTTGATCTAGATTTGGCCTTGAGGGAACCTGAACCTGCTGCAATCACTAATACTAGTTTTGTTTCTGAGAAGGAGTTATATGCAAAGTGGGACAGATCTAATTGACTCAGTCTCATAGCGATTAAGAGATCCATTCCTGAGCACCTATTGACTGGACTGCCTGAGACTAACAATGCCAAAGTACTGTTTGAGGCTATATGACAGAGATATCAAGTATCCAGCAAGGCTGAGACTGGAGCCCTGATGAATGAACTCACGAGTTTGAGGTATGACAGCCAGAGTGGGGTAAGGGAATATGTCTTGAAACTTATTTTTCTCCAATCCAAACTTAGAAGTCTGAATGTTACTCTCCCTGATGATTTCATTGTCCATTATGCTCTTAATATCCTTCCACCAGAGTTTAGCTAGATAAAGACTGCCTATAACACCCAGAGTGAGTTTTGGATAGTGAATGAC
>CM065378.1:29570000-29955000 GCA_033060915.1 Euryodendron excelsum | reverse complement strand
TGTGGAAAACAAGGTTGATCAGTGCATATATCTCAAGGTCAGTGGGAGGAAATTTATTTTCCTTGTTCTTTATGTTGATGATATTCTACTTGCCAGCAGTGACTTAAGTCTTTTGGATGAGACTAAGATGCTGTTGTCTAATTCATTTGATATGAAAGATCTTGGAGAGGCCTCATTTGTTTTGGGTATTGAAATCATTCGTGATAGATCTCGTGGTGTGCTGGGGCTTTCTCAGAAAGGGTACATCAGTCGAGTACTTGAGAGATTTAGTATGCAGAACTGTATACCTGGTGATGTTCCTGTTACCAAGGGTGACAAGTTTAGTAAGAGTCAATGTCCCAAGAATGATTTGGAAGTAAAAGCTATGCAGAACATTCCTTATGCTAGTGCAGTTGGCAGTCTTATGTATGCTCAGGTTTGTACTAGGCTAGATATTGGTTTTGCTGTGGGAGTTCTTGGTAGATATCTTTCTAACCCTAGCTTGGACTATTGGGTGGCTGCAAAGAAAGTAATGAGGTATTTACAGAGAACGAAAGATTATATGCTTGTATATAAAAAATTAGATAATCTTGAGGTTGTTGGTTATTCAGATTCAGATTTTACTAGATGTGTGGATAACATGAAATCTACCTCCGGATATGTTTTTATGCTAGCTGGAGGAGCTATTTCATGGAAGAGTGTCAAGCAGACTCTTACAGCTTCTTCCACTATGCATGCTGAGTTTGTGACTTGTTTTGGAGCTGTAACCCAAGCTATTTGGCTGCGAAATTTTATTACAGAACTTAAGGTGATTAATACCATTGCTAGACCACTGAAGATCTTTTGTGATAATAGTGCAGCTGTATTCTTTTCTAAGAATAATAAGATTTCTAGTGGGTCTAAGCATATTGAGATTAAGTATCTATCTGTCAGGGATTTGGTAAGGAAAGGTGACATCATCATTGAGCACGTCGATACAGAACAGATGATGGCAGACCCTTTGACCAAGGGACTCAGGCCTATTACCTTTGGTAGACATGTTTCCAACATGGGTGTAATTAGGTCATTTGATGTGCTTGGTTAGTGGGAGTTGTTTTCTTTACATTATTTGATAGATCTTATGTATTGAGATCTTTTTTGGTTATTTGATGGTTATCTTTATGATTGTGTTTGATGCCATTTATGCATGAATATATTTCTGATACTTGCATATCATATGGATTAATGTATTCATGATTCAGTTTATTGTTAGTCTTAAGTTTGGTGTGACTTAAGCAATTCAGGATATGTCTTGTGTTTGCACCATAAAGTTATCTTGAGACAGTTGTGCAAGACATATGAGTTTCATTAGAAACCATTGGAATTCTCTTGTTTATTGAATTAGCATACAGTTAAAGAGAATTTGAGGACTGATTGAGGATTAGCACCATTATCAGATCACATACGGAGTGTTTTTTCCCACCACACTACCACATTTGATCCATGTCAATAGAGTTATTAGTGTTTGTAATCATGAGTGGTCTTGCATGGACTAATAATGTAATGACTGCCTTGGTTCGATATTGATAGCTTTGTTGGACCGGATTGTTTTAGGTGTTGTTTCTCATCCTACTTGGTTTTTAAAAATTGTGGCCACATACAGTTATTTTTATGTTCTAACTCGAGAGTCGTTTTTCAAATTTTGTTTCTACAATTAATGTTGGCTCAAGTGGGAGAATGTTAGATTATTCTTGATTGAGCCCACATTATTTGTGGGTGTTTTCTAAACACGGGTTGGACCCAAGTCTGGATGAGACAAACATGGTAAGCCCAATAACGTTGTGATCTATTTTACATGGGCTAGTGTGCACCTATTATCAATGTGGGTTGACGGTAATTAGTGTGTGCCTAATTAGCCAATTGAGCCTTTTATGGAAGGGCCCAATGTGGCTAAAGTTTCCTATATATATATAGAGGGTAAGTCCCCTCTCTTCCCACAATCATCAGACAGTTTTTCATAAAATTCCGTCATACAGTAGTGGGTACAGAGAGGAAGACCAGCCTCCAAGAAGCCTTGTTCGAGATTAATTGCTGCTCCAAAGAGATTCGTGAAACCATGGAGCAAACAGGTAAGTTTCCGCATTCAGTTTTGTTTCCTGTTAAAGTTCTTATATTCACATATGATCTAGATCAATTTTACGATTTGTTTTAAAATTTACACGACCGTGGTCTGCTCGGCCATGATTGGCCATGGTCTGCTCGGTCGTAGTCGGCTATGGTTTGCTTGGTCGTGATCGGCAATAGTCTGCTCGGCCATGGTCTGCTCGGTCGTGGTCGACCATAGTCTGCTCAATCATGCTCGAGTCAGCTGGAGCTCTCAAGGTTGAACTACATTATCTTCTTGCTTGACATGTATCTTGAGTGCCATATCCTCGATACAAGTGCTAATTAACCCATTGTTGGGGGTCCTGATCAGTCATTGCTGGATCAATCCCCATCATATTGTGTCTTCATCTAGCTCTTGGAAAGGACGACAAGAATCCTACAGTAGCTTTCGTATCTCATCAAGCTATTTACCTTCTTTAGATGCTTATCAGTATGTGGCGGTGGCCAGCAGCTGTTCACCATCTTTGTTTTTAGAAATAAACACTGTTGAATTAATGCATAATGAAGTTGGTTGAATCAAGTAGATTACAACAGTATGTCTACAGTTATACGCCATATCTTCATTTTGCATTTCATTTGAAAATACTATGAAACATGAAATTGTAAATTCTGATCTTCCGATTGTACCTTCATTAGTATTATAGAACATGAAGTTGTAATACTTCGGTTATAGTACTGTAAACAAAAGCAAAAATGTGTGTAGATTTTTGCTTTGCAAGATATTGTCAGTGGCCTGGACTCTAGATAACTTGATACTCTCCATAGAATCTCTGTAAAAAGGATTAAGGTTTGTTAAACCATATTTTCTCGCAAGGATAGGCTTTTTAACATCCTGAAACACAGAGGAAATGAATTCTGGTGGATGGATGGACTGGGTTATCCAAATAGAGTAAAAGAATCTATTCTAAGAGTTATCTGGTCTCTTTATTTGTTCTGAAATCTTTTTTGAACCTTCATTATATCATTTCCCATCTATGGCCACGCTTTTGGGCCCAGACACACAAAAGCATCATCTAAAGCGGCTTGGTGAATTACTGATGACCTTTAATCTATATGCCTGTTTGTTGCTGCGTAGTGACTTAGAAGTGCTTCTTGGCTGTCAAAGTGATCTGTGGTTGGCTACGCATTAAAAGCACTTTGAGATGGTTGTGTGGACTGTGGAGTTGAAACTCAGGCACGAATAATAAACTTCATGGTGGCCATTTATGTTGCTGCACGCACTCTTCTAAAACATATAAAATACCCATTTCGAATGTTTGAAACTTGGAGGCCATTTTGTTACTGTACGAACTTTTTAAAAATGTACAAAATATCGGACATTCGAGGTTTGGACTTCGATTCTTAAGTAATGGTATAGATATGGGAATTTGATTAATCTGGATACTTAGATACATACCATATAAAATAGTTGGCCACTCAAGTGATGATTCTAAGAGCACTGAAGGCATTGCAGATCAAAAATACTTATTGAATCAGGTTCTCATGGGTTTAATATAACCCCTGTTTCTAGCATTTCCAAGAAGTGGTAGAAACAGGATGAATATCCAGCAAAAGAAATCAACAGTAGCTCAATAAGCAGGTTAAAAAAATTTCCGCTATACAACCTTAAAAAGTGAAGTTGAACTTGGAGATGGCTAGTGTCAAGAAGGTTCGGTCATTGCATCAGGCAAATATTCAGAGTAAAACAACTCCAAACCCTAGATGGAACAGAACAACAATGTTGTGGTTCCATAATATGTAAAAGTATCTATGAGATATGCTTTCAATATCATGAACAATCGCTATCATTGTTTCAATAGCATTTCTGATGAGAGTGTACCGTTTGCAATCCCTCAAATCAATGCCTTAATAGTTGAATGTTTCAATTTGCTCTTTGATTTTTGATTCAATATAAACCACTGGCAGGCAAGCATCTCAAACCGTATAAATTCTTGCATAATAAGAAGTCTCACGTTGCATACATGATTCTAGTTCATAACAGCAAAAGGATACAAACATAAATTACGGATATAAAAGCCTCAGGTCTTTACCCTGAGAAATTCTTCACTGTGAAAACCACACTAACTCCAGATTGAACAATTACACTCTGTTTGGAATGGTAGGATTTAATAGAATTAGGATTTCGAAATGGAATTTGATATGTTTGGAATAAACAGAATTTAAAATGGGATTTGATTTGGCAGGATTTGAAAGGAAAAAAAAGCCATCTTAAAATCCTTCAAAAATGGTCGGATCTCATGGGAATTAAAACTTAAAAAAGTCTAATTACTCAAATTGTCCTCATTTCCTTAAAAATCCAGTCCTTTTAATTCTAATGATATCCAATCGCTAAAAAAAGGAATTCCTTAGAAATCCTATCCTTTCCTTTTCCATTTTGAATTTTAATTTCTACACGGATTTGGTTCCAAACATAGTGTTAAAGTGTCGTTCACAAGGAATCCCTTGAAAATATCACAGAGGTCGGTTAATGACAAGAATGAAGCTTACCCCGGGAAATGGCATTTGGAGATAGAAACACGCGGGACCTGCAAGAAGATAGTTGGGCTAATTGAAGTTTGATTACTAAAAAGTTCTATGTAAATGGAAAACTCTTTGTAATCTCTTGAAAACAAATGGAGTCCAATGGATATGATTATTTTGTCATCTGAGATTAACTTTGGACTAGATTCATACTTATTTTGTACTTGATAAAAAAATATATGAAGTCAAAATCGCATCTTGAACGAAAAAATGGTGCAAATATAACATCAATCACCTGCAACTTCCCGATGCTGGCCATGGAATTGGTTCAGTATGCGTATCTTGTAATCCGCATATATTTTTCGTCCAGAAGGAAAGTTATTCAAATCTTCTGATCCTAAATAGACGGACAGGTATTTGTCCTTCGCCTTTGAATCTCCTTTGGGATAAAGCCATAGTTTCCCAGATTCAATTACAGGGAAGCCATAAAAAGCTGTCATGGTCAGATGATTCAATCTTATTGTTATTGTAATTGAAAGGGAGCGAAAAATGAACAATTGCATACCACTGCGATTTTTGATAGCGAAGACATCAGAGTAATGAATTTCGCCAACTAGCGATGAAAATTTATTAATCTTCCAAGTGTGAGGAGTCTCAAGTCCCTCCAATGCATTAGACTCTCTCCTCTGCCAGTGTTATGTATCACAAACACTTCTGCTCCAAACATGCAGGTGTCGCGGATGAGGTATCCATTAGCAGCATCATTGAAAACATGGAGTGGGATGAATTTGGCAAGACCCCACTCGGTGTTCATCCTATGAAACTGTCTTACATTCCCACTGGAATCTGTGGATTGGAATGGAGGAAAAAAAAAATTACACCAGGATGAGGGTGAAAATTTAGAAGCCTTACACATTTAGAAAGGAGTCTTACAATAATACATACCATGGATGGTCATCTACTTGTTCTGTATCTGGTCGAACACAAACAAGTTGAAGTCCACCTTCACCTCCCAACCAGGAGGTAACTTATCCGTCTCTGCAATTACCAAGTATAGAGAGATGCATCCGTCCCCACCCTTTTCTTTATCACCATTTGGGTAGAGAGATAATCTCCTTCAATGCCAAAGACATATTATTAAACTTAAATATATGCATTAATTGGAATGCCTTGGGGAACTTCGAAAACAAAGAGTTTACCATTTGTAGCCATTGGCTTCAAAAATGTCTGATTCATAATTCTTTTGTGTATTGACCAACAAGATCTGTGACAGTAGCTTGAATGACTCAATTTTAAGAGTGTAGTGAGCTGGTGGTGTATCTCTCAGCGCTAGTAATACTTCTGCAAAAAGTTAAAAGAGATAAAACTTAAAAATAGCATGAAAGATTTAATTTGTTTTGTTCATATAATTCAGCCTATGTTGCATGGATTCTTCTAGATTTTTTAAGTACTGGGTCAAACACGATACTTGGGTAAGAGTTTAGATGTGCATCCGACATGCCTAATTGGACAAAGACATTCATACAATGTCTAGAGAGAGCCAGGCTGGCCTGTTTTCTATTCTATGTTTTTGCCACGGGATTTGGAAGAAGAACTTCCAGTAGTAGTTTGAGCATCTAAGAAGAAAAAAAATGGGGGATCAAACTGAAAATCGTTTAGCCTCTCGTTTACCCATTTTCATGGCATAAGCTGATAACATCCCACTCCCAACATAAAATTTAACTAGTATACAGAAATTTGAAACTATCTGGGTATAAGGAAGAGAGGGACCCAAGACTTTAGAGAGAAAGTCGAGAGAGACCCAGCAGCAGAAACAAAGATAGGCTGAGAGAGTGTATTATGTATGTAGGCGGACGTCCATATATGTAGCTATAATACAAAAAGAACCTCGTAAAAGTTCTTGGGCAAATTGAAGCTTACCTGAAGTAGGGATGGCCGCCTTCTGAGAAAGAGAGCTTCTTGCAACATTTTGTGTGTATATTCATAAACAAAATACAGTGCACATGATTACTAAAAATTTCATGCATTTTTCTACCTTACAAACAGGGACGGAACAAGAAAATTTGACAGGGGGGTCAAGAGAAAAAAAAATTTTAATTTTGGTAGTCAAGGAAAATTTTTCTACATTTTGGGGGGACAAACACATTATTTCTCATTGTATATGCCTAAAATCTACGAAATCTAAACAGAATTTTGCCAAAGTATGGGAGGCTATGTCCCCCACTGTCCGCACCTAATTCCCCGTCCCTACATACAAATCAACTTTATAAAAAACGAAATTGAAACTTTCTTGTAAAGAGAGTTCTTATGTACATAATATAATATGTACATATTCCACCTATGAAGTGGTCGAGTCCTACTGAACATGCAATATTATTTCCTATTCTCAAGCACTATTGAATCCCTTTGAGAATCTCTTTTTGTGTGCCTCACAGTCAATGAAATAAAAGAACCAAATAAAAAAGAGTTTAATTTTAGCTAATATGAGTTCCTTGTAGTTATTCCTATCACAAAATATATCAGATTTTGTGATGTGATATTTTTTTTTCTTTTAAAAAGTCTCTTTATTTTACCATATATTCATGAATAAAAGTTTGAGCCCGACGCTACTTTTGTATAAATATATTAGATAGATTAAGTTATATGTAGGTAATTGAGGAAAATTTTATTAAGCAAGTTTCTAATATGTGCCAAATCTTTGAAAATTTTAGGGAAATAGTTTTTTTCCAAATATTTTTCAAAGAAATTTTTTTTTAATTTATTCTCTAATGAAACAAACCACTTTTAGTTTTTTTTCTTTGCAGAATAATTCACAATCAACTTTAGCGAAGGTCTCTAAACCACGGCAGAAATTTGTTTCATATCGTTGCAATTTTCCTTTTTTTTTATTTTTTAAATTCGGTGAAATAAGTTTAGAACTCAAATATTCAGAAAAACAAATGAGGAATTGCAGGGAAAATTCCAATACACTTACGCTCCTTTTGAAATATGAATTTTTACGAGAAAAAGTAAAAAAAAAAAAAAAGATGAGAAAAAATAGACAAAAAATACTCTTTCATTTTGTTCTCTTTTCAATCACATTTTTCTTTTTCTTTACTTTTCTTACCGAAAATTGGGGTTCCAAACGGAGCGTTGGACTATGTTTGGTACAAAGGAATAGAATGGTCATTCTCACGTTCATTCTCATTCCCTTAGTACCATTATTTAAATTTGGAATGGTCATTCCCATAGAATGATTATTCCCTATTTCAAGAGTGAGAATGGTGATTCCATTCCTATATGAGGAGCATAAAACAAAACTTCATAAGTCTTTTGTTATCAAATTTCTTATAAAAAAAAAGTTTGGTAAATATTTTTTTAACTTTAAAAATAAAAAATAAAAAAATTAAAGTTGAAAATTACAACCATCCACCATTGGTTACAACCATCTACTATCCACCAGCATCGCCACCAGCCACCGCCACCATTGCCCCACTACCACCACCACCCACCGTCGGCTATAACCACCCGTCATTTAGTGCCACCGCCACCGCTACCGCTACCGCTACCGCCGCCGCTGCCCCCCCCACCCGCCACTGCCACCAACCAGCACCACCACCACCACACACCACCACTGCTGCCGCCCAACATTCACCACCATCGCCGGTGCCACCACCATCACCACTACCCCCCCACCACCACCTTTGCGACCACCACCACACACCACCAACCGCCGCAACATAACAAATGCTCAATAATATTTAATAAATAATAAATAATACTTCTAATATTTTGTATACACATAATATTAAAATTTTATATTATACACTAACATTTCATTATATTTTATTTTAATATTGTTTATTAGTCTTAACCAAACAAAAAAATAAGAATGATTATTTCATTTCATTCCATTCTCATCTATTCTTTTATATAAAATATAACGTTAGACTTGTTTGAAGTAATCATCATGCATGTACAAGCAACCCAATATCAAGCACCTTTTCCCCGTACGTTCTTGTTAGCCATGTAATACACACACATAAATAAACATGTGTGGAGAGAGAGAGAGAGAGAGATACCGAGTGGGTGCTTGTTCTCGGGTATCAGAGTTCGGTTGCTTGTCTTCTTTTCAATGGCTACTATCTGCTTGTCCATGACCAAGACCTCTGGTTGGTGTAAAAAAATCTTCGTGAAGTTGCTTATAAGAAGTTTTAAAATTCTAAAATATTCTGTGACGAGATTTCCAGAGAGAGAGAGACCTGAGAGAGATTCGCCCTCTAATTTTCCGGTCCGAGATACCGAGTGGGTGCTTGTTCTCGGGTATCAGCGTTCGGTTGCTTGTCTTCTTTTCAATGGCTACTATCTGCTTATCCATGACCAAGACCTCTGGTTGGTGTCAAAAAATCAGGCAAACCCACATCGTGATCTTAGTTGCTTGTATAGAAGTTTTAAAATTCTAAAATATTCTTATTAAGTTGAAACGGGCACATGACATTAAATGCGTAAACCGATGTAGCCATTTTGTTCGTTATGGAACTCCCCTTTGTTCGGATCTTATAAGCAAATAAACAACATGAGACTTCTTTCTTTTACAGATTTTTATTCTCACAATTTTAAGATGATATTACAATAATGACTGCATCATTATGAAAGTTCTCTGCAAATTTTATGAAACTAAATTATTTTAATGAAGCAAACTTCAAAAGATGGCAGAAGAAGATACATTTCTTACTTGCCAATCTCAAAGTGGTGTATGTTCTCACCACTCATAAGTCTGCTGCAAATGAAGATGAGACTGTGGCTAAAAGAAGGACAAGGACGAAATGTGAGCAAGATGACTACGTATGCAAATGACACATCTACAATATAATGTCTGATATTCTGTTCGACATGTACCAGAATTAGGGGACTACTAAAGAATTGTGGAATGCACTTGAAGCCAATTACTTAATGGAGGACGCCATTAGTAAGAAATTTCTAGCTTCAAATTTTTTTAATCATAAGATGGCTGATACTCGTCCTGTTATTGAGCAGTTTCATGAAATCATGCATATCCTTAACCAATTCAATCAATATGACATGAAAGTAGATGAATCCATTACGGTTTCTGCCATTTTGGACAAGCTTCCATCATCATGGAAAGACTACAAAAAGAATCTTGAACATAAAAAGGAGGACCTGTCTCTTGAAGAATTGGGTCGTCATCTTCGGATTAAGGAGGAATTCCGAAAAAGAGACAGTAATGACGAGCATAGCTCTCATGCCTCCAAGGTTCATATGATGGAGGTTGGACAAGGGTCAAAACCGCCCTCCCAATCTGGACGAGACAATCGTAAGAGAGGCAGAAATGCTGGTAATAATGGCAATAATTCTGGAAACAATCAGAATCATAATAAGAAGAAAAAGAAGGAGGCATGCTTCTATTGCAAAAAGGAAGGCCACTACAAACAAGAGTGTTGTCTCTTTAAGAAACAAAAAGGGAATGATGCTAAAGACTCTAAGGAAAAATTTGTGGCCATGATATCCAAGGTTAATATCCTTGAAGACAATGAAGTATGGTGGAATGACTCTGGTGTGACGAGGCATGTTTGTAAGAACAAAAGTTCTTTTAAGCCCTATAAACCCATGGAGGACGGCAATGTTCTTTATATAGGCAACTCATCCACTGCAGCAGTCAAGGGAAAAGGATCTGTGGATCTAGAGTTTACTTCTAGAAAAGTCTTACTCTTACTGATGTGTATCATGTACCAAAAGTTAGGAAGAATATGGTGTCTGGGAGTTTTCTTAATAAGTTTGGGTTTAAACTTGTATTTGAGTTGGACAAATTTGTCTTGATTAAGGGAGAGATGTTTGTTAGAAAAGGATATTTGTATGAGGGTATGTTCAAACTTAATATTAATAAAGTGAATGTTTCTGCTTATATGATTGATTCTTTTTCTTTATGGCATTTTCATTTAGAACATATTAATTCAAGAAAAATGCATGATATGGTTAACTTAGAATTAATTCCTAAATGTGCAAATGATATGAATAATAAATGCAGAATATGTATGCATACCAAAATTACTAGAAAACCATTCTCTAAGGTTGATAGAAATTCTACTTTGCTAGAATTGATTTAATAGTAATGTGTGTGATATGCATAGCACCCCTACTAGAGGAGACAAAAAGTACTTTATGACTTTTATTGATGATTATACAAAATTCTATTATGTTTATTTACTACATGCTTAAGATGAAGTTTTAGATAAGTTTAAAGTTTATAAAACAGAAGTTGAATGTCAATGTAATGCTAAGATTAAATGTCTTAGATCAGATAGGGGAAGTGAATATCATTTTCCTACATTTTGTGAATCTGTTGGTATTGTCCATGAAACCTCTATGGCTTACACTCCACAACAAAATGGAGTTGCTGAAAGAAAAAATAGAACATTAATAGAAATGACTAATGCTATGCTTTTTAATTCTGATCTTTTTAATGGTTTTTGTGGTGAAGCTATGTTAACTGCATGTTATATTTTAAATTGTGTTTCTCATAAGATGTCTGAAGTGACTCTATATGAGTTATGGAATAAAAGAAAGCCTAATTTATCTTATCTTAAAGTTTGGGGCTCTAGAACCATTGTTAGATTACCTGAACTTGAATCAAGAAGTTAGAACAAAAAGCTATTGGGTGCATTTTCTTAGGATTTACAGAACATAGTAAAGGCTATAGATTTCTGGTTATTGAGACTAATGATTTAATTGACATCAGCACTATTTTTGAATCTACAGATGCAGTTTTTCATGAAAATAGGTTCACGCTTATTCCCAAAATAAATAAGACTAGTAAACTTGAGGAATCACTTTTGAAACCACAGAAAGATGTCATTGTATCTTCTTAGCCTAGAAGGAGTAAAATGATAAGGGCTAAAAAGTCTTTTAGACCAGTTTTCATTGTTTATTTGGTAGAAGGTACTAGAGATTCTATCTCTAAGCAAACTTTGGTTTCCCCTTCTATAGAACCTGACCCTCTTTCATTCGATGAGGCTATCAAGTCTCAAGATTCAGCTTTTTGGAAAGAGCCTATTAAAAATGAAATGGACTCTATTGTGTGTAATAAAACTTGAAAATTAGTTGATCTACCACCTGGTTCTGCTCTTGTTTCATGTAAATTGATTTTCAAAAAGAAAATGAAGGTAGATGGAACTATAGACAAGTTCAAGGCCAGATTAGTTGTTAAAGATTTTAAGCAACAAGAAGGTATAGACTATTTTGATACTTATGCAATTGTTACTAGAATTAGTATTATTCAGTTGCTTATTGCACTAGCTTTTATCTATAACTTCAAAATTCACCAATTGGATGTTAAAACTGTATTTCTAAATAGTAAATTAGATGAAGAAGTTTACATGGACCAACCTGAGGGTTTTATCATGCCTGGACAAGAACATAAAGTTTGTAAGTTGGTTAAGTCTCTTTATGAACTTAAACAAGTACCTAAACAGTGGCATGAGAAATTTGATCAAGTTATGATTTCTAACAGCTTTAAAATACATTAATCTGATAAGTGTGTTCATAGTAATTTCAATAATGATAAAGGTGTGACTATTTGTTTATATGTAGATGACATGTTGATTTTTGGTACTGATTATGAAAGCATTGTGAAAGTTAAGAAATTTTTGTCATTTAGTTTTGAAATAAAAGACATGGGGATTACTGATGTCATTTTGGGTATTTGAATTAACAGGAATACTAATGAGATTGTCCTTTCTCAATCACATTATATAGAAAAAAAATACTCAGAAGATTTGATTTATTTGATTGCAAACCTATGAGTACACCGTTTGATTCAAATCTGAAACTGTATTCTAATACTAGTCGAGCTATTGATCGATTAAAGTATGCTACGGTAATTGGTTGTTTGATGTATGCTATGACATGCACACCACCTGATATTGCTTATGCAGTTGGTAAACTTAGTAGATTTACTAGTAATCCTGACACTAGTCATTGAAATGCTGTAGAGTTTTAAAATATCTAAAAGGAACCATAGATTATGGTTTGTGTTGTAGTGGGTATCCCATGGTTTTGGAAGGATACACTGATGCTAGTTAGATATCTCACCGAGATGATCATACATCAACTAGTGGGTGGATATTTCTCCTTGGTGGAGGAGCTATCTCTTGAGGTTCCAAGAAGCAGACTTTGATTAAAGACTCTACCATGGTTGCAGAGTTTGTAGCTTTGGCTTCTTGTAGCAAAAAGACCGAATGGCTTAGAAATTTGTTGTTGAAAATTCCTCTTTGGTCTAAAGCAATATCAACTATATCGTTGCATTGTGATAGTGAGGCTACACTGTCACGAGCATATAGACATATTTATAATGACAAATCTAGGCACATTGGTCTAAGACATAGCAGTGTGAGAGAATTGCTCACTGATGGAGTTATCACCATAGATTTTGTGAGATCATGCCAAAACTTAGCAGATCCGCTTACTAAAGGACTTGCAAGGGACTTAGTGAAGAAAATATCAATAGGGATGGGTCTTCAGCCCATATGATTAGTCACCACTGGTGAAAACTCGACTCAATGCTTGAAATATCAAGTATTGAGTTCAATGAGTCAAAGTACATCAGATGTGATGACTACAAGCACTATACAAATTTTTCATCTCAAAGAAAAAATGCTTGGTACCAGTAATGTAAATAGCGAAGGTTGAACAATAAGCTCTTAGTAGACTTATAGCATATTGTGTTGAGGTGTTTAAGTTACTGGAACACTTCTAATAAGTCTACCTATATGAGTGTCGAAGGTGGTGCCACCTTCTATGATGACTTGGGCAGTCTTTAGAGTACTCTTGAAACAGGATATAGACACAAGGTCAATCCACGTTTTGGCTTTTATGAATTTACCTAAAGAAGAGAATACTAATGTGTGAGACATGTCCGGTTAGCTATATAGGATTGCTAGTTCAAAGCTTACCTATTATGTCATCTTTGTTAACCTTGATGTGTTTTCACTAAGTGACGGTTCAAATCCATAAGACATCTTCATTTATGTATTAGTTTTTCTTGTTTAGCCAAGATATGTTTTTCAAATTATTTTGAAAATGGTGGGGGATTGTCAAAAATATTTTCAAAATGGTTTTGACTAGTTTTGAAAAAAATCTTTATTGTCTTATTAAATGAATCTCGCATTGGAAAGTGAGAAGTTTTGGAAGGCATTTATAAATGCCAACAACTTTCTATGTATTGCTTTAGAGCAATGATTCGGTGTAGTACTCAAGTGTGAGTATGTGTGCCAAGTCATACGTGCGCCATGTGCACGTCTCAACACAATGTGGCACTTGGACACGTGGCACGTGCGCGTATGGCGTGTGATTAAGACTATTGATTTTTGTCAATCATGATAATCAATGATCGGATAACTAATACATAACCAAAAAGGATCGTATGATGAGAATCACATCTAATCATAAAGGTGTGATGAATGATCTGATCAAACAATGAATAGATGCGATCTACACCGTTAAATTAGAAAGGGGCGATTCAACGGCTGTATTTAAACCTGCAAGTGACTGTTAGAATTCAAAAACCAATCACTTGGTGTAAGAGCTTTGAGGGGAATTGGTTTCATTGCATAAGCAGCTTTGGTTTGGGACTGAGTTTTAGTCGGGACTTTGCCTAGATCATGGGATGGTTTAGGAGGCATGCTTGGAATCTCCCTGTAAGAATTCTCGAGTAAGAAAATCTGGAATTGAATTATCAGTACCTTTAATATAAGAAATTTTAAAATAAAAAACAGAAAAAATAGCTTGCCACCTAGCAAAAATTTGTTTAGAGGCTATATTTTGTACATCTTTAAAAATAATATTTTTGGATGCTTGGCAATCAATACGAAGTAAAAATTTTTGATTTAATAAATCACTTTGAAATTTGAAAATGCATAGAACAATAGCTAAAATTTCCTTTTTGATGGTACTATAATTCTTTTGGGTAGGGTTCCAAGTACCGGAGGTAAACCTAACCAGTTTTTCTTTGTTATTAAGAACTTGTTTGAGGATACCTCCATAACCTATGTCAGAGGCATCTGTTTCAACTATTTTGAGAGCATTAGGGTTGGCTAAGTTTAATATTTTGAGAGCATTAGGGTTGGCTAAGTTTAAACAGGGGAGGGTCTAAACATATTGTTTAAGAGTTTGGATAACTTTTGTATGCTCACTAGACCAAGCAGGAGGGTCCTTCTTGAGACGTTGTCTTAAAGGGGCAGCTATCTGACTTAAATTGGGATAAAATTCAGAGACATAATTAAGACTACCTAAGAAACGTTGCAATTGATTTTTTTTCTTTGATTATATCAGGAAATTTATTAGCAAATTGAATGGATCGTTCAATGGGGGTAATTGTACCTTGATAAATATAATGACCTAAGAACCTGACACGAGTTTGGAATAAACTAATTTTCTTTGCAGAAAGGACTAAACCAGTGTGTTTAACAATTTTGAAAAATTGTTCAAGATGTGTCCAGTGTTGAATAATAGAATTAGAAAAAATTAAAATATCATCAATATAAACAATTGTGAATTGAGAATGGGGATTGAAAATATCATTCATAATTTTTTGAAATTCAGAGGGAGCATTTTTTAAACCAAATGGCATTACATTCCATTCATAATGTCAAAAGGTAAAGTAAATGCAGTTTTATACCGATCTTGTTCAGTTAGTTGGATTTGCCAAAAGCCAGATTTCATATCAAATTTTGAAAAGATTTTTGCATGACAGAGACGTTAAAGAAGATCTTTTTTATTGGGAATAGGATACCGAATCCATTGGAGGGCGTCATTGAGAGATTTATAATTGATTACTAGACAGGGAGCATCTCGTTCAATCTCAGCATTTTTATAAACATAAAAGGCAACACAACTCCATAGAGATCTACTGGGACGAATTAATTTTTTATCAGGTAAATCTTGAATTTCTTTTTTGCAATATTCAGAAAGTTCATGGTTCATTTGGATTGGATGAGCTTTGGTAGGAATTTTTGAGTCAGAAAATTCAGAAGCATAAGGTAAAGTAACAACATGTTTATGCCTAGACCAGAGAGCATTGGGTACATCAGAACAAACTTCTTGTTGTAATTTTTTTAAAAATTTACCTATGGCTAATTGCAAAGTACCATTTTGTAAGCTACGTTCAATTTGAGTATTAATTTTTTCCTCTTTTAAAAATATAAGTGTTTTTCTTTTCGAAGGATAAGATTGAGAATATTATGGGAAATAGCAAAATTTTTTAAAGTATTGAGACCTTTGGTACGAGGAGGACAAACAAAGGAGAAAATAATTTGATTATTATTAAGAGTAGTAGTGATACCTTTAGTAGTAACTTGAAAGGGTTAGAGAAGACTAAGGAAAGGAGTTCCTAATATGACTTCTCTAGAAAGGTTTTTGATAAGAACAAAAGGAGTTTTGATACACACATTATTATTGCAAATATGAGCATTAGAAAGTTTATATTGTATTTGGAGTGGAGTTCCGCCACCAGAAGAGAGACGTTCACGTATTTTTTCAAAATATTTAGTTGGGATTTAACCTTCTTGAATGCAATTAAGATCGGCACCAGAATCAAAAAGGGTAATAGTGTCAAATTGAAATTCTTGGTTGACAACAATAGTAATTTTGACATTCCATTTTTTATAAGAGATTTGGAAAAGTAAGAAAATATCTACAGGATTTGGGACAATAGGTTGGATAGAAGAAGAGGAAGAGTGTTGAAGTAATAATACTTGATTCTTGAGATTATCAAGATCAATTTTGAAAATATTATGTTCAACTTTTAAATCACGTAATTATTTTTTGACAGAGTTGATTTCAGTTTGTAAATCTTGAATAGTTATAGGGGAAGACTTAGAAGTTTGATCAAATCTCTTGAGAATATGATTAAGATTATAAGGGTTATTTAGTAATGAAATATCTGGGGTAGTTTTGTCAACAGAAGTTAAACTTTGTTTAAGTTGAAGTAAATAATCTTTTTTAACTTGAGGATCAGAAATTTTATCAATAACATCAAGAAGTAATTCTTGTTCTTTTGTAATAACATTAATAGTATGTGTGGTTGGACATTGACAATTTGTTTTTATAATTTGGTCAGGTTCAGGAGGAGAAGAAGAAGTATGAGATTCTTCTCCAGAAGAAGATTGAGATGCAATTTCATCTATTTGTAATTCATCATCAGAGAGTGAAGGATTATCAGAAGCATCAGAATTTAAGAATAAATGCATAAGTTGTTTTTTAAGTGTTTCATTAATCTCTAAAGAATTAATTTTTTGATTCATGCAACATTGATTTTTATAATGGCCAATTTTACCATATTTATAACATGTGGGAACTTTTCTTGTGTGTTTAGAAACATGTTTAGGTTTAGCAGGAGAAGTTTTGATAGGAGGTTGTGTATGGAGTTTTTGGTAAAAAATATTGGAACTTGATTTTGGTTTTTGAAAGAATCTACGTGCAGAAGTAGTGCGAGGTTTGCGTCGTGAAGGGGGTATGATTTGTGTGGTGTTTTCAAAACCAAATTGTTGGCAAAAGGTGCCTAATTCATGTTTGGAAGTGGCTAAATCCTTTTGTAATTGTTGGTTAAGTTTGAAGTTGGTATAGAGTTCAAGACCTTGGGTTTGGATGGCATTAATTAAATCACCATAAGTGAGTTGTTCATAAGGGATAACTCCATTGTTATTTTCTTTGAGTTTGTCTTTGACCTTTTGAGAAAATAGTTTGGGAAGACCATCTAAAAATTTTTCTTTCCAATGTGTTTGACGGCAATCATCACGTAACATAACTTTGGTTAAGAAAACATCTTTACACCAACGAAAATCTTGAAGTTTTGGACATCGAAGATTATTGAGGATTTCAGAGGTAACAGCTTGGACTTTGGAAGGACGCCCTAAGAAGTGTCTAGAAATGAAAAAGATAAGGGTACTAACCGCATCTTCAATTGTTTGATTATCTTCAGTTTTGATGGGTGTACTATTTGAATCAGTTTTGATTGCAGTAAGGATTTGAGTACGTTCAGTAGAGGTGAGGAAATAATCCCACCATCCTTTAAGATGACCAGTAAAACCAGCAACTAATGCTTGAGCAACAGCAAAATCAGAAGATTTTTGTTTAGTTTTGTAGGCTAAAGCAACCATTGTCATTTCTTGGAGTTTGTTAAGAATATGATATTCAGTCATACCATCAAAATTCCATTCATAAATGGTGCCACCATGATAAGCAGCTTGAGTGAATTGATTCATTTCTTCATACTACATATCAGGAAGAGTAGGACGAGGATAATAATTTTTTGTGTTATTAGATTCATAGCGGTTTTGATATTTTCATTTTTGTTTTTTATTAGTAGCGTTAAGTTCTAAAGGTTGGGAATCATTCATGGTTTGTTCAATAGCCTCAACTTCAGAAAGAGTTGGTTGAGATAAAGTATTAATAGATTTAGAAGTAGATGGAGGTGTATCAGGTGCAGTAACAACACGAAGAACATAATCTAATTGTGCAATTTTGTGATCAATTTGAGAAGAAAAGTATTGGTCTCTTAATTCATTTTGAAGATGTGAAGGGACGTCATGTGGTGTAAATAGAGGGGTTTCGGTAGTGGTGAGCATAGTGACTTGATCTTTGTTGATACAGTTTTCTACACGAGTTAATTGGTCACCTATAGTTTTAAGTGTTTGATTTGTAAAATTATTTTGTTGTAAAATATTAGAAATATCTTTGGCATTAGGAGGTGAAGTATCAGGCTTAAGTTTGAAAAGGGAAGTAGTAATAATACTAGATCTGTGTTGAATATAAATTTCTTCTAGAGGGGGATGAATAGAAGGTTTAATTATATTGTTTGAAGTAACCCATTGGTTTTTAGTATTGGTAATAACATTAAGTTGGTTAAAATAATTTGAATAATATTCAAACCAGTCAAAGAAACTTAAATGGATTTTGTGATTTTGAACAAACTGATAATATTCTTCACATATAGGAAGGCGAGCAATTTCATCAAAAGTTTCTAAAAACCAATTTTTCTTCTGTGTATTTTGGGGAGAATTGAAATTACGAATCAGAATAGATTTGTCAAAAATAAATTCTTGTTCTATCATATTTATTTGGGGATCAAGAGGAGGATCTGGAAGCATTTAAGATAGCGTGGGAGATTAGGAAAAATCATCATGTGTATAAATAGGTTGTGCAACATTAGAAGTTGTGACGGATTGTAAGATAAGAGATCTAAAAGGCATTGAAGAAGAAGGAACAGAAGAAAAAGAACTTCTAGGAGGAAAAGACTGAAATTGGGTACTTACAGATGAACCAACATCTGAAAATCGTGGTCGAGTTAACCCTGTTGTGGTATTTGTGAATTTAATACGGACACTACCATTATTACTTTCTTGGATATATTCCAAATTTTCATTTTCAATTGTTGTAGAGGGAACCTCATTATCTAACGTCCATTCTAATGGGAGATTGACATCTTCCCAGCGTATGGTTTTAGGAGTACTAATGTTTGAATCACTATTGGTGTAAAGAAGGAGGGTTTCTCCTTTAGGACTAGTGATCCTACATCGTGGATCTACAAGTATTATCATGGCTTTGAGATGAATGCGATAAATTATTGAAAATGGAATATTGCCTGGTGTTAAATCATAACCAGAAGTTTTTATTTTTAGTGTAAGGACTTTGAGAATACCAGTATCTTGAAGACAAACAGCGTACCCTGGATAACAATCAAAATGGACTGGTCCACTGTAAAGGCTTGTTTCTATGAGTCCTAAAGTACTATTGATGAATGTTTTGTGTCTTTTATCTTGTAAAGTTAAAAGAATTGCAGTATTTTGACCTTGACGAGTTAAAGGAACAACAGCTACTTATATTAATCCTAAATGTAAATAATTGTATTTTTTCTGTTTGTATTTATTGATAGTGGATTGGCTAAGTAATTGAATTTGTTTAGTTTTTTTTAGTAAAAAGAATTGTTTGTTCAACTATTTTGATAGTATAATTGGAAAGAAAATCAAAAGGTTTGATTTGGTAAACTTGATTAACAGAGACACGAGAAGGTGTCCAACTTGGTGAAGGGAAACTTTGTTCTTCTTGATTAAAAATAGTTGAGTCATTACTACTATGAGATTGACGAGATATAAAAGATATAGTTCTAGATAAACGATTCATTAGGAAACTAATTATCTAACATTTAAATATTTAATTTCAAAATTATATATCAGAATAAATCCTATGGGATGAACAAGACTTACCCTAGCCAGTCAACGACTTACGCCTACTGCCTCAATTCTAGGACTTACAATGGCTACGCGACAAGTTGGTTTACAGGTTTGTCATTAGACAACGCAAAGAAAAATAAGCAGACATATAACCAGAAAATAAATACTTGAATGTAGAACAAATAGTTAAACTAATAAACTATTTATAAGCACTATGGCTCTGATACCATTCTAACCCAGGAAATAGTAACGAAAATAAATTAAAGGAAGAATAAGAGAACCAGATTACTAGAAAATGACCAGATAACTGGAACTGGAACGAACCAGATAACTGGAATAGATCAAAGTAATTAAGAAGTAGAAGAAGAATAAATAGTTGCGTTAGTAAGTCTCAACGATTTATAGGCATGCCTAGAGGGTCAACCAGACGTTGTTTGCAGCTTATAACAGATAATAGATAATGAAAACAATTAAAACCAGCCAATAAGGCGGTATAAGCATAAAATAAAAGAAAATAATGAACAAGCAAATAATTATTAATACTAAAGTTTGCAGCATTGAATCTTGAAATTGAAATTTGAAAATTACATAAACAAATTACATAAACATTTGAAGATTACCAGGTAGTATCTGGAAATCTCTGATACTTGAACTTCAGAGTTTGATTACAGAGGAATTCTAGAGAGAGAGAGAGAGAGAGGTTGGACTCGAACTTGGCCTGTCTCAAAACATGGAGAGATAAGGTATAAATAAAGAAAAGTTGGTTACTGTAGATCCACCGATAGACGAATTTTTTTTTTTTTTTTGCAGAATAGTAAAAAGTCAATTTTACTGTAGCACTTTTGTCTTTTTGTGAAATTACTATAGCACTTTCGTCTTTTGTGAAAATACTGTAGCACTTTCATCTTTTGTGAAAATTGTCTTTGTGGCTGAAAGTTGATGGAGTTGTCACCAAAAGTTGATAGTTCTGTCACTGGCGTGTTTGCTTGCTTTTGGACCTTGTTTGTACTGGAGTGAAGACACCGTAATAGTCATCTTCGTTATCCTGTGCAAGATCTGTGGAAGAGATTTGAGAATCTTGATCTGGATTTGCTGGAGAAGCCTCATCATCACTATCTGAGAGAGATGATAGGGTTTCTAGTAGTTGTTGACGAAGTTCTTTCTTTGATTTGGCCGCTACTAATTGAGGAATGATTTGGCTTCGGTTGAGGAGAAACTGAGGGTTAGTAGTAGTAGAAATTGCAGGATGTTGTTGAAAAAATTGATGAACTGCTTGTGGGGTGCAAAATTGGGGATTCCATTTATTCCACCATTTAACTTGGAAGCTACGGGCAAGGTAAGAAAAGGAATTGTACGAAATAATAGTATAATTCCAAGCACAAATCCATGGAATAGAGAATTGGGTCATGAAAGGTAAAACACAAGGAAATTTGGAAAGAAATCTATCAGGTTTGAATTTGTCTTGGTAAATAAGGAAGGCTTCATTGATGGAGGGAGGAAAGATTTGAATAATTGCACCAAAATGAGTCCACCAAGAAAAGAACCAATTGGGAAAATTTAAAGGGAAATCTTTTTGAAACGTAAACATCCAGGAATGACTAAATTTGTGGTTTTGGAAGAAGAAAGTGTTGAACCAAGCTTGTTGGTAATCGTAATAATTGAAGGTAGGAGGATTAAAGATTTCAGAAAATCTTCGAGATTGGAAAGGATGAGGTCCCCATTGTTCAGGAGTAAGGATTTTGTTAATATAGACAGTAGAGTAAGCAATTTGGTTTTGATCGGAAGTGAGATGGTGTTTGAGAGTAATTGAATCAGTTTCTATGAGAATATATTCATAAAATTGTTGGGTATGAATGGGAGAGATTTGAAGAAAATGTGTGTTTGGAGGGAACACTTTAGGAGAAATTTCAAATGGATCCTCAGACCATGTTTGTTTTTCCAAAAGAACAATAGATTGTTCACATTTTGTTTTAAGAAAGTATTTTGATTTGAAAGTGGGGTTAGTGGCCACCACTGGAGAAGGAGTGAGATGAGATTTTGATTTCTAACAGTCATGTCTGATCCAAAAAGACATTAAAATGTCTATAAAAATATGGCAGATTCGCAAACAAAGATGCACACTATTTTTCTTGCAACTTGTCTACATATTAAAAGGCATTACATTCTTTATTTTTTTTTAGTTTTTATTGTTCATCATCTCTGAAGTCTGTTTTTGCAGAAACAGACATTCAGATTCTTGGCAGACTTGATAATCAGAGGGTATTTGGATATGATTTTGTGTGTGCAATACGCAGTCAGAATTATAGATTTTCTGAGCTCCATTGTATTCTGGAAGTGATTCGCCATTAACCCAATGCACACAAGATTCTACGAATTGGTAGAGGCGAATATTATCTTTAAAAAAAACGAAATTAATCGTGCCTTGAATGTAATTATTTATCTTCTTCTTTCTTTTACAAATTTCTGTTCTAACAATTCCTACTTATTTCATACTTGAAGAAAAAAAATATATGAAGACATAATCACGTTGAACCAAAAAAATGGTGGACACATAACATCAATCACCTGAACTTTCCACGTGCTGGCCATTGAATTGGTTCACTCTGCGTATCTTGTAATTTGCATATGTTATTCGTCCAGTAGGAAAACTTACTCAAATCATCTAGCTTTAAAAAGAGGGTCAGGTATTTGTCCTTCGCCTGTGCAACTCCTTTGGGAATAAGCTGTAATTTCCTGGATTCAATTACAGGGAAGCCATGAAAAGCAGTCGTGGTCAGATTATCAATCTGATTGTTATTGTAATTGGAAGAGAGTTAAATGAACAATTCCATACCACTTGCGATTTTTGATATTAAAGACATCAGAGTAATGACTTTCGCCAACTAGACAGAAAAATTTATTAATCTTCCAAGTGTAAGTCTTAAGTACCTCCAGTAAATTTAGACTCTCTCCTCTTCTAGTGTTATATATTCCACAAACACTTCTGCTCCAAAAACACACGAGTCGCCCAAGAGGTACCCATTAGCAACATCCTCGAAATCACTGACAGGGAGTAATTGGGCAAAACCCCACTCAGTGTTCATCCTACGAAACTCCCTTATATTCCCACTTCTATCTGTGAATTGGAATGGAGAAAGAAAAATTATACCAGGATGAGGGTGAAAATTTAGAAGCCTTACACGTAGAAATTAAGGACCGATTAATAGTCTAACAATTGGTATTCAGGTCGGGTCTTGGACGCAAACCGAGAGCCCATGGTGGGTCAATCCGGTAATCGAATAGATACAGACATGTCTATTAAAGAACAAACATGTTCTATTGGTTGGTATCATTTTATAGGTGCCTCTTGAGTGTCAATATAAACACCAAGCCCAACCAATGTTAAACATCGGATTGTCTGTAATCTCTCTCTATTTCTGCAAATATACTGACTTAGAGAATGGACTTCTATGTTGTGGAAACACATCGTTTTTTTTTATTATAACAACACTAACCTCTTGAAGTCAGTACGTTGAACATCCTCTTCAGTTCTTGATTAAGAATTCAAGGTAAGAGTTTAATCTGCTTCCGCATTCACTTATGATTTCTCACATTGGTATCAGAGCATGTTAGGGTATTTTCATTACTGTAGTATGGTTTATGTGAAGTTAAGATGTCATTACATTTGTTTATATGCATTGTTTTGTAGAAAAGTTTCAAACATGCGTTAATGGTGACGCAGACAAATGGTTGCAAAGTTACCTGAGTTTTAGTATGTTATAGCCTATAGACTGTTGATTATACCTAAAAATTTTCGTCATTAAAAGCCTTATCAATTTAGAGAAAATTGCAACTCTAATTACAATTGCATAAACTTTGTCTGTTTCATTCACTTTCCACACGAATTTTTGATTGCTAAAATTTATATGGTTGTAATCTTCTCGAGACTTTTCTGATGACATATTGTTTGCTTGTTGAAACTTATTGGAAACGATTTTCAGCATTGTTTTTATTCTGGTTTTTGCCAGAATACTCCAAATTTAATTTTTTTTATTTTTAAATATATTTTTCATGATTATTTATTTTTAAAATTAAAAAAAATTATTTTTGATTTTATTTTATGAAAATAAAGGAAATATAAGCCCACTCGCGCACGCAACACATGTAGGCTTATTTGGGGTCTTTGTTTTGGTGTTCTGAAAAGGGTGAGATAAGCAATATGAAAGATCCAACAAAGAGTTAAAAAAAGCTTGTGAGCTTCCCTCAACCTGAAGAAAAGTTCTTAAAAAGCTTTGATGGGTCTATTTCATATCTTGATCATCATCCTTGAAGAGTAGAGAGTGGCTTGTGGTAATTCAAGTCGCTAGAGCTTCATCGTGGAATGAGTTTGTAGATTCGAATGGTGTACAAGTTATGGAGTTCAATTCTATTTGTCGATTCAACGGTGTGAAAGAATTATAAGACATTCTTGTACTTTGTTTTGCAAATAATTCTCAGTTAGAGTTGGACTAGGTCCCGTAATTTTTTTTTGCACGAGTTTTCGCGCTAAAATCTTGTGCCTCTTGTCACGGTACATGGGAATGATGATTGATTTTAGAAATAAACACTGTCGAATGCATAATGAAGGTTGGTTGAATTATGTAGCTAGATTACAACAATATGCTAGTCTTGTCAACAGACCGAGTCTGGTTCGGACCCAATAGATTCGAATCCAATTTGAATCTGATAAGTTTCAAATCCGATCCGAACCCGAATATGTCCGGATTAGTTAAATAGGTTGAGACCCGATCCGCTAATAAATAGTACTAGACCGGATAACTCGATCCAACCAGTTACCTTTTCTTTTCTTTTTTTTCCCCTTTTTCCGGTGGGAGGCTTCTTTTAGATGAGATTGTTTGGTTTGAAAGAAAATCCACAACCAAGAAAGTGGAGAGAAAGAGGGATGCCCATTGCCCTAAGGGGGGGAAAAAAGGAAGAGATACACAGAATTTGAACAAAGTAGTTTAATTTCATTTACAAATATCAACAGACATTTATTGCTCCTCTGTCTAGAAATAAAAAAATACTGTTTTTGTACTCTTTTATTTCACTGTGATATGACTAGTCAAACTTATTGTTTAAAGAGTCATTTTAAATATTAACTCAAAGTAGAAATCACTGTTTCTCATAAATTACTGACATGCTATCCTTATACATTAAAACAAGACCAAGCCAACTGTTAATACTACTCAGCCATACTGGCCCATACATTTAGTATAAAATTAGGCTTCAAATTGAGTAGAGTGGGATATATATGAAGTAATAAATATATATAGTTTGTGGAGTTCGGACTTCTCTTTATTGTTAGGCAACCAGAGAGTGGCTTTTAGGAGTGGGGGACGTTAATCAGTATTCTTTAAATGCTCACATCAGTGCACAGTGTACATACAGCAAGCAATATACATAGGCCGCGTTTGAGTCGTGGGATAAGCCTGGATTAGACAAGGAGTCTGGACTTATCCCACATTTGGTTTCTAAATAAAGGCCGAACTAGTAGTTCGGATTGAACTACTAGTACCACATATTAGTTCTTAGCTAATATCAGGAGATGGGTGGATTTACTAATCTCAGGACTAGAGTGAAGAGGGATAAAGTTGAAATGACTTAACTACTTGTAATCAACACATATTATATATTTTATGTTATATTACATTATAAATATTAAAATATGATAATATTATATAATATTATATTTTAAAATATTATATAATATTATATACGTAATATTCTATTATATAATACTAATATATTATATAATATTCTATTATAATATATTAGAATATGGTAATATTACATTTATAAAATATTATATAACATTATTATATGATGTATATCATATATTATACTCTTTATATTCCATTATAATAATATAATATTATATAATATATTAGTATTCAATATGTATAAATTTGTATGACATACTATTATATATTATTTTACATTACACTATATGACAAATACATACTATAAACATAATATATAGCAAGTATACAATATTAATTTACATTATAATATATTATAATAACGTACTATAATGTAATATTAATAATATATATGTATTTTTTTATAATATAATATACTTGTCCTGGACTCTAATATTATATTATTATTTTTTTTAGCCTATAATATTATATTTTATTATTATATTATATATATATATTGTATTATAGTTAAATTATTTAATGTTACATAATGTACTTGATTTGCTTATAATATTATACTATTATATTATTTGATGCATATATATATGATTATATTATAGGCTAATAATATATAGTAATGGGGTAATATGGTTATTTCTTATAGTTGTAAAATTAGTCCGACCATTTATCCTATGTGCAAACAAACATGAGACTGGATAATTGCTTGATACTATTAGTTCTAAGATTGTCAATTCTAAAATTATTAATTTCAAGACTTCTTGTCAGTCCAAAAAATCAAACGAGCACGTAGGTGATAATTGATACCCCATTCTTTTCCTCTCCCCTTTTTCCCTCTCTCCTCGACCTTTCTTCTTCTCTTGTGTAACTTGTCTTCGTCTTCTCTTTCTTTCCTACTGGCCGAACCCATCCATTACCAGCACAATCACTTTATTCTCTTCCTTTTCCACCATCACCATCGTGAGCAGCCAAGAGTTGAAGACCCACAATCGCTCGACCGTCGCCCTCTTTTTTCGTCGCCTGCCAGCAACCGAAACAGTCGGTGCCACCCAGGGTCAGGTCCAAAATTTTTGTTAAGTGAGAGCAAATTTTACACAGCCTCATACATGGATTTTTTTTAATTAATAATATATTTCTTTTAATAAATAAACAGATAATCATATTAAAATCGTAAAAAAAGAGCACTATCTAGGTAATAAAGTTGTACTAAAAAACTATATTAAAAATTAAATCTAGATTTGATTGGTTAAGGTTCAAAATTTTAAGAAAAAGTACCTAAAGTCTATGGAATTATGAATACAGAGTTAATGGAGACTGTGTTGTTTATTTGATTAAATAATAAAAGGTTAATGAGATACATATTTTTTTTACTACATATTTAGTGATATTCAGTGGGGATAAATATAGTTATTAGTAAATTCAACGAGAAAAAAATGTAATTGTTTATAAATTCAGTGAGGGCAAAACATATATTTATAACTTAAGATCAAATAAATAAACATAAATTTTTTTAAAAAATAGTAATTGTCAATTTAGTCGGCACAGCTGCCCCACTATACCCTTGTTGGCCCCGCCCTGCCACAAACCACAAGAATCAAAGCATAAAACAGAGCCTTGGGTGGAGTCTTATTCATATTATCCACCTCTCGAGCAAGAGTACTTATTTAATCCCAGCAATTCCAATTCTAATTCCAATTACGATTTGTGTTAGAAGACTCTATGACAGGCCGTTTCGTATAATTTTTTTTAGTTTTATCGTTTTAGTTTATAAGTAAAAAACTTTTTTTTTTTTTGTGGTTTTTTTGCTTTTATAAACTAAAGATAAGTAAAAAAAATTAAAAAAATTTAACTTTTTTTGCTTATAAAACTAAAATAAAAATAAAAATTAAACGAAAAGCCCTATCTAATAGGCCAGAAGAGATTTTCATTTACATAGATCTTTTTGGTAATCAAATAACAATTGCCCAACTATTCTCTTGCAAATACTTACTTCCCCTTTCTCTGCCTCAAGCGTCACCTGGGGTGGCCCTTCATTCTTGTGGTTAACTGACCTCCGTAATATTTCTAAGGGCTTTCTCGTGAATGATACTTTAATTGTTAAAGCTGAAGTTAAGGTTGTATCTACAGTGAAGGATTTCTCAAGGTTTTTATTTAAGTAATTTATGTGTTGGTATCCTTTGTACTGTTAATCTGCTTATGTCAACTAGTTTTTATTTTTTTTTTTTTTTTTCCGTTCTATTGTGCCGTCGGGAGTATTCAAGCCAATGGGCATTTCATGAACGTCGACTAATCCTTTATATGATCTAGTAAAAAACAAGGTATTTATGTCGGAACTAGATGGCTCACAAGAGATAAATTTCTTATGATCTAGTCTCAAGTCACAAGATGATTAAGTTTTGAATTCAAAATATTTTGATTTACAATTTGTTCTTATCTCTATTGCATCAAATTATGAACTAATATCTAGTATGCAATGTGAAATTTTTTATTATGAGTGAATTTACTGTTTTTATTCTCGTCTGCTAGTAATTTTGATTAATTTAATCAAAGAGATAGGAAAGATTCAACCAAGACATTTAAGAGAGCAAACGGTGGTATTCTCAGCAAATTGATTATATAACAAAGCGATGGTACATACTGTTATTTCTCGAGTAACAATATGACAACATCATAGTGGTTATTTCTTTTGCTCAGCACGTTGAAATGTTTATTACAGGTTACTGAAGGCGCTTCTTATATGCTAAGTCACACAGATTTTTTTAACTAAATAGATGAACTGAGCGCTAATTCCTTAACTGCTAAACCGGAAGTTAAATTCACATATTCAAATGATTAAATTCTTAAATTTTAATTTAGACTAATAATTAATTATCATGTGTATTTATAGTATTGAAACTTAAATAACATAGAAAGTTTGCATAAAAACTTTCGTAATATAGTAAAAAAATAAATTCTTTATTTTTTTATTTATTTAAAACCATAAATTTATACATTTTTAATGAAATTGATGCATACAAAAATTTAAAAATATAAATAACAAATATGTATTTGTCTGTATTTTAATATTTAAATATGTTATTATGCTTGCGCACTCGCGCTCTAAAGTCACTCCCGCGTTCAAATATTTCACTGATGGCACTTATGCTCCAGCACCCATTCTCGCACTGTTTCCGTACTCGCGTTACGAACCCGGTGACTTGGCTTATATGTACTTAACACTCCTTTTAGAAAAGAACCACGATGTTGTACTGTTCTACGTCTTCCTTCTAGGGTTAAAAATCAGTAATATTTGGGTGAAACAGTGATTGAACCATCTTGACACAAGCCATCTTCAGAATCAACTTCACTTCTAAGCAGGGGGATCCAGGATTTTTGTTCCGGGGTGAAATTTCACAAATTTCCACATACACGAAATTGTTTTTTAATTGATAATATTTTTTTTTATAAATAAAGAGATAATTATATTAAAGACATTAAAAATGAGGCACCGACTCTATGCAAAAGTTGTATAAAAAAATTATACAACTATAAAAACTTTAATCTAAATTTGTATGGCTAGGTTTCAAATATTCGAGAAAGGATTTTAGAATTTGAGTAATCAAGCATATATGAATACAACTAAAAAAAATGGATACAAAAGGGTTTGAGATTTGGGTCTTTTTTTTTTTTTTTAACTTTTAAAATAGTAGTAGATAGTAGTTAGTAAATGAAATATTAAATAGGTAAGAACATTTTAACTGAATATTAGAATAGAGGGTTAGGAATTGAATTTTGTTGTTTATTTGGCCAAATAATGACGCATTAATGATATATATATTTTTTGTAACAAGTTTAGTGATATCCAGTAGGAGCAAAGATATGTTTTAGTAAATTTTGAAAGGATCAAAGATAGGTTTAATAAATTTAGGGGAGCAAAATATACATTTGTAACTTAAGATTAAATAAATACATATAAAAAAATTTAAAAAAAATAGTGAAAGTTACCATGTCAGTGGAGGCAATTGCCCCCACTGAGCCTTGCTACATCCACCCCTGGTGTCAGCTAAACAATTCAAGGCAAACTGAAAACTTGGCCGGATCTTGTTTCTCTCCGATATGGTAAAGTATTCACCACCATGGGACCAATGAAAAAAATGGATTGGATCTCTAATAGGATCCGATAGATTTGTCTAGATCTAATCCGAAATTAATCGGATCTATCAGGTCCAGGTCCATTAGATTATTGAATTGGATAATCCGAAATAATCCGGCTTATCGATCCGTTGACATGAATATATCCGAAATTTTTCTTAATCGGATCTATCAGGTCCAGGTCCATTAGATTATTGAATTGGATCTGAATAATCCGGTCCAGCTTTAACAGATCGGGCGCACATCGAATCCGGCTTAAACCCGATCCGTTGACATGCCTAGTTTATATGCTATATAGCTTCATTTTGCATTTCATTAGTGCAGATGAAATATGATATTGTAATACTTTGGTTACAGTAGTGTGGACACAAGCATAATTTTGTGTAAATTTTTTCTTTGGATGATATTCTTATGGATAACATTATTCATATTTTTAAGCCAATGGAATGGGTTATCCAAACAGAGCACAAGAATCCATTCTATACTGTTGAGAGTTATCAGTTCTCTTGATTTGTTCTGAAATCTTTTTCGCACGTTCATTCTGTCATGTTCTGTCTATGGCCAAGTTTTGTGGTTCCAAACACACAAAAGCTTGGATCTGGTTGCGTAGTGGCTTGGAGGTGCTTCTTGGCTTTCAGGCATTCAGCAGGTTTTTTAAAAATTCCGCTATCCAACAATATATAGAAGTCACTACAAAATTCACTACAACTTTTAACGGAAGTGAAGGCATTGCACATCAACATTCCTGTTGATGCAGGTTACAATGGGTTTTCATATAACCCGTGTGAAGCCTCTGGCAAGAAGAGGTAGTAACAGGACTGATGCAGATCCAGCAAAGGAATTCAACAACAGCTACAGAAAATAAACATTCAGAGCAAAAGAAATAACCATTTATGTTGTGATATATATATATATATATATAAACTATGTAACAATCTGTATCTTTGTTTCAATATCAATTTTGATGAGAATATCACCGGAAGCGACCCCTCAATCTCCTCTAAATGCCTTTTATAGTTGAATCTTTCAAATGTACTGTTTCTTTGATCCAATTTAATCTAAACTACTGGCAAGCAAGAATTACAAATAGAAAATTCATGCATAATAAAAAGTCTCACATTGCATACAAGATTCTAGTTCATAAGTTGGTGCACGAGATGATATAATTTATTAAGCAGATTAGCAGCATTACAAATTAAAGGATAATAACAGATCCTTGTAGTATTACTGAAATAGAAGCATCAGGTATTTTAACCTGAGAAATTCTTCACTGCGGATACCACACTAACTTCGGCTTGAACAATTAAAGTATCGTTCACAAGAAAGCCCTTAGAAATATCACGGAGCTCGCTCAACGACAAGAGTGAAGAGCGACCCCCGGAGGAGCATGAAGCAGAGAAACCTCGGGCATCTGCAAGAGGATAGTTGGGCAAAGTGAAAGTTTGATTACCAAAAAGAACTAAGTATATGATTTTCAGGTTATACGAGATTAACATCGGACTGGAGGCATACTTATTTCCTACTTAAAAATAAAAATGAACGAAGTCATGATCATGTTGTCAGCAGCACCTTAGATATCGGGATGAACACAAAAAAAAGTGATGGAAATGTAACATGTCACCTGAAGATTCCGCATGCTGGCCACGGAATTGGTTCATTATGCGTAGCTTGTACTTTGCATATGCGATTCGTTCAGAAGGAAAGTTTCCCAAGTCATCTATCCATAAAAAGAGAGACAGGGATTTGTCCTTTGCCTTTGAATCTCCTTTGGGATAGAGCCGTAATTTCCTGGATTCAGTTAGAGGGAAGCCATGGAAAAGCAGTCATGGTCAGATTATCAATCTGATTATTATATATCGCGATACCAAGAGGAGAAATTAACAATTAACAATTATTGCATACCACTTGCGATTTTTAATAGTGAAGACATCAGAGAAATGACTTTCGCCAGCTAGAGACGAAAATTTATCAATCTTCCAAGTGTAAGTACTGTTATCAAGTCCCTGCAGTAGGGTTAGACACTCTCGTATGCTCGTATAATACATAACCAACAACTCCGCCCCAAACACGCACGTGTCGCGGACGAGGTATCCATTAGCAGCATCATTGAAAATAGAGAGTGGGAGTAATTGAGGAGAACCCCACTCGGTTTTCATCCTATGAAAGTGTCTTACAATCCCAGCATCTGAGCATTAATTGAAATGGCAGAAACATATGTATCAGGTCAGGTGTATGTAGAGTAGAGTAGAGTGATGCATGCCCAATATGTATCATGAATTGACGATGAAAATTTAGAAGCCTTATACATTTAGAAATTGAGGACTGATTGTTAGTTACAACAATTAATACCTTTGTTGGACTTGTCTGTGTTTTGTGTCTGGTCAAACACAAACAATTTGAAGTCCACCTTCACCTCCCAACCAAGAGGTAAATTATTCGTCTCTACAATTACCAAGTACAGAGAGATGTATCCTTCTCCGTTTCTTTCCTTATCACCATTTGGGTAAAGAGACAATTTCCTTCAATTCAAAAGATCCAAGAGTCAGCTCAAATGTATATACATATGTCTTGATTGGAATGCATTGGGGAACTTCAAAAAACAAGAGTTTACCATTTGTAGCCACCGGCTTCAAAAACGTCTGATTCATAATTCTTAGCTTTAGCATCTAGCAATATCTGTGATAGTAGTGAGAATGACTCAATCTTAAGAGTGTAGCGAGTTGGTGTTTTATCTCTCAATGATCTTGCAACTTCTGCAAAAAGTTAGAAGAGACAACTTGAAAATACCATGAAAGGTCTAATTTGTTATGTCCACAAAATTCAGCCTATGTTGCATGTGTTCTTCTGAAAATATGAAGTGTTCATGTTTTTCAAATGTATCTAATATGCCTAATTGGACACGTACCTAACAAGCATGGGGGTATTTATTATTTACTATTTTTTCATGGTTGCTGTAAAATAAATGAATTGCACATGTCGTCAGAACTATTATACTCCAAGGTCACACAAACACACACATGCAATGTCCTCGACCTGTCTTCAAAGTACCTAGCTAGCTTGTTAACTCAGGGGCGACTCATACTATCTCTACAAGAGAGAATACTTCAATTCAATAGGCTTTTCCACATACACAAATGCGACTAAACAAGAAGAGACTAGAAAGTTGTTTGAAGAATGATCTTGTTGTATTATGAGTAAGCGGAAAAAAAGAAGTTCAATTTTCCTAAAAAGGCCCTATTGGCCACAAGCAAGAATTAAAGCTCAATAGCATATTTACACACTTTAATTCAAGGCCTTTTAAGTCCAAAAAAGAAAAACCTAAAAGTCTAAGGGAGCATTTGATAAAACTAAAAAAAAAAAAAATTATTACTGAAGTATTTAAATTTGAAAATATTAAATAAATACTGTAGTTAAGAGTGAAAAGGAAAAGTAGTACTATTCATTTGAACATCTAGTGAGAAGTCAAGTCGTTATTAATGTAGGACATATTTTTTTTGTAAATTGTTACATTTAAGCCGTAAGTGTTTACATGTTATCAAACATGGCCTGAAAAGTCTCAAATTGCCTTGGATGTAAAGGGAGCCACATAAACACAAAATTCATTCATTCATCAGAGGTCAAATTGAGAAGAGCTTCTGAAACATTATTTCGCCTTTTGTATTTATGTCGGATACAAATCAATCTACCACCAATTAATGAAATTATAAATTTTGTTTACAATATAAATTAGATCATAAGGAACCTTAGACATCTTACTACCGAGACAATTTCTACAAAATGAAACTCAAGAATACTTGTAGAAATTAGCAATAGCTTCATGAGAATTTCCCTTCATATCTTCTAAGGGCTGTGTTGTTTCATCGGAGAATAAGGGGGGGAAATTATCAAGATATTAGCTAAGTTAGGTTGTTTGTTTAGCTTTGCATTTCAAAAAATATATTCCAAAGCATAAGGACAAGATTTTTTTCCAACAATGGTAAAGAGAATTTATTAGATTAAGAACCCAGTGTATGTCTTCTTCACGAAAAATCACCCAACCAAATGAAAAAAAAATATCTACTCCACCTAGTTTTAGAATTGATATTGAGGGCTTTCTTAGCTCCTATATAAGCCACACGATTACTAGCTCTATGAGAAAAATAATGCTTCATTTGGTGAAAAAATTAAATAGCTTCTTTATATCTTCAACAATTTTTGCAATAGTTAAAGAAGGTTGATGCTTACCGTTAATTTTTTTCAATAACTTCCAAAGCTTCATCTTCAAACTTTAACATTCAGAATCCTTCGAACTCTTTTTCTTGTTATGCAAGCCATGTATTGATAAATAAAATCTAATGGATAATTATGGTACCCTATTTAAATTCCAAATCTCACATTAGGTGGAATTGTAAGTTTAAATGAGGTAAGAGGATTCTGGTATTAATCATCAACTAGACTCCTAATCCTAGCAATTCATGAGATGAATGTATTACATATCTTTTATAAAGGTGAGAGTATAGAGCAAAACCTATGGTTACACAATTCATTTCCTCTTTTAAGGAAACTAAGATGCATCTTTTTAAAATTGAGTCATTCATTAAACAATTAAATTCCATTTCAAGCGGGAAATGGGGAGAGTCCATTTAATTTCTCTCTGACACGAGAAATTATTCAAGATGACCGTCACACCACGTTATCATATCTATATGGTGTGATTGTCTATTCATGTGTTGCTATGTGGAGAGAGAGAGAGAGAGAGAGAGAGAGAGAGAGAACATTGACATTATCAGAACTGTATCATAGGTTTCAAATTCAAGATTCCCGTCATTTAAAAAGTTGCATACATATCACAATTTGAATGAAATATAATACTGTGTCAGCATAATAACGTGGTGTAACAGTAAAATAAGTACTGATAAATGATCGGACTAAGAGAATGTATTATGTATATACGTGTCCATATATGTAATTACACTACAAAAATAACCTCTTAAAGTTCTTTGGCCAATGAAGCTTACCTGGAGTAGAGATAGTCCCCTGCTGAGGAAGACAGTCGCTTGAACCTTTTTCTGTGAATATTAATAAAAACAATACAGTGGACATGATTACAAAAAAGTTCATCCATTTTTTTCTACCTTACGAATCAAAGGTATAAAAAGGAAATCAACTAAAACTTGTAAAGAGAGCTCTTATGAAAATCATATACTATATGCATATTCCACTTTCGAAGTAGTGGTTGAGTCCAACTGAACATGTAATATATATTTCCTATTCAAACACGATTAAATCTATTTATGATGTATGTTAACCAATCTTCTTAAATCCTCCACAATCAGGCACACAGAAAAAGAATTACCTTTATCAATTCGGCAGTGGTCCCAGTGGTGCGAGCTAGTCTGCGAGGTGGTGTTTATGGAGGGTGACTTCTATGGTGGAGTCAGTTACTCCTTAAAAATGACATGTGAATGTCACATGCATGGGTTACTTCCCGTCAACTATTTAATTACTAAAAAATTGAAAAGACAAGTGATTTAATGTAAGGGTTACCCTATGAATAAACTGAGGTACAATCGCTATATATCCTTATTTCAATATCAATTTTGATGAGAATATCACCGTTTGCAACCCCTCAATCTCTCTTGGTGAATACCCTGGTTGAAATTTCCAACTGTCTCTGTGATTTAATTTAATCTACACTACTCGCAGGTGAGCATCACAAAGGGTAAGGTCATGCACAGTAAAAAGTCTCACATTATTCATAAGTCGGTGCAGAAGATGATATTAATTAGCAGATAAAAATAAAAAGGACTACTAAAATATCCTAGTATATATTATTACTGAAATGAAAGCATCAGGTTTTTAACCTGAGAAATTCTTCACTCCGGATACCGCGATAACTTGGCCTTGAATAATTAAAGTATCGTTCACAAGAAAGCCCTTAGAATTATCATGGAGGTCCGTTAATGACAAGAATGAATAGCGACCCCGGGAGTCCGTTGAAGCTGAGGAAAATTGGGCAGTATCTGCAAGAGAATAGTTGGGTGAAGTTTGATTTCCATAAAGATCAGTGTAAGTAAAGGCAAAGCTCTTAATAATCTCCAGAAAACAAATGGAATCCCATCGATATGATTTTTACGTTACTCGATCGGGAGTAACTTCGGACCGGAGTGCACTTATTTCATACTCAAAAATTAAAAATGAAGTCACAATGATGTCGTCAGCGGCACCTCAGATATCGGGATGAACAAAAAAAAAATTTGTGAAAATGTAACATCACCTAACAATTCCTGATGCTGATCATCATGGAATTGGTTCATTATGCGTATCTCGAATTTTGCATATGTTTTTAGTCCAGAAGGGAAGTTTTCCAGATCATCTAACTTTAGAAAGAGGGACAGAGATTTGTCCTTTGCCGTTGAATCTCCGTTGGGATAGAGGCATAACTTCCTGGATTCAGTTCAGATGAAGCCATAAAAGTACTTATTGCCAGATTATCGATCTGATTATAATTACTGTAATTGTGAGGAAGCGAATTTAACAACTGCATACCACTTTCGGTTCTTAATAGTGAAGACATCAGAGTAATGAACTCTGCCAACTAGAGACGAAAATTTATCAATCTTCCAAGTGTAAGTACTGTTATCAAGTCCCTCCAGTAGGGCTAGATACTCTCCTTTGCCGGTAGAAGATATAACAAATACTTCTGCTCCAAACATGCACGTGTCGCGGACGAGGTATCCATTAGCATCATCATTGAAAATATAGAGTGGGAGTAATTGGGCAAAACCCCACTCGGTTTTCGTACTACGGAAGTGTCTTACCTTCCCATTAGCATCTGAGCATTAGAATATTGGAAGAAACATGTCAGTTGTATGTTCAGTAATTCCTGCCCAATATGCTTGAAGATGAAAATTTAGAAGCCTTACAAATGTAGAAAGGAGGATTCATTGTTAGTGACAACAATTACCTTGGATGCTCATGTACTGGTCTCGTGTCAGGTCAAACACAAACAATTTGAAGTCCACCTTGACCTCCCAACCAAGAGGTAAATTATTTGTCTCCGCAATTACCAAGTACATAGATATGTATCCTTCCCCATTTCTTTCTTTATCACCATTTGGATAGAGACACAACTTCCTTCAATGCAAAAAACCTAAGAGTCAGCTTATAATGTACATGTGTGCATGTGTCCTAATTGGAATGCATATGGCAGCTTCAAAAATAATGAGTTTACCATTTGTAGCCACTGGCTTCAAAAACAGCTGATTCATATTTCTGCTCGTTAGCATCTAACAACATCTGTGACAGTCGTGAGAATGAATCGATCTTAAGAGTGTAGTGAGCTGGCGGTGTATCTCTCAGCGTTCTAACTACTTCTGCAAAAAGTTGAAGAAATAAAACTTCCAAATACCATAAAAGATCTAATTTGTTTTGTTTACATAATTTAGCTTATGTTGCATGGGTTTTTATAAATATGTGAAGTACTCGTGATAAACACATGACACTTGGATAAGAGTTTGGATGCGCATCTAGCATGCCTCGGATGCCTCATGTACCTAGCAAGGATGTGGAGTATTTAGTATTGACATAGTTGCTTGAAAACAAATGAATTGCAAGTAATCAAAAGTTTTGTTCTCCAAGGTCACACAAACACACATGCAATGTCCTCGAACTCTCTTCAAAACCCCTAGCTTCTCAACTCAAAGAGGAGCTCATACTATGTCTACGAGAGACGATACTTCAATAGTCTGTTCCACTTATGGTGATATTGTGAGTGTTATAGTTTGTATACTTGTTTTTAAGTGCCTGTCACACGTACCTATTGTCCTCCGAGAGAGAGAGAGAGAGAGAGAGAGAGAGAGAGAGAGAGAGAGAGAGAGAGAGAGAGAGAGGAGGAGGAGGAGGAGGAGGAGAGAGAGACCCAACAAGCTAGAGAAACAAATGATGGACTAAGAGAGTGTCGATCTTATGTATATGTTGGTCCACAGAGAGAGAGAGAGAGAGAGAGAGAGAGAGAGAGAGAGAGGAGGAGGAGGAGGAGGTGGAGAGAGAGACACAACAAGCTAGAGAAACAAATGATGGACTAAGAGAGTGTCGATCTTATGTATATGTTCGTCCATATATGTAATCATGGTACAAAAATTATTCATTTCGGCAGAGAGTATCTTGCAACTTTTTCTGTGAATATTCATAAAAAAGACATACCGTCCACATGATTACAAAATTTTCATCGACTTTTCTACCTTACGAATCAAGTGTACAAAAAAGAAATTAGAACTTACTTGTAAAGACAGTTCTTACGTTAATCAGGAATACCAAAAAAAAAAAGAAAAAAAATCACTACTAAGAAGCCAATGAAATAAAAGAACCAAATCCACAGATTGTGGTCATATGGTTCATATAATGTTTATAGCAATTAGTTGCATTATACATTTGTGTGTATGTATGTGCTAACTTTTATTTTAGGTGTAAATAAAATATTACGATGATTTTTTTGTTAGGCTTCTTAAGCTATAGTAATATATACTAAATTTTTAATAAAATAGTTCTATATATTTTTTTAGTTTAATATTATTATTGAACACTTTTCAACTCTTAGAAACAAAAGTATAGCCCATCTCGATTGCTATGTTAGCTTACCAAAGTATAGGGATATTTTATTTATTTTGATGTATTAGAATCTTATTGAATGAAAAATTTACATATAGAGAAAACTTTATTAGATAACAATAAGTAAATAAAGTGAGCCAATCTTTATATCTTTATATTCTAAAATTTTATTTAGTAAAGACATTATACTTTATCTTATATATTGGTCTAATCAAATACTATATATATATATATATAAAGTTGTACGTCTCCCTATATTTTGCCTCTCTTTTAAGAGGCGATGAGATTCTAAACTCTCTTATTCTTTTTAAATGCCACATCACAGAGGCAATTAAAATGCTTATTAATCATTTTATAAATATTGATATGCATGAATTATAATTGGTAACTTTTGGATGCCCTATTCATCTATACTAGTTGGGTTAAATTCTCTACTTGTTACACAACTCCTATTTTAAAAAGAATTATGTTAATCTATAATAAAAAAAACTCTCTTTTTTATTGATAAGATTCCTAAATGGCCCACAAATTTTTATTATGATCGGACAAAATTTCTAATTTAAGTATAAAGTACTAACAAATAAAGTTCTCTATTACAATACAAAACCTTAACCAATTGAGTTTTTATAAATTATCTCCTACTATTCTCTCAAGAAATTATCTCAAACAATTGTTTATAAACAAACAATAATATACATGGCCATGTACACAAATATTGGACAAGTATACATTAAAGAATTTACATCATCTACATTTATATAACTAGTTAAAAACATAAAATAATACATGAGAAATATATATATAGTATGCAAAGGAGCTCCCTCTGTCAGCCAAATCAAACTCTATTTCAAATAAGCTTTAATTGCCAAAACTTTCAGTGTTTTTCATTGTGATAGATATATTGATATAAGCTCATAATTTCTATATTGCTATTGTAGATCTCTTATGGTAAAACAAAAGTATCCTCCTATCACTCTTTATACTTTTTCTTATGTAGTCACTTATCTCTCTTTAGATAAACCAATTTTTCAAATCTTCCAACACAGATATCCTTATATCTCTTTTTGTACTTTTTGCTATGTATTTCTATTTCTTTAGATATTCCAAGGTAAATTATTAGAATCTATAATAACATATTTTAATTTGAAACTCTTTGTTATTGGATTGGATCCATCAGTACACAAAAATTTAACTCTCATTTTATTGTTTCTCTTCCAAACTGACTGAAAATGACTGTGAATTGGGACAAATATTTTTTTTTTTTTATGGCAATTCACATAATCAGAAGAACTCACAGACAGTTTTTTAACCAATGCACCATCCCCTCTCTCTATAATATATATCATATATGGTATGTTTCTCAATGCAAGGTATCATAATGTCATTCTATAAGTGATAAGCACATTTCGTGCATCGCACGGATTGACATCTAGTTAGATAATAATAAGTCAATAAAGATCTTAAATATCATTGTGAGGTGACATTTAAAAAAAATAAGAATATATAAAGTGTCATTTAGGCATCACCTAAGACAAAAAAAAAAAAAGATTGAGACAACCACTATTTGTATAATATATCCATATATATATATATATAAATAGTGTTTGCACAAACTTTGTCTCTCCTAGGTGGCGGCACATTATATGTCGTAATATACTTTTAAAATGCCAACCCATAAGACAATGAAAAGTGGCACACTTGATTCACTTATTATTATCCAATCTGACATACAAAGTTTTAAATATAAACTCATAAAATATGGACTCTATCAAAATACAAACCTTAAACTTATTAAACTATATGTATTATATACCTCTACCCACGATAATACATTGGTATATATATCTTATTCGTTAAATTTAATATATTATCTCCTTCCCATATCCATCCCTTCCCCAAACGTCCAACTCTCACCATCATTTTTTTTATGACATCTGTTTTTTCTTTTAATAATCTATATTTGTACACTTTCATGTATGGGACTCCTCATTACTATATTAAATAAGAATATAAAATAACTGAAACTATTAAATAGAAATTTCTACTTTACATTCATGTAAAAGCAAATTCTATATTTCATCTCTTTAAAATCTCTTTCTCATACTTCAGTTAACTAGATTGATAGTCCTATAAATCTAGAGATAAAAACTCCTTTAATTTGAAAATTTTCAAAACTTCCCCCATTAAATGGTCATGTTTCTTGACTATGAAATATTGCATTAGAAAACCTCTAGAAAATAAATTTTTAATCATTACCCAAAAAATACAAATGTTTTAGTAACAAATTCAATTCATATCACTATTTGAAAACTATAAAAGAACGAATGTCATAACTTTGTACCAATTAGCTTAAAGAAAATGGCTATTTGATTGTGAACAAGTATGTATTTCAAAACTTGACTTCAATTTAGCAGAACTTGACCTAATAAAAACTTAAAATTTTATTTCTAAATACAAATGGTCTCACTAACATTCGTAGCCAATTTAGTTTTACTAGTTTGAGTAAGTATAATGTTTGCGAGCATAATGATACTCCGCCTAATAATTACTAAGAACTTAAATCACTAAAAGTTTACCTACCAAAAAAATATATTCAAAAAGTAGGTTAACAATTCCATAGTAGAATATTTAACAAATCTACTTATTAAATATAAAATAATAGTTTATATATATTTGATAATTTAACATAATACTTGTTGAAACTAATTTCTAGTCTAATACAACCTAATCTAACCTTATATATATATATATATATTACCTCTCTTCTAAGTGGCGCATGCGTAGCTCTCTAAGTCCCTTATACTTTTTATGTGCCACATCATACGGGCAATGATGATTACTAGCTAGAATAATTTTTTAGGTACTCTATTCAATTATACTAATACGGTTAGGGTTTTTTTGTGTTTTATTAAACTACTTCATGAATTATGGTTTCATTTTCATGTTATTAATACTAATATATATTAACTATATCTATTAAATACTTTCATTCTACACATCTTACCTTATGTTATATGTATATATATATCTTATGAACATTACTAATGCGATTGACTTTTTGGATACTCTATTCAATTATTTTAATCCACTTAAGGTTTTTTGTGTTTTGTTAAACTACTACATGAATTATCCTTCCCTATTCATATTTAATCATAATATAAATTAATTATATCTATTAATCATTTTCATAGTAGATAAGATACATTTGATTTTTTATATCATTAATTATATTAACTATAACCATTAAATGTTTTCAAACTCTCTTATTTGCTTTTTTTTTTTTTTTTTTTGTCAGATGAAAATCCAGTCTATTGCCTTATTTCATAACAAAGGTCATCTCTAATTCATGTAAATTTTACTTTGTTAAAAGATTTTAACAAATTATTTTTTGTGTGCTTGATTCTTTTCCTAATATTTGTGCCAAATTTGTTTTTGATTGCTTTGTTGTGTTTGGTTTTCGATTGTTATTATTGTGTGTGGCATTTTATATTATTATTACATTACTCATTGGTTTGTTGTAACAATATTAATGTTTAATTGCTCCTTCCATGGAGAGTATGACAAAATAATGTCAGGATGATATCTATGCAAAAGTTTATGGCAATTAACTCACAAAAGTTGTTACAAATTCTTTTTATTGGTATCAAATCAATTAGGATGGTGAGTTTTGAATTGTACACTTAATTATTGGCGCTCCTAATATTCTTATAATTTTAAAATGCCACCTCGAAGTCTTTGGGAATACTCTATTCCTCTATTGTTGTGATCTAATGAAGCTTTCTATTATATGCAAAGATTTAAGTTCCCTATTATTTAACAAGTCTATTAAAATATGATTCATTAACATCTATATGTATATATATATCTTTTATATGTACATATTGTGACCCGATTAAGTTCTCAATTTCTTTATAAAATCTGTTAAAATATAACTCATTCACATCTATACTTTATTCACCTATTGTTGTCATTCAATTAAGTTTCATATTATGTTTAAAGTAGTGCTTGCCAAAAAGTTTACTATCTCGTGGAGTCTACTTGGTACTCTATATGCTCTATTATTTTTAACATATCAACTTATAGGGGCAATGAAAAGTTGCCCATTTTAATTACTTATGCTATTGCTATCCAATTAAGGGCCAAGTTTATATGCAAATACCATGCATAAGAATCTTAAATCTATTGAACTCCATGTATCATGTAACTCTACGCGCAACTACATATTTAGGTATATATCTTCATTTAAAAAAAAAATTTATCCACTTCTCACATCTCTTCTCTTTCCACAATCGTCCAACTCTCAACATCATTCCTTTTTTTTCTTTTTTAATGATAATTGTTTTCTTTTCTATTTTGCTTTTGGTAATCTTGAGTTTCACACTTCCATGTGATAGACCCCTCAATCCCTATCTTAAATAATTATATAAACTAACTAAATATATTGAGTATTGAGCAATGTGATTAGAAGTTTGGAAATAACGTTCAGTTATGATTTGTGGTTTTGATTAAGTAAATTGGATAAAAGAAATATTCTAAAATTACAGTCTAAGCTAAGTGGTTTTCCAGTTGATACGGACCTTATCACTCTTACTAATAGTTCTAGGTTCAAGCCTCGAACTTTCACCCCCTATTCACCCTCTAGAGAGAGAAACAAAAATATTACGGTCCGGTTTGGTAATGCTGTCAGTTTTTATTTTTTATTATTTGTTTCTATTTTTATCTTTTTTTGTGTTTTTTGTGGTCTGGTGACGAACATTTGTAGGTTACCGTTGCGCTTATTTTAGTATTTTTTGTTTTCTTTTTTAGAATTTTGTAAACAACTAAAATCAAAAAATTGTAAACAATCATTGTTTTTTAAATTTTTGAAAAAAAATACAAAAACAAAAATAAAAAAACGTTACCAAACAAGGCCTTACTCCTTGTGTTCCTAAATATTGTGTATATAGCCTAACATGTGTAATAATTAAACATAATGTTTCCAAAAATATTTTTTTTATTTGCACGGATAGACTGCTAGTTTATATATATACGTACATATGTATATATTAGCTCTGATTACATTATGGGTAGGTAATTGAGAAAATTTTTGTTAGACAAGTATCAAAGATTTTGCCAATTAAATGAAAATTTGGAAAATTAGTTTTTTTTCCTATCAAATATTTTTCTGGAAAATATTTCTTACCAAAAATTTGTTCTTTGACAAAACAAAGTTTAGTTTTCCCTTTTCACAATAAGCCACGATCAATCTAAAACGAAGTTCGCCATGCAACGGGAGAGAGAAAGTGGTGTCATATCAATGCAATTTTCTTTTTCTTTTTGGCAAAAATTCTGTCCACCGAGCGACATAACGTCCCTAAGATGCAAAATTCAGTGAAATGAAAAACAAAAGAGGAATCGCAGCAAAAATATATGAGAGAGAGAGAGAGAGAGAGAGAGAGAGAGAGAGAGAGAGAGTACCAAGTGCCCCTTCGTCCTTGGTAATTAGCATTAGTTTGCTTGTCTCCTCTTCCATGACTACTATCTGCTTGTCCATGACTTAAGAGCTCTCACCTCTGGTTGGTGTTTCTTTGATCAGGCAAACAGGTAAAACCCACATCGCGATCTTTTTGCTTAAATAGGAGTTTTAAAATTCTAAAATATTCTCATTTTGTTTTTTTAAGAGTCAAACACAACACAACCCGTTAAAACACGACTCACTTGCCATGGTAATGTCTATAATTTCTTCCACCATGATGTCTCGCTCTAAAAAAGATAGACGCCTGACATCCTGTAGATAAATCTTGGATTAATTACATTTTGTATTTTTACATTTTATATCAAATCTTATTTTAGGATTTCGTTTTCAATTATAACAATTAAGTGCTTATACTTTTAATTTGTTGCATGTTAACCTTCTACTAACTTCTGTTTGGAAAATAGACGAACAATTCACTTATGATAAACACGTATTTTTTAAAGAGCAAAGATGTAAAATCATATTTCTTTCTAATGATCTGTTTCAAGGAGCAAAGTGTAAACAATTTTGTAATGTATATAATATGACTAGACTTCATGTAAAAACAATTCAACTCACGTGTAATACGACTGAAACTTTGGGATTAAAAAAAGTTGAATTTTACATGTTTGTCCTTTGAAAAATGCCATGTGATTATCATATGTGATGTTTTTGTCAATGTATCAATAAGAAGATTGAAATTATAACAAATTAAAAATGTAAGTATAATTAAAAATAAAAATTTTAAAATAAAATTTAATGTAAAATAGAAAGATGTCAAATATAATTAATTCATACTACGCAATCATGTTGACATATATTGACGTTACGCTGAATAATCTATACACTGATCCGGTTCGAATATGAACCACATGAATGCTTTAACGCGGTAGGCCAGCTATTTATTTATTGTTATGTATGAGAAGCAATGGATTACAACAGTGATACATTGGATTCCAATGATTTCACGTGGTGCTGCTTCTCCATTTGGTTTCACGTGGTGCGGCTTTTATATAGGACAAGTGATAGCAGACGGAGAGATGCGCAAAAGCAAGAGAAAAAAAAAAAGAAAGAAGAGAGAAGAAAAATGAGGAGAGACGGAGCAAAGCTTTGGACAAAACTTTGATTGTATTATATTTTTTTAATATAATTAAGTCTTAGTTAATTTAAAAAATTAATCTCAAATTGTTTTAAAATAACTAATATGATTACCATCTTACAGTTTTAGAAGAATCAAATAAATATTTACTAGTTCTAGAAGAAATATTTGTTGTATTTTTTATTAAATTATATTTATTTAACTTATATTTTCTTAAGTTTCGTTATCAGTCCAAACTTCTAACCAATTGAGATAAAGGTTGCATTTGTGTTCGCACGGTTTGTTTTCACAAGTAAGTTCTTTCTTTTCCTTAAAGGTTATACCAAGTAGAAATCTTGGTTCACATTTTGTGATATATATACATAATTATCGATGAATCATTCGTGAATACTATATAATAATTGCATAAATAGTAATATACTATTAATAATGAGTGATGAATACTAATTATGCGTTGTAAATAAATAGTAATTGTATAATAATTATATAATAAACAATATAAATGGATGGGATTGCTTATTTTTCTTTTCCGAATTCCTATTCACACGCTACCTAACCTTGAAGAGTTAGGTTGATGATGATTACGAGTAATAATTTATTGGGTGAAAAGTTTACAATATTGTTGGATCTGCTATTACAATTTATTTTATATTCATTTAGAAGTAATGGACTCTTAAAATATAATGAAATAAAAATTCCTATCCACACGTTACCTAACCTTGCAGAGTTAGGCTGATGATGCTTTCGAGTAATAATTTATTGGGTGAAAAGTTTACAATATTGTTGGATCTGCTATTATAATTTATTTTATATTCATTTAGAAGTAATGGGCTCTTAAAACAGAATGAAATAAAAAAAAATTAAACATTTTTGTAGAATGTTTATGGGTCTTGCTAACATGTGCTCTAAAGGTACATTTTAAGCATACTTTGTCTAATTGTACAAAGCGTTGAAATTTGTATTTTCACAATTTTTAATACTAAAAATATAATTACTAACATTACGTACAACCAGACAAAACATGTTTAAAATGTGTCCTGAATATATTGCATTTGCCAATATTTATTAACACCTGGATGCTATTTACTTTAATTATTATTACTTTAATTCTTTAAATTGCATTTATTATGGCAGTTACATACCACCTACTTTAATTGCTTCAATTATTAGTTATGTTTCAATTATTTAATTATGTTTATTTTGGCATATGCAAGCCGCTTATTTTAAATTGCGTCAATTCATCAATTATGATTATTATGGCAAGTGCATGCCGTTACTTTAATTTTATTCTTTAATTATGCTTATTATGGTTACTGATAATTTTAGTATAGTATTAAATTTTTTTCAAAAAAAATACGAGTGTTAGAAGACCATAATTTTTTAAAAAAACTCATTATGATTAAATACACCTAGAGTTGCAAGATGCACTTGCAGTTCTATGATTAAGTTGAATACGTACACTTAAAATTGCAAGATTATGGACAATAATTTAATGCACCTGCAGTTGTAATATTTTACACGTAATGATGAGTATAATTTTTATACAAGTTAGACCAAAATAAAAATTATATAAAAAAATATTCTTAATAAAGATATAATAAAAAAATGTATTAACAATTTATTGCTCAAACATGCTGATGGAGTAATCATATGGAAAATGTTATTAAAATATTGTATCCCAATGGCAGTAAATGAATATACTTTATTATTCACATACTAATGTGAAACCCCTGAACACTTTAACGCGGTATGTCAGCTACTTAATTTATTTATTTATTTGTTTATATTATTCTTTTGCATTTTTGCCTTATTAGAAAGTTTTTTGTTGTTATGTATTTATTTTTTATTGGAAGTGACAGCTGGTTTGTATTAGTCTTTGTTTATGCAAGCTAAGGTTCTCTGTATCATGGTAGGTCAGGAGCTTCTTTTATGTATTTGTCTGTTTATTTTGCCTTTGTTTATTTATAATTATATCATATATTTATTTTGGTTGGCAAGTAGTGACAATTTGTCTGTGTCTTTGTTTATACAGCCCAAGGTTCTGTTCTATCATGGTACGTGGGCTTATTTATTTATTTTATTTTGTACATATATATATATATATATACATATTTGCAATTTGTAGAGTCTTCGTTGTTGTATATTTGTTGAGTCTTCGGTTAGAAGTCACACGAGGCTGGCCAAGTCCTTGTTTATAAAGGGCAGGCGGGCTGACTAAGCCTTTGTTTATAATCCAAGGTCATGGTAGGTGCGTTTCAGAAAATTAAATCAGAAAAAAGAAAGAGGAAAAGAAAGGATGATTGGCACAGTAATAAACTGCCGATTAACATTAAATTTGCCCCGATAATTCAATGCTGCCAAGAAGGAAAATCCTAGCACATGCATGACGAGCATGTGCTCTATGACATATGTTTTGACACATACTTTTAGGGCATGTTTGTTTGTGGATTAGAGTAAGTGATTGGATTTGTTATTCGTGAGTCCCATTTAATCTCATATTTGGAAACAAAAAGAGATGGAAGATATATAATCCCTCCAAACTATTAATCTCCAAAAAATGAGAATAAGTAATATCATGGGGAGGTAGTATTATTTATCCCATCATTTGAGATAAGCTTAAAAATGATATTTTTATCCTTCTTTTATTATTATAATAAGTTAATATATTATTAAATAGCTATATTATAATTTAAAATTAATTTTTCTATTAATTTTTTTTATTTTTAATGTGATTTTTAACAAAATAATATTACGTATTTCATCATAATCATATCCTAACCAAACGCAGTATAAGTGATCTTCTATTATATTAGGTATTACTTATCACCTATCACCACTTTCTTAATTCTACAGTATTATTTATCTCCTATTTTTTTATCCTGCAAACAAACGGACCTTACAACTTTACTCCTTCCTCTTCTGTTTTTGGGCATACCAAATTCTATAAGTCCATAAACACGATTGTTTTATATGTATGGTATAGCCGGCGTATTAAAAGTGAATACATCATATATTTTTTTGTCAAAAAATAAATAAATATATATGACAAAAACTTCAAAAGAGTTCCTTGGGATTAGCATTATGCTTGCTTATTTTAATAGTTTATGCTTTTTATACTCTTATTTTTTTAAAGTCTAAAGTATAAATTAAAATTTTATAAAAAATGTAAAAGTTTAAATTTTGATTGAAAAGAAAAATTAATTAAATTAGCAAATATGTTGATCCAAAGACATAATAAAAGTGAAATAAATAAATAAATAAATAAATAAAGAAGTTAGCTGACATATATACCATGATGCTGAGAATCTTAACATGCATAAACAGAGACCTAGATGGCTAGACATGATCATGACTTCCAACAAAAAAAATTAATATACGACAGACTTTATAAACTATAAGCAAATAGATATAAATAAAGAGGTTAGCAGACGTACCATGATATAATGAAAATATAAGTGGGACCAGCACGCGCATGCTCGTTTTATTTCATTTTCTTAAAAATGCTCTTTTGGTGGGGGTGGTTAATGTTGAAACTCCTTATGGAGAAACGTGAAGTACTACTAAAATCCATCTGACATATTCCCCTCTGGACACGTAAAATGTAAAATGTGGCCAATTAAAAATAATCACATGTCCTATAAAATTTTAAATTTTAATAAATAAAATATTATCACGTGTTTTGTGAAACTTCATGATAATTTATAAGATTAGTGAATCACATGTCGCCACATGTTACGATGATGCAGTTTTTAAGTAATAAGTTTTAAACTAATCAAATTGTGTCCGTTGTTACATGGGACACACGCAAAGAAAAAGATAAATATTTCCTTCAATTAAAATTGAACACGTGTCTATAAATATATGTATTAATTATTATCTCTTTTAAATTAAAGAGATAATTATTATAAGGTAATTAAAAATATTCAAGATTCTTTCAACCCCCAACTATAAATAAAGAGTGACCCTACAAAGAGAAGGACACACAAGACAGAAGATTTTTGTCTACAACAAGTAAGAAAAAACTCTGCAGATTAAATATCAAGAATTCTGAAGAACTTTCTCCTTCAAAGATCTTCTTCGCACAAATTGAAGAACTCATCGTTTTATTTGGATCAAGCTTGAAGCACTCGAGTCAACGTTTTTAACGAGAATTCAAAAAAACTATCATTCATTCACAATTGAAGCAAGACAGAAAAGCTCCGAACTGAAGCCTTTGAAGCCCTAAAGAACTTCTTGCCTAAGCCTCCGATTTGAAGATAATTGTTCGTAATAAAATTTCATCAATCTTTATCACGCTTGAAGCCTAGAGTTTTAAATTAAAGAGTTCACTGTAAAGCCCTACAATTTTATTATCTTCTTTTATTAAATTAAAGAATCTATCTATATTGATTTGGAAACAAGCTTTCAAGCCCTCAAATCAACTTATCACAAATTCACCATCTTTTTCTATCAAATTGAAAAAGATACAAGATCTCTACATTCGATTTGAGAATAAGTTATCAAACCCTTCAAAGAGAAGAATTAGATGATCAATTTTTTTATTTAAAATATTCTAAATATTGTAGCTATTTTCTTTTAAATTAATAAATTAAATTGTTACTCTATTTTTCTGTCCCTTTATATTTACAAATATAAAAATTTGTGTATACACCCACGACAAACACCACTGCCAGGACTTATTGTCACAAGTATTTTGTTCGTCATTTTTAATCAGTAATATCTAAGCTCAAACCACTTCACAACTTTGTCCTTATAAAGTCTAGCCACTGATGAAGAACATGATTATAACGTCATTTTGAAGTTACTTCGCTCTAGGGTGGCGAGGTTCACATTTATTGAATCAAAGGGCGGGCTGGCTAAGTCTTTGTTTATAAAGGATGGATAATCCAAGATCACGGTAGGTGATTTTTAGTCATTATTTAATGTCTCACCCTTTGCTCAAACAAAAAAAAAACAACAAAAAATGGTCTCACTCAATTATGCATATTCCTTAGGCTTCAAGTTCACAGACAAAGAAAGGTGGGTGAAAACACTTTTTTCAAAAAAAAAAAGGAGAAAAAGAAAGGATGATTGACAAAGAAAGGTGGGCGAAAAAAGACTCATTTTTATATTAAAAAAAAATCAGGTGAAGAACTCTTTTGAACATTGTGGCCTTGTTTGCTTAAAACTAGAAATTGGAGTTGGATGATTGACAAAGAAAGGTGGGCGAAAAAGACTTTTTTTGGGACAAATAGTCTCTGGACAAAAAAAAAAAAACATAAAAAAGAAAGGATGATTGGCACAGCAAAGCTACCAATTAAAAGAGATCATTAGTTGTATTCATGATTATAAACGATATTATCAGTGTGAAGAACTCTTTTGAACATTGTGGCCTTGTTTGCTTAGCGGGACTAAGCAGAACTAGACTGAATTGGACTAACAGTCTCATATAATTCCACGTTTGATTGCAAAAAAATAGTTGGACTAGTAGTTCAGATTGAACTATTTATCTCACATATGTGAAACTATTTAGACTTATTTAGTTCCAGGAGTGGAGGTGGGACAAATAGTCTCTGGACAAGATGTGTGAAGGTAATAACCAAAATACCATTTACCTAAACTTGTAAATATTATTTTATATTATGTATAACAACATAATATAATATAATATAACATAATATTTTATAATATATTATATAGATGTGTTAATAATTATCTCATGTATATTAGCTTTATATTAAGGTATCATTCAAGTATAAGTATATATATATTAATATAATGTATATTAGCATTAAATTTGTAATATAATATATGTTATATGTTAATATCATATATCTGTGTGTGTGTGTGTGTGTGTTAATATATATTTTTGTACTAGTTAATATATTAAAATAATATTATTTATTATTAATATAATGTATAGGCCAAAATATCATTTACCTAAATTTACATATATTATTTTATATTATGTATAACAACATAATATAATATAATATAATATAACATAATATTGTATAATATAATATATATGTGTTAAATATATTATTTATGTATATTAGCTTTATATTAATATTATAATTATACATATATTAATATAGTGTATATTAGTATTAAATTAGTAATATAGTATATGTTATATGTTAATATATATTTTGTACCTGTTAATATATTAAAAAAATTATTTATTATTAATATAGTGTAATGACCAAAATACTATTTACCTAAACTTACATATATTATTTTATATTATGTATAACAACATAATATAATATAATATAATATAACATATGACATAATATTGTATATTATATATATATATATATATATATAATATATATATATATATATGTTAATATATATTTTGTATCTAATAATAATATATTAAGACAATATTATTTATTATTAATATAATATTTTTTTATTATATATTAAATTATATTTGTGAAGGCATAAAGATAACTCTGATTTTATCCCATATTTGTTTTACATGAAGATCAAATAGACTATATGAGACTATTAGTCCAGTCCAGTCCTACATAGTCCCGCCACACAAATGGACTATATGGGTGTTTAGATTTATATTGGCAAAGACAGTAACAAGACAACCCATTATGCAACAGTTACACCTTTAGGGTCGTTCGGTACATTTTTTTTTTAATTTTTTAATTTTGCCTTTTTGATTCATTAGTAAAAAAGATTATATTTTTTGTTTTTTTGTTTTTAACAAAATAAGATAAACAGAAAAGTAAAAAAAAATCAAAATTTTGACTTTTTTTTGGACAAAAAAGTCAAGAAAAAAACATTAAAAAATCCCAACCGAGCAGGGCCTTTTGAGTTCGAGGTATAATGGGATTGTAGAATAATTTTTGAACTAATAAAAGCCCTCTCTTCACCGTGAAAAAAACCAAAAAACCACCAATTAAAATAAAAGTTGTCCGGTATTCAATGGTTGCAAAGACGGAAAATCCAAGCACGAGGGTGTCCACATCCGCCAGATTGTACCGCGTATGCTTGGGCACATACTTCTACTCCTTCCCCTTCTGTATTTTGGCGGACCAGGTTGTACAAGTCAAGAACACCATCCCAGCTTTATCAACTTTGGCGGACCAGGTTGTACAAGTCAAGAACACCATCCCAGCTTTATCAACTTTGGCGGACCAGGTTGTACAAGTCAAGAACACCGTACCAGCTTTATTAACGTGGTGTATTCGACCTATTAAAATTAAGAGTAATTATATTTTATTTTATTATAATTTGATTTAAAATTACATGATCTTTTTAAATTTTAAAAGTAAACAAATGACCCTCTCTAATTTTTAATTAAAGTGCAAATAGATAGAAATCGTTAGATTTAACGAAAATTTTACTATAGATGTATTTTTATAATTTTATTTTTAACTTAAAATATTAAAAAGATGATTTGACCATTTTATGCCAAAATAGAGTATTGAATTTCGATTTTTTTTTAATTATTTTACCAAGTTGTCTTTTTGATATTCTATAGAAGTTTTTTTTAGTTATTTCATCAAGTTTTTTGGATATTCTAATTTGAAGATATAAAATGATCAAAATATCTCTATGAAAGAATTTCAGTTAAATTTAATGGTGTTCATTAGCTTTTTGATATAAAAGGGGGCAAATCATCTTTTTAATGTGCTAAAATCACAAGAGATCACGTGTTCACTTTTAAACTATAAGAAATTATCTGATTTTGACTCAAATTACAGGGGTAAAGTTTAATTACCTATAACAATTTTTGTTAAATCTAACAATTTTCATCAATTTTCACTTTAATTCAAAATCATAAAGGGGTTATCTGTTCATTTTTAAAGTTCAAGAGGATTGTCTAATTTTAGGTCAAACAACAGGAGTAAAGTGTAATTACCTCTTAAAATTACATACTACACAACAAAAACTTCATACGAGCTCGTTTGGATTTGCATTTACCCTTTTTTTTTGTTTTCGGTAAAAAGAAAAGCATAAATAAAAAGCCAATAAAAGCAAAAAAAATAAATTTTAGACGAAAATTCAGTAAAGATAATAAAAAATTAGCTAAATTAACTAATAAATAAGCGATCCAAACTAATAATAAAATGAAATAAGTAAAGAAACAAATAAATAAAGAAGTTAGCCGACAGATATCCCCTGCTCTAGAGAACCTCAATATGCGTAAACAAAGACCTAGCTAGTCAACCAGCCATGACTTCAACCAATTAAAAAACAAATTAATAAGAAATAATTACAAAAATTCTTATTAAGCTATGACTTTATTTCACTAAAATCTCATAAATTATAACACATAATACGTTAACCCTTGAACTATTAATTTATATCAATCAATATGTAAGCACTACGTTAAGAAAATGAATGAAAAGTTTTACTATGACTTGTATATGTTCACAAAATGATGGCTTTATATCTGATAAGAGAATGTCAATGTAAGTATAAAACTATCCTTTTATGAACATATATAAGTTACATAATAATTTTGCATTTACTTTCTTGATGGATCTTTAATATAAGATTTTTATTTCTACAAATTAGTAGTTAAGAGGTTAAAGTGTCACATTTTTTTTAGAGTTTAAGAGAGTTTAGTAATAATAAGTCATAGTTCATAGAATATTTTTTAAATTATTCCAAAAATTAAATATATGACAAGAACGATTTTTTAATTATAAGTAAATAGATAAAATAAATCAATAAGTAAAGAGGTTAGCTTCCATACCATCATATAAAGAAAAAATTATTTGGTCCTACGAGGTGACCAAATCATCGTTTTTTCTCCTCATCTTATAGTGTAATAGGTCTTGAACACATTTATTAAACTCATTTAGGCTTAACAAATTCAAAACATGTCTATGAATTTGTCTAATTTTACCTATTTAAAATCCATCTAAACTCGTCTAATTTTATTAATGAATTTAATTGAATTGCATCTTACAAGCGCAATTAAAACCATGTTTAAATAAGTTGGACATAGGTACGCAGTGAGCTTACTAAAAAAATTCTAAAAAAATCTGTCACCCTAAAAAAAGTTCTCTCTCAAGAATTCGATCAACACCGTCCGTTCTGTCTCTCTCAAGAAGTCATCAATTGTTTTCGCTCCTCTTTCACCGAATTAACTCGTACTCAACATACACCCACGAAACAAAAACAGTCATAAAATATTCAAAACACAAATACACATACAATACATATATACATACACACAGACATATATATGAAAACAAGATAGAAAGAGTTGAACAGAAGATAAATTTTTACTTACAAGTTTGGATTGAAGAAATTTTCTATGGAAGTCCTATTTTCTCCGTTGTTTGGTTTAGTAGGAGAGAAATTTTTCTAAAGTTCTCACTCTAAAAATATCTTCATTATGTAAAAAAAATTTGAAGGAAACATTTTAATTTAAATTTATGTACAACATTTAATGTTCAATGTAAAAAAAGTACAAAAAATTTTTCATTAACTCTCTCTACTATCTTCTCAACCAAATAAGAGAAAGTGAATAAAATAATCCTAAATTACGTAAAAATATAAAAATAATGTAAAATTATAATAAATTTCATAAATCTAAATAATATATAAATGGATCATATTTGAATTCATCGGTTTAAATTGATTTGTGAATAATCCGTCCATATTCAACTCACTTGCTAATTAGACGAGTTTGAATTAAACTCATTTAAACTCAAAATTCATTAAGTTTGCCCAAATCTATCCGATTGCCACTCCTATACTCATCTAAGCCGGTGTAGACCTAGTCCATTATGAGAGCAAAGCAGTAAGGGAAGTGACGCGGTATTTCAAGAGATCCAACAATTTCTCTGTACTAGTGGAAATAGCACGTGCAAATTAATTTATTATTTTTCATTTGGTGGGGTGCTTAATATTGAAAGTTTGAAACTCTTTATAGAAAAACATGAGTTTAAAAGATGGGTACTACTAAAATTCCACCTGACATATCCCCCAACAAACAACCTCAACAAAACTATTAGTGTCACATGTATTATATTCTCATTGTTGATGCAGTAATATCTAAATATGACCATTCAGAACTTTGTTCTTATGAGCCATTGGTAAAGAACATGAGTATGATGTCATTAACGATTTGAAGTTGCTCGTCTGCATTTTGAAATGATTTTCCTGGCTTGTAATTTTTTTCCAGGTCAAATTTTGTCAAGTCAATAATAGTTTTTATTTTTTTACACAAAGTATATTAGAGGGCGTCAAAGAGGGGCACAAACTGTACACACGAAAGCATACAAATGGGCTCAAAAACCAAAAACGATCTATACCTATTACTCATGTTTGATTAATTCTTCAAACTTTTAGTCTATCATAAAGAAAAAAAAGGGTACAAATCTCCCAAAAACGTACAAAAGAATCTAGACAAAAGAAAAAATTCTCCCCAAGCCAAAAACATAAGATGAGCACCATCACTTTACATTACTTTGACCCCTTCAAAAGTTCTTCTGAATATTGTAGATTTACAGTTATTCAGGCGAATATTATGGTGAAAATTCAAAGAAAATAGAGCAATGGTATATATCTAGCATCTTGAAAACTTTGATTCTTCTCCCTTGGTCAGTAAAATTATGTCCATGCATGGATAAATCAGGAATGCAGAAACAAAAACAGCACAGCCCTGCAGAGCATTGCAGTCTAGAAATTAATTATCCACAACGAACAGGCGTTAATTGTGAGGGAGCTCCTTGTGGTGGGTACTGAAATATTAATAGAACTTTTTAAAATTTAAAATTTAACCACAAACACATAGAAGTGTTATTTTTGATGATGGTACTAGTGGGTTTCGTACATATAACCCCTGTGAAACCTTTGCCAGGAAGTAGAAACAGAATGATGAAGATCCAGTAAAAAATTTGCTATCCTTTTCAAAAACTTCAACGCTCGTATTCATTCCAACCTTCTCTAATCGCCTTAACCCAGTTGTCCTGCTGTTGATGCCCACTGGTGTGGTTTCAGCAGGTTTAAAGAAATCCCCTTACATACATAGGGACGGATCTACTAAGGGGCCTAGGCAGGTGTCCCACTGACTTAGCAACTCCAACTATTTTATAAAATTTATTATTTGCATTTCTTTAACCTTAAACTTGTAAATATAATATATTGCCTTACTAAATTTATTAACACTTGCATTTGCCAATTTTTTTACTTTATTAAAGAAAATAGATTTGCCAAATAGGAAACAATTTAATTTACGATTCTTTGTTAGTTTCGCCCCCACAGAACAAAAATCCTAGATCTGCCTCTACCCCTACTCATATACAACCCACCTTAGTGAAGTTGAATTTCGAGACGGCTTGTTTCAAGATGGTTCAATGATTGTTTCACCCGAATATCGACCATCATAACCACTAGAAGCAAGATGGAGAACAGTACTAGTGTTGTGCTTTCTCCAGAAGTACTGTGAGTACCTATATGACTTGCCTTCTGTAATCTGTAATAAACATTTCAACCTTCTGAACATAAGAAATAACCAATATGATGTTTTGATAAATCGAAATTAAAGGTATGTAACAATCTCTAACTTTGTTTCAAAATCAATTTTGATGAGAATATATATCACCCTATGCTCTGTTAAATTCCCTAGTCGAATCTTTCAACTATCGCTTCCATTTAATTTAATCTAAACAACCAGCAGGCGAGAATTTCAAACAGTAAATTCACGCATAATAAAAAGCCTCACGTTGCATACAAGACTCTAGTCCACAAGTTGGTGCACAAGATGACATTATTAAGCTGATTAACAGTACAGAGGATACTAAAATCCATGTATTATCAGATTTATTTAACCTGAGTAATTCTTCAATGTGGATATCGCACTAACTTGGGCTTGAATAATTAAAGTATCGTTCACAAGAAAGCCCTTAGAAATATCACGGAGCTCACTCGACGACAAGAACGACGAGCGACCCCAGGAGATGCTTGAAGCAGAGAAACACTGGGCAGTACCTGCAAGACAAATAGTTGGCCAAATTGAAGCTTGATTAACAAAAAGATCTATGTAAATGCAAAGCTCTTTATAATCTCCTGAAAACCAATGGAATCCATGGATACGATTTTTTTATGTCATACTAGATTAACTTCAGACTAGAATCATACTTATTTTGTACTTAAAAATTAAAAAAGATGAAACAAAAATTTGTGGAAATGTAACATGGATCACCGGCAGTTTCCACGTGATGGCCATGGAGTTGGTTCACTATGCGGAGCTTGTACTTCGCATATGTCTTTCGTTCAGGAGGAAACTTTTCCAGATCAACTAACTTCAAAAAGAGGGACAAGGATTTGTCCTTTGCCTTTGAATCTTTTGGGATAGAGCCACAATTTCCTGGATTCAGTTCTAGGGAAGCCATAAAAATAAGCAGTTGTTTTCAGATTATCAATCTGATTATAGTAGTAACTAATTGAGAAGAACGAAAATTAACAATAGCATACCACTTGCGATTTTAATAGTGAAGACATCAGAGTAATTACTTTCGCCAACTAGAGATGAAAATTCATTAATCTTCCAAGTGTGATGAGTCTCAAGTCCCTCGAGTAGGGTTAGACACGCTCCTACGCCGGTATTATATATAACAAACACCTCCGCTCCGAGCACGCAGGTGTCGCGGATGAGGTATGCATTAGCAGCATCATTAAAAATACTGAGTGGGAGTAATTGAGCGAAACCCCACTCGGTTTTCATCCTACGGAAGTGTCTTACCGTCCCATTGGCATCTGAGCATTGGAATATTGGAAGAAACATATCAGTTGTATGTAGAGTAATGCCTGCCCAATATGCTTGAGCAATTCGGCTCAAAATAACTTGAGGCCTAAGGCAAACACTTTAAATGAGATTTTTTATGTTTTTAGTTTATAAAATAAATTTTTTGATAAAATCAGTATTTTTTTATCTAAAATTTATTGGTATGCTAATTTTGAACCTTTTTCTAATGGGCCTTTTCCAGTTGAAAGATATATATATATATATATATATTTTTTAATTAGTGCTGTTAACTTCAAGATTACTTTTATAGGGTATTTTTTCTCGTCTGTATTGAGACGTTTTTGGACTCTCCGTTTGATACTAAAATTTTCGATGGAAAAAATAAAGGAAAAGAAAAAAGTGAGAGAAAAAATAACAAAATAAAATAGCATTTTTATTCTTTTTTTCTTCATTTTTTTTTTTTCCTTTACTTTATTTTTTCACTGAAAGTCGAGTTCCAAATGAAGAGTTAAGAAAAAATTTGTAGAAACCATATAGGGCTTTGATTATAGCATGTAAGGTTTAGAAAAAAAATTGAGGCCTTCAATTTATTATTGGTTAAAGTGGTATTTTTTCTCCCTAAAGTTTACTAGTGTAGTTTATTTTAGGTCTTCGTTTTTTAACAAGCATTTTTTCTCACCCAAAATGAGACCCTTTGTAAAAAGAGATGAAAAAAATTAAATAAGACCGATACTATGACTTATGAAGATTTTGAAAATTAGAGGCTTTCAAAAATTGGTGTTTCTTGCACCTTGCTTGCCTAGCCCTAGAGCTGGGCCTGTGCTTGAGGATGAAATTTTAGAATAAGAAATAGCTTGGATGGTCATGTACTTGTCTTGTGTCTGGTCAAACACAAACAATTTGAAGTCCACCTTGACCTCCCAACCAAGAGGTAAATTATTTCTCTGCAATTACCAAGTACAGAGGTATTTATCGTTTCCCATTTCTTTCTTTATCACTATTTGGGTAGAGAGACAATTTCCTCCAATACAAAACACCTAAGAGTCATCTTATATATACATATGTATCTTAATTGGAATGCATTGGGAACTTCATAAACACGACTTTATCATTTGTAGCCACTGGCTTCAAAAATGTCTGATTCATAATTCTTCTCTTTAGCATCTAACAACATTTATGACAGTTTTGAGAATGACTCAATCTGAAGAGTGTAGTGAGCTAGTAGTGTCTCTCTCAGTGACTTTGCTACTGCAAAATGTCAAAAGAGAGATGAGAATTGGCAGAGTGTTAACCCCTTGGTAATTGGAAGAGGGTCGATTCCCACCCACCAAACCAAGTAATAAACTTCGCATATCGTAACCCAGTTATGGCCTAAAGCAAAATAAGATCAAATAAAGTTGCAAACACATAGTTGTTAGTTGTTTCATTTATTCCCTTTGACACAGACCAAATCCCCATTTAGTCTGCACCCATGCCCATTTTCTTATTTATCACTTGAATGCAATTTTCTTTTTCTTTTTGGCAAAGAAATTCTCTTCACCACGCAACATAACGTCCCTACGATGCGAAATTCAGTGAAATAAGCTCTGAACTAAAAAATTCGGCAAAAACAAAATGGAATTGCAGTGAAAATTTCAGTCCATATGGACTCGTAGTTCAGTAATCAGCATATACAAGCAACCCATTATCAAGCACCTTTCGTCCATACGTTCTTGTCAGCCATGCACATATATACAAATATATATATATATATACATATGAGAGAGAGAGAGAGAGAGAGAGAGAGGATAATACCGAGTGCCTCTTCGTTCTTGCTTACTAGTTTTAGGTTGCTTGTCTTCTCTTCAATGACGACTATCTGCTTGTCCATGACTAGGAGCTCTGGTTGGAGTTCCTTTAATCGGACAAACAGGTAAACCAACGACTCGTTATTTTTTTGCTCAGGTGGGATTTTTAAAATTCTAAAACTTTCTCGTTCAATTATATTAATATTCAGTAATTTTTCTCACAATAAAAAAAATTATTTAGTGTTTCTGGAATATTATGTCATTCTTGTTCTACCACTCACATAGTGGTGGGGTCTCCCATGTTACGTGGAGTCAAATACTTAACTTAACATGTGAGAGTCTCACCCCTATTTGAGTGGAGGAATAAGGTTAAGTAACGCTCCAGGAGCACTAAATAATTTCTCCTTACAATGATGTGTCTCCCTTAACAACGGAAAATAGTCAAGTGGTCCGTAGTACTAAGTAATCGGTTGTAATCCCTATTAAATGATAACACGTGATGGGTGAATACATCAACAATCAGAATTTGAAGAGTAGTGGAGAGATTACGACCTATCACATTTTGCCAAGTAATATTTTTCTTTAAAAGTCTCTCCAGTATTTCATTAACTCAAAGTTGTTAATATATTCACCGACCACGTGTCACAATTTAATAGTAATTTTTTTCTAAAAAACAGACACATAGAATCAAATGAATAAGAGTAATGCTACACATACAAAAAAAAAAAAAAAAGAAGTGTACATTATGATATGGTTGTGTGAATCTTTCGCTTTAGAACAAAGAGTATACCTATAATTCATTTAACTACAAAAGTACCACCTCTGCGACATTCTTGTGCAAATTCTGTACAAAAACTTTACAAGACTAGCATTTTTCAATAAGTTAAGTATCTGAGTAAAAGAAATGTTATGCAATTAAAAAAATTCATTAAGAGTAATTTAATTAAAGAGAAATTATCTAAAATGACCTTCACATCATATTATTATGATTACGTGGTGTGACGTTACGTTCAAATTAAAGTACTTGTTAATTTTTTCTGATGGCTGAAATTCTAAATTTCAAAATTTACCCATTGAGCTACAAAAACATTGGCCATAATAGTTATTAATTAAAAAAATATCATTATCACGTCATTTTATATAAATTATTTTTAAATTTTTTAAAAAACTAACATTTTCTCAACAAATTATCATAGCTATCCAGCATGATGACTCTGTAGAGGGTCGATTCGAATTTGAACCACATGAATGCTTCATCGCGGTTTGTGGGATTTACCTTTCTCCATACCCTCGGCCTTTTCTCTGTCTCCTTCCCAAGTCCCAACCCATCTTTTATGGGCTCGAAGTAGACTCTCCCTTTACTGAGAAATTCTCCATCATCCCAAACCTCTCTCGTTCCTCTTGCATTTCTTGTGGTCGTGGGCTTTCCTGTCAATTTCACCAGCATCCTGTGCTTCAAGTCTAAAGCGCGTGGGCCTAATAAGACTTGGAAGGTTTCAAGTCTTACCGGCGGCCGAGCATAAAACCAAATTTAAGAATTAGAAGTTTCAAATCTTAGCGTCGGACAAGCATAAAGCCAAATTTATGAAAGAGAATTTCATGGGCGGGCCAATGCACCCATGGGTCAACTTTATGCTCACAGACCCAACTGGATGGACACAGGTAACGATGAGTGCGATGAAAATTGATGAATGGCCGTTGTGTCACAACCGGCTTTCAGAAACCGTGAGGGGTTGCCCAGTTTGAAACTTAGTGATCTTGTTAGGTCAAATCACGAGATATTTACCTCTTATAAACTCTTTAATCTTAACGCAAATGACTCGTTTTTAATCAGACTGAAAAAAAAATTAGATAAGGTGTGTGTAAGTTGGCATAACTAAAAAAGATTGGGTTTCACAAGACACAACTCAAGTAGTTTTTTCTATTTTATTGAACAAAACAACATAACTGTTTTCAAATCAATAAATTTGGTAAATGCATTTTAGAAGAATATGAAGCCCACCTTTTTATTAAAGAAAAGTGCCCTACCCTGATTAATATCAAACCAATAAGGGGATGGTTTGTCAAAAAACCAGGAGTTTATTTTATTTTTTTCTAATTTCTTAGTTCCTGTTTTCTCTCCTACCACCCACTACTTTCCAAACGACCATCTTATGCGACCAAATGGTGGTGGCACCATGGCAGCAAATAAAAATTGATGAGCATTGACAAAAATGAAAAAAAAAATTACGGAAATTCCCGTAATGTTGGTCCCTCAAAATTTGTATTCTTGTACAATAAATACGCACCAAATAATCATGTTATACACGTCATAGTTGTAATTTCATACTGGCTATCATACCCTGTTAGCCCTTAGTACAATAAGTATTGCATCGGTTTTATTTATATAAATATTATATATTTTATTAAAAATAATGACTTTTTTTAATATCCTAACATTTACCCAAAAAGAAAAAAAAATTCAAAACTTTTACAATTTGAAGTTTTCAATGAATTCATGCCTAAAAAGAATATATGAAAGTAAATTTTTATTTCACTCCACTTTCTTGTCTAGATCGCTAGGTTGAAAACCATTACAATTGTAGCTATAAAACTGACTGTATTTTATCTACATGTATAGCCATACATGTAGAATATAGCCATCTAATGATCAACGTCATCTATAATTATCACACAAAACCTATCAATTAGTTGTAGCACAATACAACAAAAAGCTTTCCCATGCCATCACAATTAAGGTAAAAATTAATGAGCTAATTCTCATTACATCTAGAAATGGTCCGCTGAGGACAATTTTTCTACTTTTTTTTAATTTCTTATCAATAGTTAGAAATTAATAGTGTAAGGAAGAAACCCACAACCGAAGGATAGCTGAGTTGAACCCACCACTTGAGGTGTGGACCAATAGAAACAACCTTAAAAGTTAAGTTGAATTTCGAGATGGCTGGTGTCGAGAAAGTTCAATCATTGTTTCAACCGAATATTAGAAATAAACATGTTTAACCCCTAGAAGAAGATATAGAACAGTAAAATAACAAACATTTTAATGGTCTTAGCAAAATAAATAACCACACACAGATAGGTACTTTGAGATCTAAAGCATGTACAATCACACTATCCATCTTTTCATTTCTATTTTTAACATCTACCTCCCTTGAGGTTTCAAACTATTACAACTTACCCTTTGAGATTTTAGAAATTACATTTCTCACCTTTGAGGCTTGAGGTGAGTTATATTTTTTTTCTGATGTTAAATCTTTTAACAAAATATATGTGATGCTAGCAAAAAAAATAAATTCATTACTTAAATTACTCCCAATATGCATGAAATGAAATAAATAGATTTTTTTTTTTTTTGCTTCTAAATTTTTTCACATGTGTGTTGATTTTTTTTATAGTATATATGATATAAAAACTTTGGTACGATTGATTTTCTTAAGTTAAACCGTTCTCTTTTTAATACATGTTAAGTAACGTTGTTTTTTTGTATATTACTTTTTATAGAGTATTTTTTCTCATATTGACTAGAACTTTTTTTTATAAAAATTTATAGAATCTATATAGGGTTTTAATTATAGCATATAAAGTTTTTAAAAAAAATGTGAGATTTATAATTTATTTATTGATTAAAATGATGTTTATACAGATGTGACATTTAATTTATTCTTAAAATCTTACACTGGTAATGTATCTTTTTTTTTATTATAAGAAAGTTCAAAATTAACACACTAATTAATTTTATAAGCAAAAAAAACATATTTATGTCATTTCATGCATATTAAGAGCCATTTAGGTAATAAATCTTTTTTTTTGTTGACATCACATATATTCGTTAAAATATTTAACATCTAAAAAAAATGTAACTCACCTCAAACCTCAAGAAAAAAGAATATAATTTCTAAAATCTCGATAGTGAATTGTAATAGTCTTAAATCTTTATAGAGGTAAATGTAATTTGTCCTTTCTATTTTGATCAGAAGATCACCGTTTGCAACCCCCCAATCCCTTTCAAATGCGTTCATTGAATCTTTCAATTCACCCTTTGATAATTTAATCTAAACCACTTGCAGGCAAGCATCACAAACAGTAAATTAATGCATAATAAAAGAAGTCTCACATTGAACAAAAGATTCTAGCTCAAAAGTTGGTGCGCAAGATGATATTAGTAGACCAGCATTACAAGGATACTAACATCCTTGTACTACTGAGATATAAGCATCAGGCATTTACTCTGAGAAATTCTTCACCGCAGTTATGACACTAACTTCGACTTGAACAATTAAAGTATCGTTCACAAGGAAGCCCTTAGAAGCATCATGGAGGTCAGTAAACGACAAGAATGAAGCACGACCCCAGGCAAATGTTGCAGCAGAGAAACAGTTGGTACCTGCAAGAGACCAGTTGGGCAACCGTTGTCTGATTACCAAAATGATCCATGCAAATGCAAAGCTCTTCATAATCTCCAGAAAACAAATGGAATCCCATTGATATGATATTTTTGTCATGTGAGATTAACTTCGGACTGTAGTCATACTTATTTTGTACTTAAAAAAATAAAAACGAAAATAAATTCGTACTTACGTTGTCCTCGGCACCTCAAATATGAGGTCGAACAGAAAATGGTGGAAATGTAACATCACCTGTAGTTTCCACATGCTGGTCATGGAATTGGTTCATTATGCATATCCTGTATTTTGCATACGTTTTTTGTTCAGAAGGCGAGTTTCCCATATCATTTAACTCTAAACAGAGGAACAAGTTGTCCTTCGCCGTTGAATCTCCTTTGGGATAAAGCCATAATTTCCTGGATTCAGTTAGAGGAAGCCATAAAAAGCAGTTATTGTCCGATTATCAATCTGCTTATGCAATGGAGAGAAGCAAAAATTAATGATTGCATACCACTTCCGTTTTTCAAGAGTGAAGACATCAGAGTAATGAATTTTGCAATCTAGAGATGAGAATTTATCAATCTTCCAAGTGTGACTACAGCCAAGTCCCTTCAATAGGTTTAGACACTCTCCTCTGCCGGTACAATTTATAACAAAAACTTCTGCTTCAAACACGCATTTGTCACTGATGAGGTATCCATTTGCAACATCATCGAAAAGACTGAGTGGGAGTAACTGAGCGAAACCCCACTCAGTTTTCATCCATTAAAAGCGCCTTACCTTCCCATTGGCATCTGAGTATTGAAATAGAAGAAATTGTTGGGAATTTTTGACCCTCCCAAACACTCTTTTTGGAATTAGGAAAAACAAGAATATAAAATAAATTAAAAAAATAAAACACAAAAATTTACGTAAAAAACTCTCAAAATAGAAGAAAAACTATCAGCTTCAAAGAAAAATACACTATGTAAAAAATTGTTACAATCACACAATTTTCCCTCCTCACTCCAAAGACACACCCACTAACATTCCCCACTAGCTACACTTTAACTTTCACCTCTTCAAGAGGAATTTTACTAAAGTCAAAAGTTACTAGTTAAGCTATTGACTAGTGCACTTAATCAAGGAGACTTAACCCTCCTTATATAGCTTTGTCCCTTACTCTCTCTTCTCCTTCTCATTCGATGTGGGATAAAGAGCAAAAAAAAAAAAAAATCCAACAATCTCCACCTTTGCGACTTTGGTTGATTCCACAATTACACTCCGCCTTAATGAAGATCTTCATAGCTTCTGCTATTACACTCCACCATAAAAGCATATTCACTCAGAATAAACTAATTCTAAGCATTTATTTCGGCCCATGTCGAAAAATAACCTTGCTGAAAATTTATGGTGCAACTCCCACATTTAGCTTTCTTGGAAGTTCATCAGTCATCGACCTGAATTTCCACCACACACCCTGCATCAATGCTAAACCAATGCCCATGTGAAAACTTGTGAACCTGATAATAGTAACACATCCTCTATCATGCGACATCATCGTTTAAGCAAAAAGAAACAGTGTTAGCATCATTATCAGTATCTCCATTCACTGACTTTGAGCATTTTGCCGAACCCACTCCAACTTTTGAACAATTTTTCTTGACGTGCCCAGATTGTCCACACACCCAACAGACTACTTTCTTCTTCATGGAGTTCTTCTTCCAATCACCAGCTACCACTGCTAGGTTCTTAAGTGAACGATCACTTCCACCGCCTAATCTTCTCTTTTCAGAAAATAGTTTATTGGTAACCTCTGAAAAAATTATTTTCTCCTTCCCATATATCAAAATAGGCTTCATATGCTCATAGAAAAATGGAAGAGACCAGATAAGGCTCAAAGTTTGATCCTCATCTTCAATTTTAACTCTAATAGATTCGAGTTCAGAGACGATGCCTTTGAGAACACTTAAATAATCTGAGATAGTTGTACCTTCACTCATCCGCAGTGTATGAAACTGCTCCTTCAAATACACCCAATTCGAGACGCCTTTTGTCTGATACAACTCTTCAAGCTTTACCCAGAATTCCTTTGCCGTAGATATTCCATGCACATTTGCAAGAACATTCTTGGCCAAGCACAGACGTATTGCACTTACTACTCTCAAATCCAGATCATCCCAATCTTCATTGCTCATTCTAGATCTGCTCGCACTAATATCACTACTACCTTCAGGGATTAGTTTGCCTTTTAACGCCTGAATCAAAACATCCCTCACTTGTACTTGCCACAAGCCAAAATTGATTTGCCCATCAAATTTCTCCACATCAAATTTGATAGAATTTGAAGCTTTACTTCTTGACATGACCTTAATGAATTTTTACCGTAGAAATAAATAGTACTCACTAAATAAGTTCCCAAGAAAGACTTAAATCTTTCCTAAACAAAACTTCAAGATTTCTAGAAAAAATTGGAGGGGTGACACTAGTCCCGCTTAAAACCCAATTTCCTAGACAGAACCTCCTTAGACTATACGTATTCACACTACTACACCAAAGCTCCATTCCACCAAAAGGATAACCACACCAAAGCTTCACCCACCAAAAGGAACCTTTAATAATTTCAAGAAAATCTTTTTTGATATGGAAGATCAGTCAAAACTGTAATTATAGAGCATACTCAGAATTTTCAATTTAATAATTTCAAGAAAATCATTTCTGATATGAAAGATTAGTCAAAACTGTAATTATAGAGCATACTCAGAATTTTCAAGAAATAAACAAAACAACCGAAAAAAGCTCTAATACCACTTGTTGGGAATTTCTGGCCCTCCCCAACACCCCCTTTTTGGAATTAGGAAAGATAGGAATATAAAATAAATAGAAAAAACAAAACACAAGTATTTACATGAAAAACTCCCAAAACAGGAGAAAAACCATCAGCCCCAAAGAAAAATACACTATGTGAAAAATTGTTACAATCACATAATTTTTCCTCCTCACCCCAAAGACACACCCACTAAGCTTCCCCACTAGCTACAATTTAACTTTCACCTTTTCAAGAGGAATTTTACTAAAGTCAAAAGTTGCTAGTTAAGCTATTGACTGGTGCACTTAATCAAGGAGACTTAACCTTCCTTATATAACTTTGTCCCTTACCCCCTCTTCTCCTTCTCATTCGATGTGGGATAAGGAGCAAAAAAAAAAAATCCAACAGAAACATTAGGTGTGTAGAGTGATGCATGAGGATGAAAACTTAGAAGCCTTACAAATGTAGAAAGAAGATTGATTATAATTAACGAGACTACCTTGGATGGTCATGTACTTGTCCTGGATTTGGTCAAACCTAAATAATTTGAAGTTCACGTTGACCTCCCAACCAAGAGGTAACTGATCAGTCTCTGTAATTACCAAGCACAGAGAGATGTGTCCTTCCCCGTTTCTTTTTTCATCGCCATTTGGGTAGAGAGACAATTTCCTTCAACACAGAAGACCCAAGAGTCAGCTTACATATATCTAAATTGGAAAAAATCAAACTTCAAAAATAAGTGTTAATTAACTCTATAGAAAACAAGAACCCAAGTCCCAAATAGGCTATGGGAGTCTATATTTATACTAGATAAAGAATGAAAAATATTACAACAATGTCCTTCAAGATAAACAATTACATATGACATATATATTGTTAACATCCGCTCACAATCTGAACAGGATCTAGAAAAATGTTCAGATTGGAACGGAGCAGCTGAAATCGAGAGGTGGAAAGACCCTTGGTAAAAATATCAGTGATTTGACGATCTGTGGGAATATGTCTGACGAATTGATCTCCAGCAGGAACCTTCTCACGTACGAAATGAACATCTATTTCAATATGCTTAGTACAAAATGAACATCTTTCTGATTTTTGTAATGAGTATGCTTTTTTGTTTCTTTTTTGCATTTACTCTTATAATAAGCATATCATTGTAAGAGTCATGTGGGTGTTTCTTTGCGAATGTATGACCGGTGAGGTGTTGAATCAAAGTTTAAAGTTTTAAGAATGCATAAGTGTGTTTCATTTGAGTCATATAGTATGATTCTTCACCCACACACTTGAACCTCTCTTTAGTATGAATTGTTGCATATTCTTGTATGTGTTAGGAGTTAGGAGTGATATGTAATGTTAGCTTGAGTTAAATTATGCATGTTATTCTTATTTTTATCTCTAATTACAATTCACAAAGGGATGTTTGTGGGTATTATCACTAGAAACTCTCACGAGACACTACTCATTCACTAGGGGTAACCTAGTGTTTAAAAATTTGATGCATAAGCTAAATGCATCCGTGACTCCTATGAAAGTGGAGAGAATTCTTTTGTATATAGTTTGATTTAGTTATAGATTTTGCTAAGGACTAGCAAAAAGCCAAGTTGGGTGGTGTGATTACACTCCAAAAGTGTAATCTCAATCCTCTAATTAGTGGATTGTTAGCTATAGATAAGAGTTATTTTGCTTTTATAGTTATAAAATATTCCTAAGTTGTCTTATTGAACCTTATGCAGGAAATGAAGCTTAAAAGGATAAAATTGAGTAAAATTGCAAAGGAACATTTGAACAGAGGATACCACTGTGCGAACGGCAATTCAAATGCCAAGCTCATCCGTTCAAATGGTCCCAACGTTCAAATGGCCATTCTAATACAAGTTAGAGATTTAGAGAACTCAAATCATCATTCAAATTAGGTTTGATAGAAATTGAGAGATTCAGAGAGGTTAAAATCACATTCGCTAGCCGTTTGTTGGCATGCGAATAGCTTCAGGGCGTTTGAATGCCTGACGGCGCCCCTATTTTCTACAAGCTATACAAGGCAGCTTTTATTGAATTGGGGATCTAGCTTCCATTAAATACATTTATAGGTTTAGATATAGAGTTTTTAGAGAGCATTGTAGTGATACATAGTTTAGATTTCATTGTAATAGTGAATTTTTCTTGTAATCAAGCACTTTAAACTTCAATTCAATGCAATTTCTTATTGATTCAAGGTATTCTATTATGAAATCTAGTAGCTAAACCCTCTTTTGAAGGCAATTGTGAAGATCAAATTAAGTTTCTCAAGCTTTCAATTGAGGTAACTTGGACTTTAATGATTTATCTTTTATTGGTTTAATTCATTATATTTGTACTTTAAATCTATTAAAAAACTTGTGTTCTTATATAGATTTTGGTAATTTCTATGCACATCCTTAGGTTTGGTATGGAGATTGTCCAAGTTGATAGTAGGGTCATATGATTTTCAAATTGTATTCAATTCTAGAGTTAAGTAACAATGAATTCATATTTCTATGGCCGAAATCCTCCGAATTAAGGATTCGTGGTATAATCCTTAATTTGAGTTATACAAACCTCCATTGAATGTTTGATGAGCTTGGTTGTTTGAATCAATTGTATTCAAGACCTTTTATAATACCTTCAAATTTAGTTTTAATTGTTGAATTAGTATAGTAATCACCATCTCTCAACACAAAAGGATTTTTGGTCTAACTTTAGGTTTAATTCTCTTTAATTATGATACAATCTTAGGTAAGTTGTGCTTGTCAAATGCTTATAGCCTATATTTAGCTCGATCTCCAAAAGAATCAACATCCGATACTTACCAAGTTTATACTTCACCGCCAACCAAATTTTGCGTTTATATATTACACATATTAGGAGCAATTCAAACATACTTGGTCAAGTAAAAGAGGATGTTTTCCTTTGACCATTCTATTTGATCAACTCTGATTGCCTCAGAATTGGACTAAAGGATGATCGTATGGTACTTATGACAATAGTGGGGATATCTCAATTGTTGTAACTTATGGTCCCAAATTAAATTATGATGGCTCATAAATGATTATATAACTTTTGATTTCACTTTTTTAAATAGGTTCCCCACTTCTTGCTGAATTTACTTTTGGGTTCTTTACTTTTCATTTTTTGGAAAAAACTTTGTAAAAATAATTTTCACTGAAAAAAACTTAGTGAAATCAATAATTAGGTCTTTAGGTGAAAATTATAGCTATTTTGGAATTTTTTTTGTAAGTTTGCTTGACAAGTCTTGAAGGCTTGAGCCTTAATCATTATATAAACTGGCTTATTTACATAATAAGTAGAAAAATAAAATTAAAAACAAAAAGTATAACCTAAAAACCCATACAACAGGGTATATAATTGAATTCTGGTTCTCTATGATTATTTGTTTTTCACACCAATGGTGGAAAAGTCCATGGGTCCACTAATCTCCAAAAAACCTTTTTAGTTTGGCACCCGAAATTTTAGTATATTCATTAAGGGCACCATGCATGTATATCATATGGTGATATGTTTTATCAACCAAACCAGAGACCCCATGAACGCCTGATCGGCTCCTGACCAGATCACATCATCCCATATCACCTGGTCTGGCCTCGACCAGATCCCTTGTCCCGAACAAACCGACCATTCAGAAGGAACCCCTACTTTGTTCGATATTTACGATCACGTCAATAGGGCCCACTCCTGATACCAGACACCCTGGCACACACTCGAGCATGGGCGTGAACGTGGAGTGTACGAAAGGCAACCGCCCTACCCTTGACACAGTCCTGACACATGCCACCATAGAGTGTAAAGGCGACCCTCTGAAGTGCCCTGTCACAGTTCTGACCCTCCAACGAAAGGCCACCACGTGAAAAGGTTGCCAACCACTCCCATGTAGGCATACAAAGCAAAATAACAGCCCATTTCTCCAGGTATGCAAAAGAAAAACCCTAACTACACACTCTCTCTAGCAACATTATCTCCTTGAATCTAATTTGAACGTCGGAAGGCTCTTGGCAGGTACCACACTGGTGTGTCTAGAACAGGAGATTGCCGCTCAACTGGGGGAAAACACGTCTAAGGCTTGGGGCAAGACTTTACGAGCTTGCTGCACCATCAGCTGGTGCCGTCTGTGGGAAACGACTATTCTCATGACTTTTCATGGTCTTGACTAGGTCTGGGATTAGCACTCACCTCGAAGGAAGCTCGATGGCATATTCAAGTGTAGAGAAGATTGCCGGCCTAGAGAAAACAGTGGCTGATATGATGGCCAACATGCAACAGTTGGCCCGCCAAAATACAGGGTTGCTTCAACAAGCTCCAGCTATACCTGGAGCGATTCCACCGCCAGCCGCCCCGTAGGTAGTGGAACAGGAGGATCAGGAGGTTGGCAAAGAGCCTTCCATTCCTCCTAACGACAACAAAAACAGCAACAAAAACTGTAATGGAGGATGGGTTGAGGACCCACTCCTCCGTCGTGAGCCCTACATCGAGGAAGCACAAACCAGCCATGCCATCCTGTCAAAGACAGAGATGGTAGGCGACAAACCAAAAAGCTCTCACGCTTGGGACGAACAACTAAGGGCCTTGCAGGCCTAGATGGCGGGGGTCTTAACCGCTGTAGAGGCCAATGCTCCAAATGTGGTGGACATGCTCATTGGTAGAACGGCTTTGCCATTCACCCAGAAGGTGATGGACTACCCACTTCTCCTGAAGTTCAAAATGCTGACGGTGGATGTGTTTGGCGGCTCCAAAGATCCGGTGGACCATTTGGAGACATTCAGGGCACTCATGCACCTGCAGGCAGTGCCGGAGGAGCTCATGTGTAGAACTTTCCCCGTCACGTTGAAAGGTTCGGCGCGAACCTGGTTTAACAAGATCAAACCAGCGACATTCTCCACTCTTACTGAACTTAGCAAGCTCTTTGTGAGCCACTACATCAAAGCGCAGAGGCAAAGAAGGCCAGCAGCATACCAGTTGACTATGAGGCAGAAAAAGGATGAGACACTGCGGGAGTATATGGGGAGGTTCAATCAAGAAACTCTCGCCATAGACGGCACGGCGTTTATGAGCTGCATAAGAACTGGAAAGCTCTTCTTCTCCTTATTGAAGAGGCCACCCCAAGATATGGCTGAGCTGATGTTTCGAGCTCACAAGCACATGAATGCAGAAGATGCCATAAGCACCAGGTAAGACCACAACGAAGGGAGCAGCTCGCGCGCAGATAAGAAGAGGTCAGGTTGCACGTCGGACGAGGAAAGGGAAGCAAAGACGAACAGGACCAACAACCGGACACAGAGCCAGGGAGAAGAGAGACGTGAGCACTACCGTGGGCTAGATTGAACATTCACACCTCTCACAACGAAACTAAAGGATGTCCTGATGGAGATAAGGGACGATCTGAACCTAAAATGGCTGGAGCATTTGAAGACGCCTTTGAGCATGTGGAATAGAAAAGAGGTACAATCGGTTCCATCGCGATCACGAGCACGAAACGGAGGACTGCATTGACTTGAAGCAACAGATTGAGGATCTGATCAAATAAGGCAGACTCAGTCAATATGTAGCTGGCCGAGACCGAGCGCGAGGAGAACGACGTAGCCAAGCACGAATCGAAACCAACATTCAGCCCATCAGGGAAATAAGGGTTATAGCCAGGGGATTCGCTGGAGGAAGGGAGTCCTCTTCAGCATGCAAGAAGCATACTCGGGACATCCGAACCGAGGAAGAGGTGATGCTGGTCAGGGTGACCAGCAAGAAGACAAGGATCAAAGGCCCCGTGATCACTTTCACGGAAAAAGAAGCCGCCGAGCTGCATCAGCCACACGATGATCCTCTGGTCATCTCTTTGGTGATATCCAACTTCAACACTTGGAGAGTCCTTATTGACAGTGGGAGCTCAACGGATATCCTGTTTTGGGGGGCGTTCGAGAAGATGCATATCAGCAAGGAGAAGTTGCAGCCAGTCAGCTCTCCCCTGGTTAGCTTTACAGGGGACCGGGTGGTTCTCCTCAGGTCCATTGTCTTATCAGTGACTCTAGGAGAGAAACCACATCTGGCGACGAAAATGATCCATTTCTTGGTAGTAGACTGTCCATCTACCTATAACGCCATTATTGGACGAACGACTCTGAACAAGTTCAAAGTTGTCACGTCCACATACCACCTCAGGATTAAGTTCCCAACCGAGACGGGGTCCGAATGAGCAAGGGGTGATCAGAAGGAGGCACGGGAGTGTTACATTGCTTCCCTAAAATGAGAAACCAGCAAAGAAACTCTGGTCATCAAAAGGCTTAAACCAAGGGACAAAGAAGAAGTCAGGAGGGGCGAGCCAGCAGAAGAGCTCGAGGAAGTTCCTGTCGGCACTCAAGGACAAGACAGAACAGTAAAGATCGAGGCTGCTGCACCAGAGGAGTTAAAACAGGAGCTGCGGAGGTTCCTGAGGGATAATATCGACATGCTTGCCTGGTTTCACGAGGATATGCCCGGTATTGATACATAAGTAGCAGCTTATTACCTAAACATTGACCCCGAGGCCAGGTCAGTCAAGCAAAAGAGAAGGAACTTCGCGCCGGAAAGGAATGATGCAGTGGCTGAAGAAGCTGCGAAGCTGGTTCAAGCGAAGTTCATAAGAGAAGTGCAATACCCCACCTAGCTCTCCAACGTCGCCATGGTAAAGAAGTCCAACGGGAAGTGATGAATATGCATTGACTTCACCGACCTAAACAAAGCTTGCCCAAAGGATAGTTTCCCTCTGCTAACAATTGACCTCCTCGTCGACTCCACTGCAGGGTATGAAACACTAACCTTCATGGATGTTTTTTCAGGGTATAATCAGATGCGGATGGCCGAGCGCGACCAGGAGTATACGACCTTCAACATTGACCAAGGGCTCTATTGCTACAATGTCATGCCGTTCAAACTAAAGAACGCAGGGGCAACATACCAACGGATGGTCAACCTCATGTTCAAATCGCAAATTGGGTGCAATGTAGAAGTCTACATGGACGACATGTTGGTGAAGAGCAAGGAGGCCACCAGTCACCTGCAAGACCTCAAAGAGACATTCTGAACACTGTGCAAATACCGGATGAAGCTAAATCCCGCCAAATGTGCCTTCGACGTCGCCTCGGGGAAGTTCCTGGGTTTCATGGTCTCACACCGAGGGATTGAAGCAAATCCAAAAAAGATCCATGCCATCATTAACATGCAAGAGCCCCGAACGACAAAGGATATTCAACGACTGGCAGGGCGTGTGGCAGCTTTGAACAGGTTTATCTCCAAGTCCACCAAGTGCATGCCTTTCTTCAAAATTCTACACAAGGCGTTTGAGTGGACTTAGGAATGTGAAGTGGCTTTCAACCAACTCAAACAATATCTGAGCTCAGTCCCACTACTCAGCCGAACTGTTCCGGGGGAAGAACTGTTTCTGTAATTGGCAGTTTCAGCGACAGCAGTGAGCTTAGCTTTTGTCAGAGAAGAAGGAGGAGGCCAGTATACTACACCAGTCATGCGTTACGCGGGGCAGAAAAACTGTACCCAAGGATGGAGCCCGTGGCCCTCGCACTGGTAACCACGACTCAGCGCTTGAGACCCTACTTCTAAGCCCACACGATTGTGGTACTCACCGACCAGCCCTTGAAGAGCATTCTACACAAGCTAGAGACGTCGGGACGTTTGGTAAAATGTTTAGTTGAACTCAACCAGTTCGACATCCACTACCGACCCCGATCGGCAATCAAAGGGCAGGCTGCTGCGGATTTCATCGTGAAATTCACCAACCCACCCACTGCCACCCCTAATGACGACCCCACAATAGCCATTGGGTCTTGAACTTTAATGACTCCTCCACTAACGATTCCAGTGGTGCCGGCATGGTCCTTGTCACCCCTGACGATCACAAGATCAAATATGCTCTCCGCTTCAAGTTCTCTGCCACCAACAACGTTGCTGAATACGAAGCCCTAATTGTCAGACTCAGAAAGGCTAGGCGAATGGGGGCCGAGTAGATAATTGTGCGTAGCGACTCTCAATTGGTGGTGGAGCAAGTCTAGAAAGAGTATGAGGCCAGAGAAGATAACATGAAACAATACTATCAAATGCTTAAGAGCTTAGCCAGGAGGTTCGCAAAGATCCTACTAGAACGTGTTCCAAGACTACAGAACGAAGAGGCAAATCGGCTGGCCAGGATCGCCTCGTCCACTGAGCCAGACCCAAACGTTCCAATGGAGATTCTTGATTCACCGAGCATCCAGAGTTTGGAAGTCAACCAGACCGAGCCCGAAACTTCATGGATGAGCCAGATCAGGAATTTTATGGAAAAGCGGAGCCCTACCGGAGGATAAGAACGAAGCAAGCTGGATATAGTACCACTGAGTAGATACATCATACAGAACGGGGTTCTCTACAAAAGGGAGCACACCTTGCCGTTGCTCCGCTGCTCCACAGAGGAAGAGGCAAAGTACGTAATGAGGGAGGTTCACAAAAGGGTGTGTGAAAATCACTCGGGTGGTCGATCCATTGCCAAAAAGATCTTGCAAACAGCCTATTATTGGCCCACCATGGAGAAAGATGCCCAGGAATTCGTCAAGAAGTGCGACAAGGTTAGTGGTTTGCCAACATCCCCATACTGCCTGCTCAGGAGCTGACCTTGATCCAGACCCCATGGCCCTTCGCCCAATGGGAGATCGACATCGTGGGACCGTTGCCACTGGGCAGGGGGTAGAGATAGTTCGTGGTTGTGGCTATCGATTACTTCACCAAGTGGGTAGAGGTAGAGGCCCTACAGACGATTACCGAGGAGAAAATGAAGAAGTTCTTGTGGCAGAACATTGTTTGCAGGTTCGTAATCCCTAGGATCGTCATCACAAACAACAGGAAGCAGTTTGAAGGCAAACAGTTCAACCAACTATGCAGCGACCTAAGAATCAGCCACCACGCTTCCTCTCTCGAGCATCCTCAAGCCAACGGCCAAATCGAGTTACGAACAGGTCCCTCCTGAAGATCCTGAAGACGAAGCTGGAGAAAGCCAAGGGCTTGTGGGCAGAAGAACTCCCTAACATCCTCTAGGCCTACAGAACAACGGAGAGAGTGTCTATGGGGCAGATGTTGTTCTCGCTGACCTTCGGCACCGAAACAGTCATCCCAGTGGAGATCGGCCTCCCCAGCCCAAGGATAGTGCAGTTCGACCTTGTGACCAACGATGAGGCTATGAATGTGGACCTAGATCTCTTGGAAAAACGGAGGCTACATGTGGCTATGAGGGTAGCGTCCTACCAACAGAAGATGCGCCAATACCACAACTCTAGAGTTCGACCGAAAGACTTCTCGACCGGGGACCTTGTCTTGAAAAAAGTCAACCAGTGTGCGAAAGATCCAAGGGAGTGCAAACTCGAGCCCAATTGGGAAGGCCCCTACGAGGTGATCGACAATACTAGGAAGGGGACCTCCAGGTTGAAGAATCTAGAGGGCAAGGAACTTCCGCACCCATGGCACGCAAAGCATTTGAGAAAGTACTACTTTTGAAAAGCTCCTAATTGTAACTCGCGAACTATCAATAAAAGCGACAGTTTAACAGCTGTCTACTCCCACGAAATCGACATAGAATCTACTCGGTCCATACGACCGAGCAAAGCCAGATGGCCTTCACTGCAATGGCATAAAATCTGCTTGGCCTATGTAACTGAGCAGAGCCAAATGGCCTTCACGGCAATGACATAGAATCTGCTCAGTCCATGTGGCCGAGTAGAGCCAGAGGCCTTCATGATAATGGCGTAGAATCTATTTGATTCGCATGACCGAGCAGAACCAGTAATAGCTGAGGGGTCTGTTGGTATACATAAATCGAAGCAGAGCTAAACATTCAGCATCCTCACCCAACTTCAGCATTCAACCATACAGAAATAGAAAGGATTTTACAGACAGTATACAACTTATCAAAATAAAGCACTCGATAAGTATTGGGCTGAAAATGTAATTTCCATTAGATATTGAAGGGAGTACAAAGGCAGAACGCCCCTTTTCAAAAAAAAAAAAAAAAAGGGAAGAACAAAGAGAACTTGGATTACAATCATGTCTGGGTCTGCTCCTCAACAGTTTTCCCCTTTCCCCCCTCAGAGACCTTCTGCTGAGCCACTTCATTCGCCGTCACCTGTAGGGCCTCCTCAGTAGCCTCCACTGTCGCCTGATCAGCAGTATCCCTAATCAGCCCCTTCAAGGGCAGGCGGGGCTTTCTCCTCAAGTGGGTTGAGGCCAGAGAAGTCTAGTTTAGGATACTTCTTGGACACCTTGACCTTGGTGTGGTCGAAGCCTTGGAGGAAGGTGGGTGACAACAGGGCCTGGAAGTCATCCCCATTTTTAAACTCTTCTACCGCTTCGGTTCTTACCTTCACAAGCTCTTCACTGAAAGTGGTTACCCTCCTCTCCAGGTCATGCCTCTTGGCCTGCTTGGCCAAGAAGTCCATCAGTAACTTGTTGGTTTGCATGTTCAGCCTCTTGTTCTCCATGCGAGCCGACTTGAGCTCTGCTAGGGCCGAGTCACTCTCGGCACGAGTAGTAGCAACATCGTCCTTTAAGGAGTGAACTTCTTGGATAAGGGCCCCACTAGTCTTCTTCTCTTCCTGTAGGGCTTTCTCGGAAGTACCCAAGCGATGACCCAGGGTCATAACCCTGGCCAGGGACTGAAATCCAAACAAAGTTAGAAGTAGAATAGACATGGGTAGGGACAGAATAGAGTAATGTAACGGTGTAAGGAAGCTCACCTTGAATAGATTGTGGTTCGCGTCCCTGACCAAGTGAGAATTCGGATGCTTACCAAACCTCATAACATCTGAGGGCTTTATTGCGTCTGCCGCCCTCTCCCAGGCCACATCCAAGCTGTCGATCACATTGCTTGGAGCAGAAGCAGCTGGACTTGCACAGGCCTAGGGGTCTGCTGGCACAATTGTGCTGCACTTCGGCTCAGCTGGTGGAGGAGGTTTGGAAACCGCCGAAGTCGTGCTCTTCCCCTTCTGGGGGGACGCCTTTTTGGGAGGAGGGGCGACCTCCTTTGCCACGTCCACTGCCTTGACAGTCTTTTGGCATTTTGCCCTGGGGCAATCGACCCGGCTGCCCTCTTCCTTACTAAGAAGTTGATGTCGAAACTCATCGCTTCGGGCTCGGGAGTTGGCTGAGTTGCTGCAGGATTGGGCTAACTGGTGACGGGAGACTGGCGATCTGTAAGGAAAGTCAAAAGTCAGATGAGGATCAGCCTATGGATAATAAAAATCTACTCACTCCTCTCACGTTCAGCAGCCAACGCCTCCTTGGTTGGCTCGGGCCCCAAGAGGTACTGAGCGAGCGCTTTGACGGTCACCAGGTCCTTAGCGTTCCGAAACTTATACTCTTTCACCTTTTTTATGTCCCTCGTCTGCTCCTCAGACAAAAGGGGCTTAACCCGACCTGACACCTGTAGAACACTTAAGTCAAAATGGCCGACACTTTGAAAATAAACAAAAAGGGAAGACTCGGTGAAAAGAACATACCCTTCTTACTCGGATAGCCCCATTGCTTGGGGCCCCAATCAGAGAAGTCTGTCTCCCAGGGGCAGAACTCCCAGCCCTCTCCACTAACGAAGAAGAACCGGTCCTTCCAATTCTTATGCGACGACGGAAGCTTGCTAATAAGATCGAACCCTGTCGACCGACGCGAGAAGTACCAGTAGCCCTTTCCTCACTCGGCCAGCCTATAGCAATACAAGAACTCTTCAGGCGTCACGTCCCTCCCGTGGATAATCTTCCAGAGGTTCATGCAGCCTACCATGATTCGCTAGGCATTCGGCGCGAGCTACTGGGGAGAAAGGCGCAACCTCTGGAAAATCTCCCTGATGGGCCGAGGAAATGGCACGCAGAGACCGCCAGCCAGTGTGCCCTCAAACACGGTAATCTCACCCTCTTTAGCCGAGCATGCCCAGTTCCTAGGGTTGGGGACCCTACACTTCACCCCTCTCAGGATCTAGTACCCATGCCGAAGGGCAACAACCTTCTCCCTGTCCAGAATGGAGGCAATCCCCACAGCCTCATATTCGGGGCCCTCCTATTCCTCCTCCTCTTCTCGCTCGGCCTCCTGAGGTCGGGCAGCGGCCACAATGGGCTGATCTCTTTCTCCCCTAACGCCAGAGTAGGTAACCACGGCCTCCTCTGGCTCCAGAACTTCCAGGGATGCCCCAGAGTTCCCAACAGAGGCCTCCTCCTGGGTTTCACGCCTCACGACTTTAAACGCATTAGAATTGGTCTCCTCAGAGTCCGAACTAACACCTTCCCGGTTCGACATTGTACCCAAGGGCCTATTATTCGTAATCCTATCAAACACTGGTTTAAACAACTCACATAAGCCTTTGAGGGTGGATTCTAAGAATTCCGGCCTATCGACGAACCAAGAAAGGTCGGGAATATGGCCCCTTCCCTCAAATATTGACACAACGTGTAATCAACCAGTACATATAACTGGGGAATGAACCTTACCACGACATGAAGTGCCGGCGATGAGTTCAGAAGATAGCTAGCGGCGTTTCGCGTAGACTGGTACCTCGTCAACCGGCTGGAGACGACAAAGATGAAGGCTGGAGATGGCAAGGGGAGTTTCTCTCTCTATGTATTGTGCAAAAAGTTCTAAAGGCAAATGGGGGCAAAACGGGGACAACCGCCTTATAAAACTCCCCCCAAGTCTTTGAATTCAACAGCCTAAATGGCCTGTAACGATGGGATGCCAACGGCTGAGATTCGACGCATCCTTTCGACTACCAACGACCAACCCCTAGCTGCCGCGTGGCGGCACGCGAAGTGACGGGACAACACCAGCCATCATTGCACCGCCCTCACCATAAATGCACTCCGGATTTTGTGGTTGGGCCGCCCCATGGAATTCCCCTGGCCCCGAGCAAACGGTCAGATGAATTGGGGGCATCTGGTGATATATTTTAGCGACCAGACTAGAGACCCCATGAACGCCTGATCGGCCCCCGACTAGATCACATCAACCCACATCATCTGGTCTAGCCCCAACTAGACCCATCGACAGTGGCCTCTTGCTTGTCCCGAACAGACTGACCATTCGGAAGGACCCCCCACTCTATTCAATCTTCACAATCACGTCAATGGGGCCCACGCCTGACACCAGACACCCTGGCACGCACTCAAGCATGGACATGGGCGTAGAGTGTACGAGAGGCAACCGCCCTACTCCTGACACAATTCTAACACACGCCACCATGGAGTGTAGAGATGACCCTCTCAAGTGCCCTGTCACAGTTCTGACCCTCTAACGAAAGGCCACCACGTGGAGAGGTCGCCAACTACTTCCATGCAAGCATACAAAGCAAAACAATAGTCCACTTCTCCAGGTATGCAAAAGAAAAACCCTAACTACACACTCTCTAGCAACATTATCTCTTTGAATCAAACTTGAACGTCGGAAGGCCCCTATCAGGTACCGCACCGGTGTGTTTAAAATAGGAGATCGCCGATCAACTGGGGGAAAGCTCGTCTCAAGTCTGGGGGCAAGACTTCACGAGCTTGCTGCATCATCATCATTCAATGAGTTTGGCCCCCTAAGTAGTCCTAAACTTGGTTGACATATTTTTATTAAGAAGAAAAAAAAAAAAAAAAGGAGTTTTGACATATGTTGAAACCCCTCTGAAGCTTTTGCCAAGAGGAGGTAGAAACAGCGTTGATGAAGATATCCAGCAAAAAGAATTTGGTATCATTGTCAAAACATCCTTAACTCATGTTCATTCTAACCTTCTCCTTTGTCCAGTTGTCCTGCTGCTGCTGATGCCACCAATTTGAATCTCCATGTCACTCCTACTGGTGTGGTTTCACCCGGTTTGAAAAAATCCCCAGTACAAACCAACCTTAGAAGTGAACTTGAATTTGGAGTTGGCTTGTGTGAAGATGGTTCAACCATTGTCTCGCACCGAATACTAGAAATTTTTAACCCCTAGAAGGAAGATGTAGAACAACAGTACAACAATGTTGTGCTTAATTCTCTAAAAAGTACTGTAAGTACCTATGTGATGTGCCTTCACTTGCAACTGTCTTAATGTTCTAAGCAAAAGAAATAAGCACTTATGTTGCGATGCTTGAAATATAAATTATGTTCAATACCAATTTTGACGAAAATACCACTTAAGGCAAATCTCTCTTGAATGCCTTAGTTGATCTTTCAACTGTCTCTTTGATTTAATTTAATCTAAACTTCCTCCCAACTGTTCAGGTGTAAACATGCGGCCCCCACTTCACCTATCCATACCCCATAATCAGGGCTACATGGAGTGGTACCACAGCCACGACCGCCTTGTAAACATCTTCCGACCCTACCATTCTTCTCCTTCTTCTTCTCCTTTTATGTTTCTTCTTTTATTTTTGTCTCTCTGCCGTATGAATCTCCTCAAGACAAAGGGTTGATCGACTTTTGTAGTTCAGGGTTTCAGACACTATTGAAAAGATATGACATGTTGATCAATGGAAATAACTAGGCTGCTTACATGCATGCAGGGAGAAAACAAGTTCTTGTTTTCATTTTTTAATTTTTTTAATTTTTTTTTTATAGAGATTGCAAAGTGGATATACACGATTCTATGGCGTGGATTGTTAAAAGTTGACATAAGTTTCTGGTGGATGAATGAGAAGTCACTTTTGCTTTCAGTAATGGTTTTACGTTGTGATCAGCAACATATGGACCAAGTAACAAAGGTCGATCAATTATTCCACCCCACTTAACCAAATGAAGCCTTGAGATTTTGTATTATTGGGTAAATTACAGTAAATTTCAGACAATTCTTCTCCCATTTTAAGTAACTATTAAAGAATAGATGAAAAATGATGATGTCATTAGTCTAAAATTTTCAAAAGTCAAAATTGCCCTTTGTTTGATTAATATAATTTAAAATGATTTATACATAATTTATTTAAAATAATAATAATAAATAAATAAATAATAATTTTACATGTTCAATCATTTAATGCGAACATTTAATGCCACCTCATCCTTCCCTATGGGCACCATCACATCTGATCACAGTCATTTCTTCTCCACAATACACACCACTGCCACAGCCGCAGTAACCCACCATCTTGTACGCTGCGATCTGAAAAAACCAAAGCCACAATTTGTAATCCTCTCTCTCCCTCCCCTCCCTATTTCCCATCCTGCACCACCGCCACTGAATTGAATTTTTTCGCCATACCGATGTTCTTTTTCCCTACTCTCTCTACTCGCTGTTTCTCTACCAAACCACAAATATTATACATACATGTATATATAAATATATGTCACACCATATATAAGCACCTCCGGGTGCCAAAGCCGAGTACCACGAAAAGCCCTCTCCACTTTTGGATCTCTTTCTGCCCTATGTTTCTCTATCGACAAGATCACATATAGATATATACACAGCTATTATATATGTATATATCTGCATTACACATATATCCACCGATTTCGAAAGCAATAAAAATACAAAATCTGCAATTCGCTCTCTCCTAAATCACTCATCGTCGTGTGGAACAAATTGCTTGTGTTTGGCGGACCCAAGATTTTACATTAGGAGGGGCTAAAGCAAAAAAAAATTTGTTCAAGGATAAGATAAAAAAATTTAAAATTTGAGGGACCATTATACTATATGTTTTTCTAAATATACAAAATTCTATGACGGTTTAAGGAGAATTTGAAAATTTTGAGACGGCCGCGGCCTCGCGGCCATTGGTGTCTATGGTGTACCGTGTACATCTTGTAGATACAAACACATACAAACCTATAGTGTATATATATAAACACATACATATAATGCATGTATAGGCCCACCTACTCAATATCATGAGTTTCAAGTTGTTATAACTATTTAAATAATTTGAATGTGGAGTAGATATGGATTTAAATTATGGAGTTATGGTAGGAGAGGTGGAGTTTATTTAAGTTGAGATATGTTAGCTATTTTTTAGTTTTTATTTTTTAACTATTTGTCGTTAGTTATAGTTGAATCTATTTGTATTTATGTTGAAGTTTGTGGAATGATAAGGCAGAATATGTTTTTACGCAATTAAATTGTTAGCTTGTTTGACTTGGAGGTTTTTGTTTCCTTGAAGAAGACCGTCTGTATTTTACTTTTATCTTATTTATATTCCCTGCAATAATAGGGAAACGCAAGGTAAAAGTTTCTAGTAGCTCTCCATCTCTTAAATGACCCATAACCAAATTTGTCACGTAACAAATTGGTATCAGGGTCAGGCATGAATGATCAACAGTTAACTTGTTTGGAGAATGAGGTGGGTTCTCTTGCCGCTAGCCAAGAAAAAATTCTTACCCAAATGCAAGAGATGTTCACCACTCTGAACTCTCGTTTCAACCAACTCGCTAACATGCGGATCTAATAACTAGGTGATAGTTCGAACAATCAGAATTGAAAAGGCATTGACCAAGCACATGGACATGGTGCTTTTGCTGCTCATGAAAGTATATTAAATTTTTATCACCCCAAAATGGTGAAGTTGGATTTTCCTCATTTCAACACGTATGAGGACCCAACAGGTTGGGTTTGCAAGACTAAGCAATTTTTTGAATTTCAAGGAATTGCAGGGGAAGAAAAGGTGCCTTTAGCATATTTTAATTTAGAAGGTAAAGCACAGTTATTATTTCAGTTGATGAAGGAAGAGAGTCCAATAATCAATTGGGAATTTTTCAAACAAGGGTTGCACATAAAATATGGTCCAACACAATTTCAAGACTTTTTTGGTGATCTAACTAAGTTGCAGCAAATTGGTATGAGAGAGTATCAAACCCAGTTTGAGAAGTTATTGATTAGGGTAGGTAAAATAAAACCAGCCCAACAAGTTGGATGTTTTGTGAGCGGCTTGACGAAAAGTATAAACATCGATGTGAAAGCCTGTAAGTCGATGACTCTCTTATCAGCAATTGGGTTGGCGAGATTGTACTAGTCCCGCAATCAGTCAAATTAGCGAGAAAATCTCAGGGAAATGAAAGAGTCTGTACCAAATAATATTGGAGTGTACCAAATAATATCGGAGTGCCAAACAAAGACCAATGCTTTTTACCATTTAAGAAGTTAACCCTTGCCGAATTGAAGGAGAGAAGAGAGGAGTTGTGTTTTAAGTGCAATGACAAATTTGGCCGTGGGCATAGGTGTAAAAAATTAATCCTCATTGAAGATTGTTGGTCAGATGAAAAAAATGATAAAGATGGTGAAATTGAAATGGGACACAATGCAAGAACCCTTGTAGACAAAGGTGTTTTTTAGGAGAAAGGAATGTATGGGTCCACCTACTTAGTATCAAGAGTATCAAATTATTATAACTGTTTAAATAATTTGAACGTGGTGTAGATAAGGATTTAAATTATGGAGTTATGGTAGGAGAAATAGAATCTATTTAAATTGAGATATGTTAACTATTTTTTAGTTATTGTAGCTATTTTTTAGCTATTAGTCATTAGTTACTGATGAACCTATTTGTATTTATGTTGAAGCTTGTGGAATGATAATGCAGAAGATATTTTTATCTAATTAAATTATTAACTTGTCTAACTTATAAGTTTTGGTTTCTCTCCAAGAAGACCATCTGTATCTTATTTTTATCTTATTTGTATTTCCTGTTACAATAGAATAGCGCAAGACAAAAAAGTTTTTCAATGGCTCTCCATCTGTTGAACGACCCATCACCATATCTGTTGTGAAGGCACGTAACATAAACACATATCCGGGGTTTTGCTATGAATTTGTGAATTGATTTTGTTGGTGGTAAGGTTGGGTCTGTGGAGGTCTGATGTCCAGGCCAAGATTTGGGATTCTCTGAATTGGGTTTAATTCTAGCCACAGTCAAATTATCCGTCGCTTCGTCACTCTCGCAGAGTAGAAACGCCACGTGTTGCAAAGTTTTTAAATCTAACAGGCAACCGGAGAACAATGACTGTGTTAGATAATCATGCGGTCACGCGCAAGACTTTTGAAAAGACAGGTCAGTCTTTCTTTTATTATTTTATTGTTTTTCTTTGCGTTAATCAACATAAAATATAATTTAAAAATGTATGTCTTTTTCAAACAATTAAAAAAGGATGAAAAAAAATACATGTCCGTTTATAACCCGCAGACAACACTTATTCTTTTTTTCTATTTGCTTTTTATAAAAATAAATATTTAACACAAAAAGCATAATATTAGCTAATATATGCGAAATAGCTTTTTATTGTTTTCTAGATAAATTTTAAAAGACGTCATATGCGACTATTCTACTACATTGTGTTTCATACTATTTTTTTTTTTTTGAGCCAAAATATCTATGTTTGGGTTGAAATTTGTTAAGGGAAAAAAATAAAGAAGAAATAAAATTATTATACTTGTTCATTTTTTTTATGAATAACCAAAATTTAATTTTTTAAAAATATCTATTCAATTTTTTCTCACTATCTTAGCCCAACCAAACAAAAGTAAAGAAATTAACTCAAATAACATATCGTAAGATTAAAGGTACCTATAAATTTAACTGAACTAATAGGGTTAAACATCTCCCTAACCTAGCCCAAACACGTTCATTTATATCACAAAAATTTGTGATATTATTTTATCAATATTTTGATGCATATGGACTTTTCATTAGGTTTTGCCTAAATTTTGATTCATTTTTGAAGAGGTGATTGATGGGTAATAACAATATTAATAATCTTGATACATATGTACTTCATCTCATAGAAATTTAAAATTATTTTTATTTTTTATTGAAGAATCTATGTAAAAAGCATAATTGAAGACAATTTAAAAAAACTTACTATATAGTTAAAGTGACAAAATAGAAGGAAATTTAAAGTAAAAAGATTAAGTTTAAAACAACCAATGGAATTAAGATATGTATATTTTTATATTATACTAATTTAAAAATATGAAAAAATTAGATTAGAACTTTCACTTTGAATAACCTCTTAACGTATTGTCATAACATATAATATAAATTAAAAAATTATTAGTTTTGTTAACATTGGTGGTTCAATTGACCACAGCCCATTGTATGTGGCGTTATCCCTAATTGTGAAGCTTAATTTTTTAATAAAATTTTTTATATAAAAAAAATTAATGTCACGTTATTTTTATTAGGAATTTTCTTGTAAATATTTTATAAAATAGTATTTTTTTAATATGTTCATAAATTTTTTTTAAAGTTCCTTAGTTGCTTTTCTTTTTCTTCTTCATATGTATATTTAATATTTTATTCCATTTCGATTGTCAGTGAATAATTCTATGTTGTGAGTTTCAAAGTACTCCGACCAATATGAAGATAACACAACCGGTATTACTACCTTCCGGTTTTAACTTGTAAATTTTTTAACATGTGCCACTCTAATAGCGCACAATGATAAAAATGACTGTAAAATGTCTGTTGATAGCATTCCTCTAATTAATTTCTCTTTGACCTGGGTTCTTGCACTCAATGTTGACTGGGGTGGTTCAGGCACGGTGAATTGAAAGACAATTAGCTATTAGGTGATGGTGACTGTTGGCAGTGGTGGGTGTGTTGGTGGTGGTTGAAATCTAGATGGCGGTGGGAGGAGGGAGGGAAAGAGCGTGCGGTGGTGGTGGGTTGTACAATAGTGAGAGAAGGAAGGTGAAAGGGAGGAAGGGATAGGTGTGGTCCGGTGAAAGGTGATTCGATAATGGAAGGGTTGGGTAGTGGCTGTGATGGGCTGGCCTTGCAGTAGGCTGCACAGGGATAGGTGTGGTCCAGTGACGGAAGACTTTGGGCGGACCAGGTGGGTTTGTTTGGTTTCAGAGGAGGCGTGGGGGTGGGCGGAGGAAGAAGATGGTATGGTGAGAAAATACAATTTATATCTGACGGCAAAATGGTAAAATGCTATAATACGTTAACACCGCCTATTAAATACCACTGACAAGAGATATCAATATCATTTCAAAAATTTCAAGATACCATCTATCATTATAAAATACCAGTGTAATTTACTCTTAATTATTCTCACCCATATAGATCTCCGTTGTGGGTCCCTCGCCAAAGAGGTCGTGACCATTTTCGTGCTCGCCGGGATATGATAAATAGTAAGTTAGTAACCCGTACATCACTAACTGTAAATTCACGCACAATAATAAAGAGTCTCACATTGCATACAAGATTCTAGCTCATCCACAAGATAGATGATACAATTAAGCAGATTAAAAGTACAAAAGGGAGACTAACATATCCTTCTTTTTATTACTGAAATAAAAGCCTCAGGTATTTACTCTCAGAAACTCTTCACTGTGGATACCGCACTAACTTCAACTTGAACAATTAAAGTGTCGCTCACAAGGAAGCCCTTAGGAGGATTGCGGAGGTCAGCTATCGACAAGAGTGAATCGCGACCCCAGCCGTAGCTTGCAGGAATGATAGGGTTGCTATCTGCAAGAGAATATATAGTTGGGCAATTGTATTCGATTACCACCAAAAAAAAAAAAAATCCATGTAAATGCAAAACTTTTCAAATCTCCACGTTGAAATGGAATCCCATTGATACGATTTTTAATGTCAATTAGAGATTAAATTTGTGGACATGAGTCACTTATTTTGTACTTAACAAAACGATGTCATAATCTACTTGTCAGCAGCACCTCAGATAATGTAACATCACCTGCATATTCCACATGTTGGCCACGGGATTGGTTCATTACGCGTAGCTTGTACCTTGTATATGGTTTTCTTTCAGAAGGAACGTTTTCCTTATCAACTAACTGAAGATAGAGGGAAACGAATTTGTCCTTCCGCTCGAATATCCTTTGGGATGGAGCCGTAATTTCCTGGATTCAGTTAGATGAAGTCATAAAAAATGAAAAATAAAAAGCAGTCAATGGTAAGATTATCCTTAGGATTATTATTGTGTGTGTAGGGTAGAGTAATGCATGATGAGGGTGAAAATTTAAAAGCCTTACGCATGTAGAGAGGAGGAGGACTGCTTGTTAGTAACAATACATACCTTTGAAGGTCTTGTCCTTGTTCTGTATCTGGACAAACACAAAGCAATTTGTAGACCACCTTCGCCTCCCAACCAAGAGACAAATTCTTCATAAGTATTTGGACGTAATTTATTCAGTAACTTATAGTTTATGTTTATAACTTTTTTATAATGTGTTTGGGCGAGTAGCTTAAAAAAACAGTTTATGTTTAATCACATTTTTTGAAAAAATTTATTTTTAAAAATAACTTATTGAAAATAACTTATAACTTATGACTTATAACTTATAAACAATGCATCTAAACACCCACTTCATCTCTGCAATTACCAAGTATAGAGAGATGTGTCTTTCCCCGTTTCTTTCTTTATCACCATTTGGGTAAAGAGACAATTTCCTTCAATGAAAAAAACCCCAAGAGTCGGCATTTATATTTATGTTCATATATATGTATACATATATACATATACATATTTTTGTGTGTCTTAATTGGAGTGCATGGAGTAACTTAAAAAAGAAAGGGTTTACCATTTGTGGCCACTGGCTTCAAAAATGTTTGATTCATAAAAAGTCGTGACTCAATCTTAAGAGTGTAGCGAGCATGTGGTCTATCTTTTGTAACTTCTGCAAAAGTCAAAAGAGGCAACTTGAAAATACCATGAAGATCTAATTTTTTTTATGTTCACATAATTAAGCCTATGTTGCATTGGAGAGAATTTCTCTTTGGTTGCGCCTCATCTCTCGGTTTCTTTTCTGCTCTCTTTTTACTCTTGGGCAAGAGGTAAATCTCCCTCTGTTAGGCCTGTGACATTGTGTGGCTCCGATGAATATAAAGAAGCTGGTTGTCTTATGGCAAGTGATGTCATATATACAACTATAATCATGGCATTTCACGTCACATCCTTTTCTATGTAAAAAGTGGAGAAATTATTAAGTGCTTCAAGAGCAATACCTATTCATGCTCCTCATTTCCCATGGGATGAATCTCTCATATAAGATCTCACTCTTATGTGAAAGGTGAAATAAGAATGATGTGGTGATTTTAAAGCACTAAATAATTTCTTGTAAAAAGTGACTTAGTATGCCAAAAATGTTTGAGTTGAGAGTTAGCGTTCTAAGTGAGCATCCAAAGTCCTTTTTTTCCAATAATTGAGTTTTAACTATAATTATCAATCTCGTACCGTATTAGTCGGTATCGGGTGGTACGTATCGTTCTGGACATAAAATGCTATCAATAAAAGTGAGTTTTGTACTGGCCAATACTGACTAATATCAGTGGTATCAGACAGTCCCGACCAATAACGGATTTACCAAACGGTACCAATTTTGTGTATTTTATTTAAAATAATTTAATCTTATTGTATTTTAGTGATAATTGTCTATTAAAATTTATGTTAGGCATATATTAAATAATAATATGTCTTTTAATTAATTTTAAATATATATTTGGATTGAATAACACGTTTGTGTTATTCTAAAGTAAATTATTGTAGAATAATATTTGTTATAATTAATGCCAAATTTTATAAAATATTTTTTTACAAATATATAATATTTAGTAGCTATAAATCTGAAATAATACTTGGTATCACATCGGTACCAATACGTATAACACTAATAGCAAAACTGATATATTGGCCCATACAATATTTACAACTATGATTTTAACAAGTGAGAAGTGACTCCATTTTGGGCCCCGTGTGAAATGAAATGGACCTCTCCATTTCAAGTGAAACTCTCCATTTCTCACTTGAAATGGAAAGGATCTGAATGGGAATTTGTGGAGTTGGTGCGAGTGTTACAGTTTGTATGTATGTTTTAAGTGCCCATCACATGTAACTATATAGTCTTCTCCTCCGTTGATTTGATGATCCACCAACGTGAAAACCCACTTTAATGCCATAATTAGCTGTTAACATCCAATATAAAACTTAATATGTATGCAGAGGACCCGCATATACATCTCTTGTATTAGAAACTGTAGCTGTTTGAGTACAAGAAAGAAAGGGACCCAATACTTCAGAGAGAGAGAGAGATGAGAGAGAAGAGGAGAGAGACCAGCCAGAGAAATAAATGGTGGACTTAGAGAGTGTATTATGTATACATGCGTCCATATTATAGTACAAATACAATTCATAGGCAAATTGAAGTTTACCTGAAGTAGAGATAGCCCCCTGCTGAGGAAGAGAGTCGCCTGAACCGTCTTCTGTGAATATTCATAAAACCAATACAGAGCCCATGATTACAAAAAATTTCATCCACATTTTACATTACGAATCAAGTGTAGCAAAAAAAAAATTTGAGCTTGGTTGTTAAAGAGAGTTCTATGTTATGTATATGATATATTACAGGGAAATGCTAATATGTATCATTTAAAAATTAATCATGTTTTATCTAGTTGTACAAAGTGTTTGAATTTGTATTTTCATAATTTTTAACACTAAAAATATAATTTTTAATATTTTGTACAACTAAACAAAATATATATAAAATATGCTCCACCGACACATGTTAACAAAACCTATATTATATGCATATTCCACGTATGAAGTAGTTGAGTCCTAAACAAGTAATATATTTTTCCTATTCGAGCATGGTTAAATCTCTTTGTGATGTACGTTAACCAATCTTCTAAAATACTCCAGAATCAGGCACACAAAAAAAAGAAACACCACCATCTATTCGGCTATGGTCACAGTGGTCCGGTTTTAATGAACTGCATAAGGCATAAGGTTTTAACGGTTCACGGTATAGTTAGCAACGTATCGTTTTTATTATTGATATGATACGTATCAATATCGATATCAATACCGGTGCATTTTAATATACCATTTCAAATTTAGCTTGATAAATATCACATATTTTATAACATAAATATTTATTTCTAACATTTAATGTACATAATATAACATTACCTATATCAAGTATTGTTGAATGCTAAATTAGTTTTGCTTAAATATACTTGACAAATAAATAGTATTATTTATGGATAACATTATGATGATACTCTTATAGTAATACAAAAATTAAAGAGTTTATTTTAATAAGAGATTAAGTTTTAGGCAACTTAGAAATAGAAATAAAAAGGAAATTAAATAATATGTATATAGAGATGGTGGGATTAAATTAAATAATATGTATAAAAAAAAGAAATTAAATAATATGTATATACAGATAGTGGGATTGATGAGTAACAAGAATCAGGCAGCTTTTTAGACCATTGATTTTTACGTGGCCTGGAAGCATAGTTGTATATTTCGCACGGGCCCATATCGGTTGGTACGCACCGCACCAGTCATAAAATAGTGTAAAGAAAAATATGTTTCACATTGATTAAATATCGAACAATACTGGTCTACATCGGGTGGTACCGGTATACACCAAATTTTGTGTAATTTTTTTTAAAATAATTTATTTTTATTATTTTTTATTATAAATATCTATTATTTTAATAAATAATAAATACTAGACAAGTAATATATCTTTTAAATATTTTTAAATATCTACTTATGGATTAAATTACATGTTTATATTATGTAAAAATAATTTAATATTAAATAATACTTTATATGAATAATGTTAATATTTTAAAAAATAATATATTATAAATAAATATATAATTTTATATATATAAAATATAATAACGATAAATTCAATACGGTATTTAAAATATATTTAATATTTACGATGTATAAATCTAATTTAATATTAAATAATATATAAATAAATATTTTAAAAAATAATATACCATAAATAAATACCACATATGTATAAAATATTAATAAATTCGATACGCCATTCAATAACCGATCACAATAATCATTATAAAAACGATGCGTCGATTGGTGGATATTGACGATCATGCCTGGAGAGACGAAGGAGAGATAGGGGTGAGCGTGTGTATACGTGACGTTCAACAAAGGACACCAAGCCTTGGACAGTAAGTCCTCCATTGACAGCCTAATAGTTCTCTTTTGACATTATAGGCAATAAATGCCTACCAAAATATCACTTAAAATTTGAACTGCCTTACAGTCCAGGATGCGGAACACGACGGAATGGCCGAAAAAGTGACGAAAAGATCCGGTATAGGGCGAGAACTTCACCGGAACAAAATCTGACCTTGCTTGTTCGGTTTTTTTCCTGAAATAGTTATTATCGGCCGGTACAATACGGTATCAATAACCATGTATCACGGTTGAACTAGACGGTTTTGACAGATCTCACAAAATAAAACAGTTTTAGATTAAACTGTTTTGGAGATTCTACCGGACCGGTCGACGGGCCAACTGAACACAAAGATCATATCTCCTACTCTTCGGTCGCTCCCCATTCAACGATCAGATCTGATCAAAATCATCTCTGACAGCTTTCATTCCGCCCTTTTATAGCTATAATAAACCCCCCCCCCCCTCTCTCTCTCTCTCTCTCTCTCTCTCTCTCTCTCTCTCTAAGTGACACAATCAACTTGAGGGTTTGCAATGTTGTTAGATTGGTGGGATGTAGCCATGGTTGCGTGGCCGGAGAAGGTGGGTGTGGCCTTTGGTTGCCATGGCTGGATGGAAGATTTTCCTTCTCCGATTTAGTTCTCTCTCACACTGTAAATGTGAAACTTTTCCTCTCCTCATTTGTTCACCCCTTTTACTGCTTTGCATAAAGTGAGACTTTTTCAACGGGGTTTTGGTTCGGTGGTGGGGTTCCACCTGATGGGTCTAAGTTTAGGTTCGAATCACCTTTACTGTTTTGCTGGGGTCATTTTTATAAATTGCGACGTCGCCTTCAATTTTAAACTTGGGCTAAAAAATATTTGGTGTACCGTCTCAATAAATTCAAATGGCTGGGGTCATAATCGATTGCTGCCCTGATGGTTAAGAGGGAACTTTGCCTACTAACCCCTTTAAACACCCAAAAAAAAAATAATAAAGTGAGACTTTTTCCCCACCTTCTCTCCTTTACTGCTTTGCATAGAAGTCTTATACGCACACAACCTGAAAAAAAAGTGGGGCTGACAACCATCATTACAAATATATAATATATATATATGCCACGGTTTTAAAAACCGGATCAGATCCGACCGGCCCGTTCAATCGGAAAAATCGAAAATCGATCCTAGGCAGGGTCCCAATTAACCTTCAAATCCACTAATTTTTAAAACCGTTTTATTTTTAGAAAATCGCTCAAACAGTCGGTTTAACGGTCAACCCACAAGAACCCGTTCACGGTTCAACAGAACCGGACGGTCCAAAGACACTGTGAAGATTTCTCCGCAGACCAAAGTCGGAGAGCAGCTCAACCATGAACGGCGACGACATGAACGGCCGGCCGAGAAATCCACGTCCGCTCTTTCTTCTTCTTCTCCCCTCTCTCTCTCTCTCTCTCTCTCTCTCTCTCTTTTTCACTTCTTTACCTTGTTAGAGCTCTTCTTATTGAATAAATATAAATTGATTTATGTACAAAGGTTCAGATGTCATCAATATTCAAGGCTCAAATCAACGTCATGCATGTCAGATTCAACATTCAATAAATATTATTTTGGCTTTTATGTATAAAGGTTCAGATATTATTTTGATTTTTCTTTGGCTTCAATTGCATCCACAGTGTCCGAGAAACGATCAATCGATTAAATTGAAGTTTGAAAAATTAATTTGTACTTAATGGTATTGTGATATTTGATTAGAAAATTAATTTGAATTAAAGATTATTGAGCAAACAAAAATAAAGTATTTATAAGGATATATCATATATTAAGTCTTACTCAACCTGTATTACATTATAATCAAGCAAGGTTAAATCATTTCGTCATATGTGTGTTTTTTTTTTTTTTTTGAATGATTAGGTTTTTGAGTCAGTTTGAATGCATCATAACTAATCTCGAGGTATTTATAGTCTTTTCATCTATAAAAATTAAAAAATTAATTAGATAATTACTAAATTAAAGACCTTAATAATAATTTTAAAAATTAATAACACTTAAAGAAATTTTAAACTTAAACTTTAAAAAATTAATCCCAAACTTTAAACCTTAACCACCAAGTGAATGTTAACCAATCTCCAAAAATCCTCCAAAATCAGGCACAAAAAACCAAAAAACAAAAAGAAAGAATTTCACTATGTGTTCGGCTGGTGTTTATGGAGGGTAACTTCTACGGTGAAGAGAGAGTGGGGCCAGTCACCTTTTCGTCCTTAAAATTGACTTGTGTATGTCACATGGGTTTCTTTCCGTCAGCTCCGTTATGGGCCCTTAGCAAAACGGTGACAATCCAAACGTAAAGTATAAGGGTGATATGTGTAATTTACTTTATATATATAAATTAGGTACACCCGCTATTTTTGTTTCAACGTCAATTTTGATGAGAATTTCACTGTTTTCAACCTATCAATCTCTCAACGCTACTCGCAGGCGAACATCAAAAGCAGTAAGTTCCCGCACAGAAGAAATAAATAAATAAATACGCTTTACCTTTCTGAATATGATTCAAAAACACATAACTTACTTGTTTTTTTTTATAAAATAAATACATAACTCTAATTTAGAGTAAAATACAAATTGTTACAAAACTAACATCTAAATTAAAATGACTAAAATATCATTCCTTTATTCTTCTCTTCAGTTCAAGTTGTTCTTTTTTTTTTTTTTGAAAGGGGGTTTCTCTCTTTTCACAATCAAGGAACAAATTTTAAACTCTGCAACCCGGTTTTTGATGATCAATACCTTATTAAATTTTGAGCATTCTTGCTGCTATCTCTAATTACACAAAAAAAACAAAAGACAAAATAAAATTTTCAGTAGAAACTATTGCTGGATATATATTGATATATATACATGTATATATGAATATTCTACTAAAGAAATGCAGAGGGGTTTAAGCAACCTGGGGGAAGGGTGAGGGGGAAGGGGTGTTTTCGTTGCTCGAAGCTAGACGACTGGGTTTTCCAACTGGGTACGTTTTTCGACTAGGTTTTCATTACCGGAGCTAGACCACTGGCTATGATGTGGCTAGTAGCAGCGGCACAGAATTTTGTTTACGGTGGGATGCGAATGGGTCAAGGTGCCATTTTATTTTGGCTGAGGTGCAAGCTTGATGGCTAGGGTGCAAAAGTGGCATAGGTGGAGATTTGGGTTACAAGCGGTGGTGTTAGGTGGGTGGTGATAAGAGGTTTTAATGGGCAGTGTATATGAGTGCTAAATAAGAAGAAGGTGCATGGCAGCAAGTAGTGGCTAAAGAGGGTAGAAGGAGAAGAGACAAAAAAAAAAAAAAAAAAATTGGGAATGGAGTTGTTACTGGTTCGGAAGTGGGGGGAAGAAGAATAAAGAGAGAAAAGGTCCGTTAGGTGAGTGCCCAAAAAAAAGCAAAAAATTTCTCTCGAGGGTAGAACTGTCAATTTAATTTATTAAAAGAATTAATTTTACAGTAAAAAATTAAATCAAACTACAAACCGTTAAATTAGATAGAAAAACTAACGGTTACACTTCAAATTACAAAAATGTTACGTGTTCATTTTTAAAAGAGGAGGAGTTATTTGATTTTGAATCATATCCAAAAAGATAAAGTGTATTTAATTCTTTAAAAAAAAATAAAAGTCTTGCATTTTATAAGTTGGTGCAGAGAAAATTAACGGTACAACAAGTGGATACTGACACCGTTGTCTTAATTATTTACTGAAATAAAAGCATCAGGTACGTATGTATTAATCTAGCCTGAGAAATTCTTCACTCCGGATACAGCAATAACTTCGACTTGAACAATTAAAGTATCGTTCACAGGAAAGCCCTTAGAAATATCACGTACGTCCGTCAACGACAACAATGAATAGCGACCCCAGGAGTCCTTTGGAGCAGCGGAAAATTGGGCAGTAACGGCAAGAGAATAGTTGGGTATTGAAGTGTGATTACCATAAACGTGTATGCAAGGGTAAAGGCAGAAATTAAAACACTCTAGGCTATAAGTCTAAGGTATAATAAAGTATAAAAAATTTTAAAATAAACTTGTGCAAAAATTATATAAGCCAAAATAGTTTATAATTAATTTCTAGCAAACTTGTAGATAAATATTTAAATTTTAAAAAATAAACAAAGAGAAGTACTCAAAAGAAAGTACCCTATTGAAGTTATATCTTACTGTTTTTTGGAGAATAGAACTCCATAATTATTTATTTTTAGGAAGTTCCCTTTGTAGAAAATATAGAATCAAAACCTAATTGATTGCACTGAAAAGTATTTATTATGCAAGAATTTAATTTATTAGTTATTAAAAGTTTAAGATAAGGAGAGGCTAGCCAAATCAAAGGCCAATGCGACTTGCTGGCATTTATGACTATTTAGATTGTACTTATAGATCGCCTAGGAATTACTAGCAGTAAGAATCGAATCTAGGCGTGTCAAGCGAAGTGCATGATCCTTATCAACTCAACAAGTCCCGTTGGTAGCATTTAATTTACTCTCTGATAATTAAAGCCACTGAGGACCTTGAATCAAAATATTTTTTTTTATAGGAAAAACAAGGAATATCAGTAGTATATTTAATATCTATTGTCTACCATAAACTAAATGGGAGGGGGATTGGGTACAAGCGGCACCTCAGATATGGCGATGACCAAAAAATGGTGGAAATGAAACATCACCTGGCGATTCCGCATGCTTGCCATGGAACTGGTTCATTATGCGTAGCCTGAATTTTGCATATGTTGTTGGTTCAGAAGGAAAGTTTTCCACATCATCTAACTTTAAAAGGAGGGACACGGATTTGTCCTTTGCCGTTGCAACTCCTCTGGGATAAAGCCTTAGTTTCCTAGATTCAGCCGCCCAAAAAAAAAAAAAAAAGTCATGGTCCATCAAATTATCGATCTGCTTAATAATGTCATAATAGTAGTAGTAGTGTAATGGATATAGGAGAGAAAGTAATCAACAGTTGCAGCATATGTACCACTTCCTATTTTTGATAGTGAAGACATCAGAGTAATGAATTTCGTCCTTCATAGACGAAAATTTATCGATCTTCCAAGTGTAAGTCTCCAGTCCCTGCAATAAGTTTAGACTCTCTCCTCTGCCAGTATAATATATAACAAAAACTTCTGCGCCAAATACGCAAGTGTCGCTGATGAGGAATCCATTAGCAGTATCCTTGAAAACACTGAGTGGGAGTAATTGGGCAAAACCCCACTCCGTTTTCATCCTATGGAACTTTCTCACATTCCCATTGGCATCTAAGCATTGAAAAATTGGAATCAAAGAAACACATCAGCTGGTGTATGTAGAGTAGTAGCGTAATTCATGCACAATATGCATGATGAGAATGAAAATTCAGAAGCCTCACACACATGGTATGGTAGAAAGGACTGATTGTTAGAATGTCAACAATACATACATACCTTGGATGGTCAGGTACTTGTTCTGTATTTGGTCAAACACAAACAATTTGAAGTCCACCTTCACCTCCCAACCAAGAGGTAAATTATTCGTCTCTGCAATTACCAAATACAGAGAGATGAATCCTTCCCCATTTCTTTGTTTGTCACCATTTGGGTGGAGAGACAGTTTCCTTCAATTCAAAAGACTTAAAAGAGTCAGATTATATGTATATATATATACATTCATCTTAATTGGAATACATAGGTGAACTTCAAAAATAAGAGCTTACCATTTGTAGCCACCGGCTTCAAAAACGTTCGATTCATACTTATGCTCCTTAGCATCCTTATTAACATCTATCAACATCTTTGACATTAGTGAGAATGACTCAATCTTAAGAGTGTAGTGAGCTGGTGGTGTATCTCTCAGAAATCTTGCTTCTTCTGCACAAAGTTAATTAAATTTGTCCGTTCATATAATTCAGTCTATCTTACCTAGGCTCTTCGAAATATTTAAAATACTCGTGTCAAACACATGATGGTTGGGTAAGTGATGCGGATCGCATTGCCGAAGATTATTTGGAAACGCGGCAACGGCGATATATCCGGGCCGGTGGTCGGTAAATTTCAATCGACCATAACTTTTGACTCGTAACTTCGTTTCGCCATTATAATATGTCTTTGAAAAGGTATCGACGAGCCGGAAAAAGGAAAAAATATAAAATGATTTTTCAGCCTAGGAAATTGCGAAAAAAATGCTTCTAAATACGGTTTTGGGACTATTTTGTGTTTTGGGCTTATTTTTGTGGACTTTTTGTTAGTTTTCCTTTTAACCCGGTTTTGTCTCAGGCCTAGGGTTTTGTGCCGCCTATTTATGTTCTTGTTTAAGACATTTTCAGCAGCTTTTGATGAATAATAAACTTGTGTGCGATTTTTGCACTTTTCCAACCATTAGGTATTTTCTACGAAAATCAACGACTGTTTGATGTCCTAGAACCTAGCATTTGTGGTGAATCAATAGGTTGCAGGACAGCTCTGAATCTGGTATTCGTGATGAATCAACGGATTAGAGTTTATTTTCTTGTTCTCTTAATATCCGCTACATCAACAAGAGTACGAATGTGCATCCAACATGCCTAATTTGGACTCATACCTAACAAGTATTTACTATTGCCTTTTCTCACATGGTTGCTTCAAAATAAATGAATTGCACATGTCAAAACTATTATACCCTTATGTCACACATATCCACACATACATTGTCCTCGACGTCTCTTCACAGCCTCTAGCTTCTCAAATCGATAGGTACTCAAACCATGTCTAAGCCTTTTCCACAAACACAAATGTCACTAACAAAAAAAAGGTGTTCTTATTTCTCTTTCGTTGTCCTGCAGAACCCTATCCACAACAACACCGAGAGGTGCAGTGACGGGTTCAAAAATTTGAATTAATGGGTCATACAAAAATTTAAATAATAATTCTCAAACTATAAATGAAAGAAAATCTTAATAAATTGGTACTATTATTCTTATAAAAATATATAAATATATGTAGTTTTACAATTGCTCGATAAAATTTTATTATATTATCTCAGTATCAATGCTATCAAATATATCATTTTAATTTAATGTATGTTAACAAATAATTGTTTATCTACTAATTTTGCATTTTGGTTCTGCAATTGACTTATTACAAATATTATTTTTTTAAAAACTCTTTCCATTGTTACATTCACGATCTATGAAATCAATATATACAAAAAACAAAATACCCAGTCCAAATAAGAAGAAAAAAAAGAGGCATGCTTGTGAGAAGACCGAAATCAATTATATTAGTGAATTTACAAAAATATTGGTTTAACAAAGAATTAAAAAAATGAGGGCCCAAAATCTTACCTTACATGCTATAGTAAAAGCGCTACATAATTTCTTCTTCAATAAAGAATGCAAAAATCAACTCCACTAATGAACTTAAAAAAATACTGGTTTAAACAATAAATAAATTGGGTAGAGCAAGAACAAATATTGAAGGCCCCAATTGTTTAAAACCTTGCTACAGTTAAGACTGTATATAGTTTTTACATATCTATTTAAAAAAAGACCTCAGTCCATATAAGAAAAAAGCCATTGTTTAGAAAAGAATGTTCAAATTCAAATATAATAGTTAATTTCTCAAAAGAATTAGTTTAGCAAACAAGTAAATAATTTGTAAAGATAAAAAAAAATTTGACACCCCAAAATGTTTAAAATATTTAAAGTTTGCATGCTAGTGAGAACTTACATAGTTTTTACATCTTTTTCTTAAAAAAAGAGTCATGTTCAAATGAGGAAAAAAGCCTCAAATCCACACACTAGTTAAATTAAGAAAACATAACAACATTTATTTAAACAAAGAATTGTTCAACAATATTAAAATCTATAAAAAAAAATATAAAATGATCGCTTTAAATCTTAAATTGTGTTGAGCCACCCTACTTTTGTTTGATAACCCATCGACATAAAAACCCACTTTCATGGCATAAGCTATTAACCTCCGATACCTAACCACTCCCAATATAAAATTTAATACGTATGCAGACGACAGCATATATATATATATATATATATATCTTGTATTAGTAACTGTAGCTAGTATAAGGAAGAAAGGGACCCAAGACATGGCAAAAAGAGAGAGACCCAGCAAGAGAAACAAATGACGGAATGACAGAGTGTTTAGGTATACATGTGTCCATATATGTAGTTATAGTACAAAAAAACCTCTTAAAGTTCTTTGGCAAATTGAAGCTTACTTGAAGTAGAGATGGCCTCAAGCTGAGAAAGAGAGCTTCTTGCAACGTTTTCTGTGGATATTCATAAAACCAATACAGGGACATGATTACCAAAATGTTCATCCTCTTTGCTATCTTACGAAACAAGTGTACAAAAAAAAAAAAAAAAAGAAATTAAAAACATACTCGTAAAGAGAGTGCCCGTGTATATGATTTATTATGCACATATTCCACGTATGAAGTGGTTTAAGTGCTACTGATCATGCAATATGTTTTCCTTCAACAACTGTTGAATCTCTTTGTGATGTATGTTAACCAAGCCTCTAAAACCCTCCACAACCAAGCACACAAAAAAGAATCACCACTAACCAATGAAAATAAACGAACAAATACACAGATTGTGGTCGTATGGGTGCATATAAATGACTCATTCAGATGAACTTTTTTACAATTGTGCTTACGAATTCTCTTTAATAAGGATAAATAAACAGAATGGGCCATGATTATCTCTATATGTAATAGAGAGTGCTACGTAGTCACTACCTAGGAACGAGAGTTAAAATTTAGACCATCATTACTTCTATATAGATATGTTAAATAAATTAGATTAGATTGATTGTGTAGGTAATTGAGGACAATTAGGGAAGTTTCTAATATCTGCCAAATAATTCTCTCCACCAGGCAACATAACGTCCCTAAGATGGAAAATTCAATGAAATAGGTTCTAAATTAAATTAAAAGATTCAGAACACAAAAGAGGAATCCAAGTGAAAATTTCAACACAAGCAAAGCATTATCAAGCACCTTTCCCCCATAAGTTCTTGTAGCCATGTACATACATGTGTATACCTATATATATATATATAGAGAGAGAGAGAGAGAGAGAGAGAGAGTACCGAGTGCCCCTTCGTTCGCGGTTACTAGCATTAGGTCCCTCGTCTTCTCTTCCAAGACTACTATCTGCTTGTCCATGGCTAAGAGCTCTAGTTGGTGGTCCTTAGATCAGGTAAAACCCACGTCGTGATCTTTGGGCTTAAATAGGAGTATTGAACTTCTAAAATATTCTTGTTCAATTATGTTAATTCCTTTAATTTCTTCAACCATAATGTCTAATACATTATGAATAAACCATTATATCATGCAAGCCTTATTACACACTTTGACATTATTCTAAATAAATTTTGCACTCGTCAAATTTGAATTTGAATACATGAATGCTTCAAACGCGGTAGGTCGGCCCTTTATTTATTCATCTATTTGTTTTCATTATCCCTTTTGCATTTTTTTTAAGAATTAAAAAAAGTCTTTGTTGTCACATTTAATTTTCGTTGGAAGTGGCTACTGGTTGTGTAAGACTTTTTTTATGCAACTTTATGCTGTTTGAAATTCAAATTTATCAATGAAAAATAAAAATGTGAGGAAAAAAAATTAAGAGATTTTAAATTCTTATTTCTTTCTTTTTATGCTCTTTTTACTCTTTATCTTCTTTAATAATCAAACAAACGATATAATTTTATATATATATTTTTTTTTTCCTCACCAAATCATTCATCCAAATACAACATAAAATTCTCTATATGGTGGTATGTCAGCTTGCCTTCTTGATGTATTGTCAGTTTATTTTGACTTTATTTACATATTTATATACATATAATTGCAAAGTCTTTGTTATATATATATATATATATATTTCAAGTTGTTAAGTCGTGGCAAGTTGTGGGTGTCTTTGTTTGTACAGATCCAAGGTTCTCTTTTATATCAGGCATGGTAGGTAGGCTTACTTACTTATTTTGTTTTTTTTTATATGCATTTGTAATTTTTAAATTCTTTGTTTATATATTTATTCTCCCAATTAGAAGTCACACCAGGCTGGCTAAGTCCTTGTTCTGCTGTGTGAAATCCAAATTTATCAATGAAAAATAAAAATGTGAGGAAAAAAAATAAATTAAGAGATTTCAAATTCTTATTTCTTTCCTTTTATGCTCTTTTTATCCTTTAATTTCTTTAATAATCAAACATACAATATAATTTTATATTTTTTTTTCTCACTAAATCATTGATCCAAACACAGCATAAGATTCTCTATATTGTAATATGTCAGCTTGCCTTCTTGATGTATTGTCAATTTATTTTGACTTTATTTAGGTATTTATTTACATATAATTATAAAGTCTTTGTTATATATATTTCAAGTTGTTCGGTCGTGGCAAGTTGTGGGTGTGTTTGTTTGTACAGACCCAAGGTTCTCTATTATATCAGGCACGTTAGGTAGGCTTGCTTACTTATTTTATTTTATTTTATTTTTTTAATGTATTTGTAATTTTTAAATTCTTTTTTTATATATTTATTCTCCTAATTAGAAGTCACACCAGGCTGGCCAAGTCCTTGTTTATAAAGGTCCAGTGGCCAAGTCCTTGTTTATAGATGGTGGATAGACACTCCAGGTCATGGTAGGTGGTCTTAGTTATTGTTTGTCACGTGCAATCTATGAATTGCTTATGCATTGGGCTGGAAGTCTCACACTATGGTTTACAAAAAGTAAGTGAAAGGAAGACAAACAAAAATAGAAATAGAAACGAAGAAAGCATGTGAGACGAAGAAAGGGTGGCGAAATTAAGCAAAAAGTATGGTGCCTGTCACACGCTTGCCTTTAAATTTGCTCATACCGTTAAAAAAATTTTATATACACGTGTAATGTTACCACTTAATTTCCCTAATTAAGACTGTTCTACCAGTAAAAGATACAAGAAAATCCCAATAAATGGGCCCACAGGCACCGATGGAATGGCTCATATCAAATAGTAACGAACTTGATCAAATAAAAGAGGATATTTATTTTTGACCATCTTATATGATCACATCCATGATTGCCTCAAAATTCGACTATAGGATGATCATATGGTATTTAATCCAACAATAGTGAACAGTAGGGAGTGATATTAAATGTGTTCTTTGTGACAATGATATTGAGTACTCTGATCATTTGTTGTTGATATGCAGGTGTGCATGGCTTATGGTCCAAAATTCTGGAATGGTGGGGTATGCAATGGTCTAGTCCTGATAATTTGGTTGATCATGTAAAGTGGTGATTAACTCCAAAAGTGTAATCCTATTACTCAATTTAATTGGTTGTTAGCCCTAGGTTAGAATTTATATTCCTTTATTAACTATATTATGTTCTTAATCAGGTTGAATGAACCTTGTGCAGGAATCATAGCTTAAAAGGATCAAAAGGAGCAAAAATACAAAGGATCATTCGAACGCATTGTCAGGCATTCAACCGTTCAAACTGCTGAACTCCTGACAATGCTCTGCTTTTTTTCATAGTTATATAAGACAGTTTTGCAGAATTGAGGAGGCTTCTTGACTTGTTACCTAACAATGCTCTGCTTTTTTTCATTGTTACTTGTTCGAACGGTCGAACACCTGACAAAGCTTTGCTTTTTTTTCATAGTTATATAAAACAGTTTTGTTGAATTGAGGAGGCTTATTGACTTTTCAGGGTTTTGTATCTCATTTTCTTAGAGTTTTAAGAGTATTATAGAGAGAGATAGTGTAAATCTATATAGTTTTCATCATTTTCCCTCGTAATCAAGCACTTTATATATGATTTCAATGCAAGGTTTTACTATTTCAAGCCATCTTCTTATGGAATCAAACCCTTGGATGCAAATGTGAAAATTAGCCAAAGATCTTCAAGTCTTCAAAGAGATATAATGATTTTTATTGATTAATCTTCTTATTACTTCAATTCTTAGCAACTCTAGTCTAAATATTTTAGAAAACCTAGATTCATGACTACATTTGGTAACTCTTATGCACAATCTTAGAATTGATATAGGAATTGCACAAATTCATGTTATGAACCTATGAATCTTCAATTGAATATCAATGTAGACTCTATTACTAAAAAATCCCTATTTTCATGGTCTAAATCTTCTGAATCAAAGATCCATGAAGTGGTCCTTGATTTGAGTTATAAACCCCTCTTTTGAAGTCTTGAAAGGACTTGGTTAATTAGAGCAATTGTGTCCATGGCCGTTCTTATATCTTCACAACTTAGTTTAATTGTTTTAATTTAGTGTAATTGTCCACAAACCTCTTCATCAAAGATTTTTGGTCTATTTTAGGTTCAATTCTCTTTAATTGTGATTCACTCTAGGTTAGTTAGTGTTTGGTAAGTGCTTATAACCTATATTTAGCTCGATTTTTGAAAGAATTGACATTTGGACTCATTGAATTTAAACGGAAAACGCTAATCATAAGCTTGTGGAATTATATTACACATACAAAGCATAACCAAGTTTTGGCGCTATTGCCAAGAATCGAAGGCACAAAGCGAGCATTAATGAACTTTGGGTTGAAGAGCGATTAGTGAATTGGATCTCCATTTATCCACAATGACGGACGAGTCTTCAACTAAGGTCATATGTCTTTGGGTAAGGACATAAGAAGACTAGAAGTGTCGGTTGGGAAATGATATTGAATTGATTGAATTAGTAGTTTATTTCTGTGGAGAATGGAGGGTTTGGAAGGATTGAAATTGGTGGAAGGGATTGTGTATATTGTGTTTCTTGAGACTTAGATGGTCTCCTATTTATGCATTGCATTTTCATGTCATCATACATTAGGGATATCCACAATCATTTAGTGAGAATTGATCACGATTGTACCCTTTCTCCGGTTAGAAATCCTCACCCGGGTCTACCCTTAGTTGTTGACTTAGGCCTACTTCCAATGGCTAACCTGAACAACAAAAACAACCCCAATCTTAACCCTCTACCTAATTTGAATCACAATCTTAATAGATGTGTAGGTGCCAACATCAAAAGAGGGAGCAACCATGGTGACATGGGTGCTCCTTACCTTAGGACCCTTTAGGACTACATGAACCCACCTAGGCAAGCATTGACTTCATGCATTATGTTTCCCCCACATCATAACACGTTGAATCTTAAGCTAGGGAACTTGCAAGTGCTACCTCGATTTCATGGTATGGATTTCAAGTAACCAGACACGTTTATTAAGGAATTTGAGGATGCTTATTCGTTTGCTATGGACAATGCCTATCGAAGGGAGGTTATCCTTTTGAAACTCTTTCCCTTTTGTCTCAAGGACAAGGCTAAGTTAGGGTTTAATTCATTGTGGTCTATGTCCATACATTCATGGGCTACTCTTCAAGGGGAGTTCTTACGGAAGTTCTTTTCCGAAAATAGGACCGAGGCAATTAGATACCAAATCTCGCAATTCTCGTTAATGATGGGTGAGTCTTTCTTTTAATGTTGGGAGCGGTTAAAGGACTTGCTTAACTCTTGCTCCCATCATGGATTTGCTAATTGGCATGTCATCAACACCTTCTATTCATCCCTAACCCCACAATTGAAGCAATTTGTGGAGACTGTGTGTTGGGACTTTCTTCGATAAGGATTCCAATGAAGCTTTCAATTACTTTGATTACTTGACCAATTTGGCTAGGGATTGGGCTACCATCGGGACCCAAAATCCCAAGGCTAGGCCCATTCAACAAAGGGTGGGGCGATTTTAACTCAAGAAAGTTGATGACATGAATGCCAGTTAACCACCCTTTTCTCGAAAGTTAGAGGTTTTAGAGGTTAAAAAGGTGAATGCAGTAGAGGGTGAGGTTATCAATGATATATGTTGTTTGGTTTGTGAGACGACGGATCGTGATACCTCTTTATGTCTGATCATTTTGGGGGTTAAAGAAGTTTTGTATGGCCAAGTCAATGAGATTGGCCAATATTAAAGAGATAGGGGCAACCCTACTCTTAACACCTACAAAACCGATGTAGTGCGCCAGTGCGCTCTTGGGCGCACCTAGTAGCGCGGTCCACTGGAGGTTGAAGAAATTTCCCAAACTAGGGGCGCACTAGTGGAGCACTACCGGCACAGTTCTCTGGAGCTGGAGGTCTCTTTTTACTGCAAGAGGCGTGCCAGTGCGTGCTTGGGCGCTAATGCGCGGTCCACAGGATTTGGGTATTGAGTTCTGTTGAAGAGGGTCACCAGTGCGCACTTAGGGACCCCAATGCGCACTCTATTGCCTTGACTCTTTCCTTTGAGACTTTAAAAGGACACTTTCCTACTTCTAAAATTATTACAATGAATCCATTTTACTCAAGTGTCACTCAACATAAGAAGAGATAAACTTTCTCAATTTACAAGACACAAAATAGGCCAAGATACCTGGCACTATGCTTGACAAGCCTTGAAGGCTCGTTTGGATCAACATATATGCTAGCCTATTTAAGTATCTCTAACTTTGTTACCATTTTTTTTAGTTAAAAAAAAAAAAAAACAGCATATGTAAACTCATACAGGATATAAAATTGAGTTTTGGTCTTTAAAAAAATACATATATGTCCGCCGCGGGGGGGGCGGAGGGGGGGTCTTATGTAAATGAGTTGTTTTCTATTTATCATACTATCTAAATTATTTATCCTTGATTGTCTGCCTTTAGTTGATTAAATTTTGAAATTAATATTATCTTCAGTTTCACATCAACAGCTTCCCTTCTACTCAAAGTTTACTTACTTTCTAGTTGGAGAGAAAATAGAAATCTCTAATTTTGTGTTTATTTGTTTTTCACAGTAGTGGCGGAGCAGGCCCTGGGTCTACTAAAGCTCCAAAAATCCTTTTTTGTTTTACTAGTTTATGATCTTAGATTTCTGAGATTATTATTAAGAGTTGGACCCCAAAATATTAGTATATTCGTTGAGGCCACCACATGTATCATTCAATGAGTTTGGCCCCCGGAAGTTTAATTCCTGAGCCTGGTTGACATAATTAAAATCTATAAAGAGAGAGAAAGAGTTTGACATTAGTTGAACCCCTGTGAAGCATTTGCCAAGAAGGGTAGAAAAGGATTGATGAAGATCTAGCAAAAGAGTTTGCTATCCTTCTCCTTTACAGATTTCTAACCACCACAAGGCAGATGCAAAGTTTTTTTTTTTTTTTTTTGTATGAAAATAAATATGTAAATAGACTACTTTATATATAACTATCTGTGAATATGCCTAACCCTAATGTAAATAAATGTTTTATGCAGGGACGAGTTAGAATTTTTATTCAGTGAAGATGAACTTACATAAAAATGTACATGGAATTATTTCTTAATCAACAATTTTTTTTAATAAATAAAAAAAAATTATATTGAAAAGACATTAAAATAAAGGGGGTGTCAATGTTAAAATTAATGTATTTGTCCAGAAAGTTGAACTAATATCCAAGATATTATCACATAATGTGTGGAGTAGTTGGATTCCTAAAGCCTTAAAAATGAGGATCGGTGATGTGGCTTGACGGATGATCACATAACAAAATAATCTTCTCTTGTAATGATGATGCCTACACAGAATGATGATGTCTATGTATACTAGCCTAAAGCCTATGTAATATCTCACCACATCTTTAGAGATATTGTAAGGCCAAGAGTTACATCTCATGATATTTTGTAAGAGCAAGCGGATGAAAGAGCCTATACATAGTTTTGTACTTTGGCCTTGTGGGAACAACCCACCAGCCGAGTTCGTGCACAAGATGACATAATTAAGCAGATTAACAGTACAAAGGACACTAAAATCCTTGTATTATCACCGAAATAAAAGCCTCAGGCATTTAACCTGAGTAATTCTTCAATGTGGGCTTGAATAATTAAAGTATCGTTCACAAGAAAGCCCTTAGAAATATCACGGAGCTCACTCAATGACAAGAATGAAGAGCGACCCCAGGAGATGCTTGAAGCCGAGAGACACTGGGCAGTACCTGCAAGACAAATAGTTGGCCAAAATTGAAGCTTGGTTAACAAAAAAGATCTATGTAAATGCAAAGCTCTTCATAATCTCCTGAAAACCAATGGAATCCCATGGATACTATTTTTATGTCATACGAGATTAACTTCAGACTAGAATCATACTTATTTTGTGCTTAAAAATTAAAAAGATGAAACAAAAATTTGTGGAAATGTAACATGGATCACCGGCAGTTTCCACGTGATGGCCATGGAATTGGTTCACTATGCGGAGCTTGTACTTCGCATATGTTTTTCGTTCATAAGGAAACTTTTCCAGATCAACTAACTTCAGAAAGAGGGACAGGGATTTGTACTTTGCCTTTGAATCTTTTGGGATAGAGCCACAATTTCCTGGATTCAGTTATAGGGAAGCCATAAAAATAAGCAGTTGTTTTCAGATTATCAATCTGATTATTTTAGTTATTAATTGAGAAGAACGAAAATTAACAATAGCGTACCACTTGCGATTTTTAATAGTGAAGACATCAGAGTAATTACTTTCGCCAACTAGAGATGAAAATTTATTAATCTTCCAAGTGTGAGGAGTCTCAAGTCCCTCGAGTAGGGTTAGACACGCTCCTACGCCGGTATATAGAGCAAACAATTCTGCTGCGAACACGCAGGTGTCGCGGATGAGGTATCCATTAGCAGCATCGTTAAAAATACTGAGTGGGAGTAATTTAGCGAAACCCCACTCGGTTTTCATCCTACGGAAGTGTCTTACCGTCCCATTGGCATCTAAGCATTGGAGTATTGGAAGAAACATCTCAGTTGTATGTAGAGTAATGCCTGCCCAATATGCTTGAGGATGAAATTTTAGAACAAGAATTACCTTGGATGGTGATGCACTTGTCTTGTATCTGGTCAAACACAAACAATTTGAAGTCCACCTTCACCTCCCAACCAAGAGGTAAATTATTTGTCTCTGCAATTACCAATTACAGAGATATGTATCCTTTCCCGTTTCTTTCTTTATCACCATTTGGGAAGAGAGACAATTTCCTTCAATGCAAAACACCTAAGAGTCACCTTATATATATATATATATATATATATATTTGTATATATAATTGTACGTATATATATAGATATGTATCTTAATCGGAATGAATAGGGGAACTTAAGAAATACGGTTTACCATTTGTAGCCACTGGCTTCAAAAACATCTGATTCATAATTCTTCTCTTTAGCATCTGACAACATTTGTGACAGTCTTGAGAATGACTCAATCTTTAGTGTAGTGAGCTGGTGGTGTCTCTCTCAGCGACCTTGCTCCTTCTACAAAATGTTAAAAGAGAGATGAGAATTGGCAGAGTGTTAACCCCTTGGAAATTGGCAGAGTTTCGATTCCCACCCACCAGACAAAGTGACAAACATGGCATATCGTAACAGAGTAACGTCCAAAAGCAAAATCAAATCAAATAAATTTGCAGAAACATAGTTGTAAGTTGTTTCATGTGAATGCAATTTTCTTTTTCTTTTCGGCAAAGAAATTATCTCCACCACGCAATATAACGTTCCTAAGATGCAAAATTCAGTGAAATAAGCTCTAAACTAACAAATTCGGCAAAAACAAAATGGAATCGCAGTGAAAATTTCAGTACACATGAACTCGTAATTCAGTAATCAGCATATACAAGCAACCCATTATCAAGCACCTTTCGCCCATATGTTCTTGTTAGCCATGCACATATATACACACACACACATATATATATATATTAGGGTGAGAGAGATAGAGAGAGATAGAGAGGATAATACCGAGTGCCTCTTCGTTCTTGCTTACTAGTTTTAGGTTGCTTGTCTTCTCTTCAATGACGACTATCTGCTCGTCCATGACTAGGAGCTCCGGTTGGGGTTCCTTTTGTTGGTTAAAAAAAAATATTGTATAATGTTTTTTATATAAACTATATTTATAATAAAGTAAAATAAAACATAATGATATTGTTGGACATAGTTTATATAATGTCTTTCATGTAGTCATCATAAAATAAAATTAACAATATTAAATAATGTGTGTGAAAAAACGTAATATAGTATATTCAATAAATCATATATGATAAAATAATAAAATATGCGATAAATAGGAGATCGAGTCGAGTGTTGCACATTTTTAACTTAAGATAAATTCGTCCCCCACACAAGTGCACATGGGATTAACGGACGTTTATCTCCAAGATAAAATGATAACGATCTTGAATAAGTAGCACTATAATATTCAGATTCAGCGAATTAACCTTTTAATTCTACTCTCTCAATGTATAGAATGAATGTAACATGTATGACATAAAACAAGAAATTTTTGTCTAATTATATGCAGAATTATGACATTTAATTCCATACAAAAACTTACAGCATTTCTGATAAAATCAATATGGTATGATAATGAACAGGCAGTATTTTCTACACAGAAAAAATTGCAGTCATTATGTAGAATTTCAACGCTGAAAATCACTACAGAAACACAAAACAAAGTGATGAAATTTTCACAGAAATTCATTACATAGTATATGAATATAATCATCTGAAAACACGACCAGTAAAATAAAAAATTAACCGGATAGAAACCTGGATAGAAATTCGTACAGAATTTCTAAGTCAGAACTGAAGATGAGAAAGGACTGATTGAACAGTTAGACCCTGCCTGGACCAGTCGCTGAAATCTGAACAACACTTCGCCAGAGATACAAACGGACTTCGTCGGAATTTGGGTACAGAATGTCGTCGACGGAGACCGAGAGAGAGGAAAATTTATAAAAAACTGTTTTCTGCTTCAGAGGGAAAATCTTTCTATTTATAGAAAGAATCGCATCTCTTTGAAACGGTATTAGCCATTGAACCGGTTCGGTTCTACTCGGTCCACACCATTATGGTTCAAACTGCGTCCAAAGAATAAATATTAAACTGAGCCGAACAGACAGGCGGGCAGCGGCGCGCGTGTATGGAGTATTAGGTCAACCCATGTATTTTATAGGTCCTCCTCCTCCTTCTACAAAAGTGGGGTGCCCCTTGGGGCCCGAACTTATCTTTAAACCTATGCTTTATATACCCATCACTTTTTCTATAGAAAATCAATATGGGACAAACCTTTAGTTCTACCCAAAAATCATACTCATGGTATTTATTTTGAAGGTCATTATCTCATTCAAATCTTCATAGATTTGAGCAAGTAGATACTTGTTTTTTATCTCCTCATGAAAGATAACACAAAGTATCTTGAACTCACTAAAAAAGACATATAAGTCTCACCTTAATAATAGCTCAAAATTAGTGTTTCACACCAAATATTTCAGTGAAGCAACACTTGTGATTCTTTAGCTTAGGTGAGATTTTTAAAATTCTAAAACTTTCTCGTTCAACTATATTAGTACTTAGTAATTTGTACCACAATTTTCTCTCTCTCTCTCTCTAAAAAATAGACGAGAATCAAATTAACAAGGGTAATGCTATATATACCCAAAAAAAAAAAGAGTGTACGTAATGATGTGGTTGCGTGGATGTGTTGCTTTAAAACAAAAAGTAATTTAGATGTCATTTAATTACAAAACCATCACCTTCATGTAAAATTCTATACAAAAACTTTACTAGAGTAGCATTTTCCAATAAGTGTCTGAGTAAAAGAAATGTTATGTGACCAAAAACTTCATAAACAGTGATTTGGTTGAAAAAAAATTATCCAAGTGACCGTCATATTCATAATTATCAATTTCGTGCCGAATAATGTATTGTTTTTATCATTGGTACGATACATATCGATACCGTACGTCTCAGTGTACTGTTTTAAATTTAATGGTATAAATATTATATTTATAAAAAGTATATAAATTTACTCATAATAATTCATGAACATAATATTACATTTTTTTTGTATTGAATATTTATCAATACGAAATAATTTTGATATAATAGAAATATATTATGCCATTACCATTATATATTTGTTATTTGTGTATGATGAACCTGACTAAAGAACACATTGCAATATATTAAGAAATTTTTGAAATTCGGATAAAATACAAAAGAAATATTATTTTTCATTTGTTCACACGGTTGGAGATAGCCTTTTTAGACATCACGTGATGCCTTTCTTTTCTATCAAATAGACCCACTGTACATTATTTGTACTCTATAGTGGAGATTTCAGAGAGCTCTCTAGTTTCCATTGAAAGCCTTCCCCATCTTCTTCATCTATAATCATCATAACCATCAGCCAGTGAAAATGGTGAGCTTCACATTTGAGTTCAGATCCGAAGAGGAAAGCCATGAAGGCGATAAGGCAACCGGCGGCGAAAGGGAGATCCTGTCGGCAGAGGCAATAGGGCTTCGACAAGAGGGAAGATGATCACAGCCCTTGCCTCGGATGAATCCGGTATATGGCCGGAATGGCCGAAACCCCCGAAAACCCCGAAACACACCGGAAAACAGCGGTATTCGCCGAAAAATAAACCGGAACGGAACATAGAGCTAATAGAACCGTTTAGTCACCGGCAGAACAGTATGTTCTGAACAGAATCAATAACTATGGTCACAACATCCCATTGTGCTTCAAATTGTGCAAATTGTGACAATTAGCTTTTTAAATTTTAAATTTCAAGATTTACCAGCTACAAAAGCATTGGCCATGGTGGTTATTAATTAAAAAAATATTATTATCATGTCATTATATAAGAATTGTTTTTTAATTTCCTAAAAGGACAGCATTTTCTCCCAACAAATTTTCTTGCCACTCAAGAATGATGACTTTGTGATTCGAATTTGAACCACATGAATGCTTCAATGCGGTTTGTGGGATTTACCTTTCTCCATACCCTTGGCCTTTTCTCTGTCTCTTTTCCAAGTCCCAACCCATCTTTTATGGGCTCGAAGGAGGCACTTCATTTACTGGGAAATTATCCATCATCCCAAACCTCTCTCTTTCCTTCTGCATTTCTTGTGGTTGTGGGCTTCCTGTCAAATTTCACCAGCATCTTGTGCTTCAAGTCCAAAGCGTGAGGGCCTAATAAGACTTGGAAGTTTCAAGTCCTACCGGCGGCCGAGCATAAAACCAAATTTAAGAATTAGAAGTTTCAATTCTTTCAGTCGGCTAAGCATAAATTCAAATTTATGAAAGAGAATTTCATGGGCGGGCCACTGCACCCATGGGTCAACATTATGCTCGCAGACCCAACCGGATGGACACACCTAACGATAATTGCGATGAAAATTGATGAATGATTGTTGTGTCACAACCGGGTTTCAGAAACCCTGAGGGGTAGCCAAATTTGAAACCTAGGCTACGTCAGTATTTATTTTTCGTAAATTCTTTAATTCTAACGTGAATAGTCTATTCTTAATTAGATTGAAGAGGAAATTAGTAGAGGTATGTCTCAACCGGCATAACCTAAAAAAAAAACTGAGTTTCAGAAATCAGAACTTAAGTGGTTTTTTCTATTTTATAGAACAAGACAACTTAACTGTTTTTAAATCAAATAAATTTGGTAAATGCATTTGACAAGAAGATGAAGCCCACCTTTTTTTCAAGAATATCAAACCAAAAAGGGGTCGGTTTGTCAAAAAACCAGGACGTTTTTTTTTTTCTTCGTAATTTCCTAGTTCCTGTTTTCTCTCCTACCACCCACTACTTTCCAAAACCACCATCCTATGCGACCAAATGGTGGTGGCACTATGGCAGCAAATAAAAATTAATGGGCGTAGAGAAAATTGAAGAAAATGATACGAAAAAAAAATTGGAAACTAATGTAATATTGGTCCCTCAAAAGTTGTACTCCTGTACAATAAATACGCATCAAATAATCATGTTACGCACGTCGTAGCTGTAATTTCATACTGGCTATCATACCCTGTTAGCCCTTAGTACAATACGTATTGCATCGGCTTTATTTATATAAATATTATGTATTTTATTAAAAATAATGACTTTTTTAATATCCTAACATTTACCCAAAAAGAAAAAAAAATTCAAAACTTTTACAGTTTGAAGTTTTCAATCAATTCATGCCTAGAAAGAATATATGAAAGTAAATTTTTATTTCACTCCACTTTCTTGTCTAGATCGCTAGGTTGAAAACCATTACAATTGTAGCTATAAAACTGACTGTATTTTATCTACATCTAAGAATATAGCCATCTAATGATCAATGGCATCTATAATTATCACACAAAACCTATCAATTAGTTGTAGCACAATACAACAAAAAGCTTTCCCACGCCGTCACAATTAAGGTTAAAATTTATTAGCTAATTTAGGTTTAGAATCTAAACTTGGTCACCAAGATGTTCAAAGATCATATCGGCAGCACTGTGGAGGTCTACATCGATGATATGGCGGTGAAGAGGAAAGTCAGCAACTCCAATTTGGAGGATCTAAAAGGAGTATTCGGCATCCTGAAGCAGTAGAAAATGAGGTTAAATGCCTCAAAATGTGTCTTTGAAGTTAGTTCGAAAAAATTCCTGGGGTTCTTAGTCACACATCGGGGCGTTGAGGTGGACCCGCAACAGATTAGCGCGATCCAAGGCGTTCAAGCCTCGAAGAATGCTAAGTATAGAAGTTAACTGGAATGGCAGCAACACTTAACAGGTTCATCAACCGATCTTCAGATAAGTGTTGACCATTCTTCCAGCTTCTCAAAAAACGTAAACAATTCAAATGGACTCTGGAATGTGACCAAGCTCTCAATAATTTGAGGAAATACTTGGCCTAGCCACCCTTACTTTCCACCCCCCTCAAGCATGAAGAGCTCTTTCTCTATCTCGCAGTATTGAAGCAAGCAATCAGCGTCGTACTACTCAGGCAACAAGATCGGCAACAGTTGCTTGTCTATTATGTCAACAAAACTCTCTTGGAGGCAAAAAGTAGGTATTTACCACTAGAAAAATTAACACTCGCACTAGTAGTGGCATCCCGCAAATTGGTGCACTATTTCAGAGTTCATACTGTCAACGTCCTCACAGACTACCAGCTCAAACCTCTTTTCAGAAAGGATGACTTTTCTAGAAGATTAGCAAAGTGGGCTATGGAATTAGGCGAATTTGACATCAAGTTCCATCCAAGATCGGCAGTAAAAAGGCAGGTGCTTGCAGACTTTATTACCGAATTTTCTGTGGAACTACCACCCGAGGCCGACCAACCACCACCTCTGGGTCAACAGCACGATGACCTCCCCCTGGATCTTTTGGAAAATGCTGATCATTGGAGACTCTATGCCGATGGAGCCTCCAATGACCTAGGGGAAAAATCGGGTATAGTGCTCATTACACTAGACGATTTGACCATTGAACAAGCTATCAAGCTTGGCACTGCCTCAAATAACAAATCTGAATGCGAGGCACTACTCGCAGGACTACATCAAGTCATCGAACTAAAAATTTCCGAGATTGTCATCTATTCGGACTCCCTGTTAGTAGTCAATTAGATTATGAGAGAATACACAACAAAAAATGACAAAATGATGCAATACCTAGCCAAAGCTAAGGAGTTGCTCACCAAGTTTCGTAGTTACAAACTCCGCCAGATCAGCCGGGACAATAACTCTCATGCCGATGCCCTGGCAACATTAGTAACAATCCTGAAGTCAGGGTCAAAAATTACAATCAATGTGGAGACTTTAGCCGGACCAAGCATATTTCATGAGGAAGAACAAGCTCTGGCTGTTGAACAATTGGGACCATCTTGGATGGAACCAATTATCTCTTATCTTGACAAAGACAAGCTACCGGAGGACAAAAATGAAGCCAGACGGATCAAACACACAGCCCTCAGATACTGGCTATCACCAAGCAAGGAACTCTACAAGATGTCCTTCACGGGTCCTTACTTGCATTGTGTCCACCTGAACAAGGTACAGGGCGTCCTATTTGAAATCCACGAGGGAATATGTGGAAGTCATGTCGTTGGCAAATCTGTAGCACATTGAGCTATCTCACAAGGACACTGATGGCCTTATATGTAAAAAGACGCAGCCCAGTACGTTCTAAAGTATGAGAAGTGTCAAAGGTACTCTCCAATCATACATCAGCCCGCTGAGGATCTCATAATCATAACTAGCCCATGGCTTTTTGCCTAGTAGGGACTAGACATAGTCGGGCTTTTGTCCCGAGCTCCAGGGAATAAGAGGTTTCTCATTGTAGCGACGGATTACTTCACTAAATGGGTGGAGGCGGAGCCTTTGTCAAACATCAGAGAGATCGATACTAAGAGATTCACCTGGAAAAACATAGTGACAAGGTTCGACATACCTCGTGCCCTTGTCTCAGATAACAGCACCCAATTTGATGGCAATATATTCAACTTATTCTGTGAAGAACTGAGGATCAAAAATTGTTATTCAACACCAGCCTACCCACAGTGCAATGGACAAGCCGAGATTTCAAATAAGACTATGCTTAATGGGATTAAGAAGCGGCTGGAAATGGCTAAAAGGAAATGGGTGGAGAAACTACACAGCGTTCTGTGGTCCTATAGAACCACCCCAAGAAAATCTACCGGCCAAACCCCCTTTTCTTTGGCCTATGAGGCGGAAGCAATTATACCCTTAGAGGTAGGGCTACCAACGATCAGATCGGCAGCATTCAATACCGGACTTAACTACCAAACTCTAGCCAAAGATCTAGACCTTGCTGAAGAAAACAGGGAAGCTGTCTTGATCAGACTCACTAGATATCAGCAGCAGTTAAGACGTTCCTACAACAAACAGGTTCATCTAAGAAACTTTACTCCAGGGGGCTTAGTGTTATAGAAAGTGCTGGGGGCAACAAAGAACCCAGTGGATGACAAGCTCAGCCCCAATTGGGAGGGTCACTACCGAGTGGCATCTCAGGTCAGCATTGGTGCATACTAACTAGAAATTGTCGAAGATGGGAGACAACTGGCCCGACCTTGGAATGCCAACAACCTGAAGAAGTTTTACCAATAGTGTGGGCTCCTATATGATGTAATAACCCAACAAGTGTGTAAAGTTTTATGAGATCAATAGAATACGAAGTTGTTCAAACAAATCTACTTAAAACATTAAAGGACCAAAAACCAAGTGTTAAAACTTGGTCCTGTCCAAGTTGGATAGGTTGGCCTATGAAGGTCACAAAAACCAAGTGTTAAAACTTGGTCATGTCCAAGTTGGACAGGTCAGCCAACGAAGGTCACAAAAAATCAAGTGTTAAAACTTAGTCCTGTCCAAGTTGGACAGGTCAGACAATGAAGTTCACAAAATCAAGTGTTAAAACTTGGTCATGTCCAAGTTGGAGAGGTTGACCAATGAAGTCACAAAAACCAAGTGTTAAAACTTAGTCCTATCCAAGTTGGATAGGTCGGCCCATAAAGGTCACAAAATTCAAGGGTTAAAATTTGATCCTGTCCAATAAAGGTCACAAACACAACTCTGGACCATTAATAGCAAGCCAAGGATTTATTCATAAAAGCGCAGGTCTGGCTCCAAACTTGCTCCCAAATAGCTTAAGCAAATCGAAAGTTTCCTGAAACTCTAAACAAGTCAAAAAGAGCAAAACAACAAAGGCAAGGCTAGTCTTTCATTAAAATTAGAAAAGTTGGTTACAAAAAGAGAGCAGAAACAAAGGTTGGCTTAGGTGTAATCCTCAGCCAACTTCTCCCATAACTGAACCGAAGGCTCCGCCGAGTTGTCTTCACCCTACTTTACAACCTTAGATGATTCGGCAGGAGTCTTTTCACCTTTAACCGCCACCTCCAGGTAAGTTGTCTCCTATGCTCGGCGTTGGCAATCACTTTTGTCGGATCAACAACGCCCTCTTCAGTTGTGTCGAAGTAGTCGGGGCACAAATGCCAGATGTCAGAGGACTTATCCACCTTGGCAAAGATAAGGGCACCATTCTAGCCCTCTCAAAAAATGCTTCAGCTCAAGTTCGTCACTTGAATAGCTAGGTGTTTGGCCACCCTTTTTCATGATGGCCTCTTCGTCTGACTTCAACCTCGCCACATCAGCTTAGAGAGCTTCAATCTTCGACTTGGCTTTGTACAGCTCCATGGACTGCACATCATTTTGCTTCTGAAGGTCGATTACTTCTCTGTCTCTCTTCTCGTAATCGGCTTTCAGCATCTTCAGTTCGACAATGGCCTGCTCAACCTCTTTCCTAAAGGTGATTCGATCTTTGTTAGCATCGATCCACTCTTTCTTTAAACTGGCGTGCACCTCTATAAGGTGCTCGTGCTCCTTGATAAGTTTTTAGAAGCGGCTCATTGCCTCCAGTGAGTTCAGACAACCCTACACCAAAACGGAGTTTGCATTAAGATAATGTGAGCAAAATTTATAGCGAATTGAAAAATAAGGAAGACTTACAAAGAGAGAGTCATGAAAGGCCCCCATAAAGATACCACTATCGCTTGCCGCCCCCAATTTGGCGACATCCTTCTTTTGGAGGACACTCTTGATGACACCGAAAGCGACCTCAGCTTGGTCAATCATCGAATTGGTCATCGTTAGAGGTTGGCCCAAAATATCTGGAGTAACAGTCACAACCTCTCCGGCTTCCTCCACTGAAACTTTGCCAGTGCTGACTTTTGACTTCTTGGAAGCAGGTGGTGATGTGGCAGCCTCAAGTGCCTTTTTCTTCTGTTACCAGGTGACCGGCTTCTTTTGTAGAGGAGCAACCTCTCTGCCGGGGCAGTCTTTAAGGCAAAGGTTAGAGGATTGTAAGCACCCAATTTTTGCCCGCTCGGCACTCTCCGGCTCGACCGGTTCCAGTTTTCAATCACCCTAGCACATGCAAGCTTAAGACGAGCCATTCAATTTCCAATCCAACCAATTGGTCGCTTCTCAGGCCTTGTTGAAGAAACGAGAGAGGTTGCCTTGCTCAAACTTACTGGATATCATCAACAGCTAAGCCAATCTTATAACAAACGGGTTCAGCCAAGAGCCTTCACTCCGGGAGACTTAGTGCTAAGAAAGGTACTGGGGGCAATGAAAAATCCAAAAGATGGGAAGCTCGGCCCTAACTGGAAAGGTCCCTACAGAGTTACGTCCCAGGTCGGCGTGGGGGCATTCCAACTAGAAATTGTCGGAGAAAGGCAACAACTACCCCGACCTTGGAACGGGAACAATTTTAGGAAATTATATCAGTAGGAGTCTTCTTATTCTCAAAGGATGTAATGGCCTACAATAATACTTTGTTTTTCCTTTAAAAGCGACACATTATCAATAAAACTTCAAGTCGTTCGGCAGATCTACATATTTGATGCCATTCCAAAAACTCAAACACAAAAACCTAGTGTAAAAGCCAGGTCATGTCCAAGTTGGGTAAGTTAACCAATGAAGGTCATAAAAACTAAGTGTAAAAACTTGGTCCTAACTAAGTTGGGCAGGTCGGCTAATAAAGGTCACAAAAACCAAGTGTAAAAATTTGGTCTTGTCCATGTTGGGCAGGTCAGCCAAGAAAGGTCATAAAAACCAAGTGTAAAAGCTTGGTCTTGTCCAACTTGGGCAGGTCAACCAGTGAAGGTCATAAAAATCAAATGTAAAAGCTTAGTTTTGTCCAAGTTAAGCAGGTCGGCCAATAAAGGTCACAAAATCAAGTGTAAAAACTCTATGGATGGGTACAATGCTTTCAGCAAGTTTTGCAGCAGCATCGGAGAACTCATCTACAGTAGGCGTAGCCGATGGAATGACAGGTTGCGCTTCTTTAGGCTTCGACACAACATCTGTATCCCCATGAACAACTACACCTTCAGCTGTTTGGTTGGCATTCTCAGCATCACCCTCCATAATAGTCTCAAAGTAATTCGGGATATCCTTCCAAATAGGGGAGGAACTCTTAACATTCAATTTCTTCAAAGCCCTTGCCATCCTTGGACAAAGATGGACTAAGAAAGATCTACCATCTGTTGCACAAAATCCTAGGCATTATCAGCTACTCCTCGCTCATAGTTTTCCTTGGCCTCGACCTTAGCCTTGGAAAAGTCGACTTTTAGCCCCTCGACTTCAGCCTTTGCCTTGTACGGATCCACTGAAAGCACAACTGCAATATCCAAAAACTCTATAATCTAATTTAAAGTGAATTTCTAAAATTTTGTATTATTTTAATGTACCCTTGGATCAAAATGACCAATTAGCATTTATATTGTAACTTAAGCTCCTAGTGTGAGACACACAGGATTATTTTCCATGTATATCATCTTATAACCGCCCGCCCTCCCCCCCTCCCCCCCCCCCCCCCCCCCCACACACACACACATAACATATACACACACCAGTTAGGGAAAGCAAATCATCATTAATAAACAGCGCCCTCCCCCCTCCCTCCCCCCCCCCCCCCCCCCACCCCACAATGCCTTCGTTCATACACACACATAAACGCTATATTAAAGAAAAAGGAGGAGGAGGAGGAGGAAAGAAGAAGCTAAGGAGAGATTAAAGCTGGGAGATCTTAACCCAAGCTAGAACCACAATTGATGAAGCTCGAGGAAGCTTAGAAGAAGGTAAGATTTCATCAATCCTTGTATGAGCATGTACATATATGTGTTGTTGTGTTTGGAGACTCTTTTGAGTCCCATTTGGCTAGATTTTGAAGCCTCGTAAGCTTATGTTAAGGGTTTGAAGTGAAGGTTTGTAAAACTCCCAAATTTGTACATATTGGGTTTGAGACTTCAAACCCTAGATCCCTTCGATTTACTTGTTTAAAATGTTTCATTTTAAGTTATTGTGGTCTTCTTAGGTCAGTCTTTGTACCCTAGAAGCATTTAAAGAGTTTGGGAAAAGTTTGATGAAGTTTGATTTTGGTTTGAGTGAAATTTGGAGATTTTCGAGCTTGAAATCTGGGTTTTTTAGCTCAGGAGTCAACCCCTTTGACTTAAGAGTCGACACATCCGTCCAGAAAGCTCCTAGATTCATTTCTTCAGCTCAAAAGTCAACCCATTTGCCTTAGGAGTCAACCCTTTTGTCCAGAGAGCTCCCAAATTCATTTTTTCAGCTCAAAAGTCGACCATTTTGCCTCAGAAGTCGACTTTTTTGTTCAGAGACTTCCCAGCTTCACCTTTTCAACTCCAACACTATTTAGTAAAATGGGTATAACTTGCTCTAAAAAACTCAGATTGATGCACCGTTTAAAGCATTAGAAAGTAGACTCATAGACCTTTGTACCCATATAAAGATTGTACTCTAATTCCTTATAAATTAAGAGATATTGAATTTTGAAATTGACCCAAAATTCTGTCAATAATGTTGTTCTTCCATAATTTTAGTCCATTTTCTATGGGACATAACTTCTTTATTCGAAATGTATTTGCGATCCATGACCTATCAAATTAAAGATATTTAAGCCTATTTTCAAATGAAATTGACCTAGAATGTAGGCTTATTATCCTGATGTGAATGAGATGCAATGAATGAATTGGTGTTCAGGAATTCTTATTTCATACCTCACCTTTTATGTTCTAGTTTTATATTAGAGTCTTGTGTCTGATGCATCTATGTACTGTATGTGTAAGAATGCCTTTGCCTAGCACCAATCCTTAGGGATAGAGGTGAGTAACGATATGCCATGAGTAAAACCTATTACTTTCTAAATGTTTTTCAGCTCAATTATGTTTCATGCATTGCTTTCCATTTATTTCGATTCATCAATGATTACGTTCAAGTATAAATGTCACACTTTGAAATGAATACGAACTTTATTTACGATATAAATCAAAACCCATGGACTAGAATGTTTATATAAAGTAGATGTAAGATTCTTACAAACGACTCCAACTCAAGGTCTTTTGTGGCAAGACCCTAAACTACCAACGATGGTCCTATGGTAGAGGACATGAAATAATCTATCGCCATGTTGAGAGACATCCCTTAGCTTAAAGAGTGACCTTTATGGTTACTATAACTTAGCCTAACTCTTATGGTTGTGACATTCATGGTTGCTAATGACTGAGCGTAACTCTTAATGACTTAGCCTAGTTCTCATGATTGAGCCCTGCTTTCATAATTGGCCAAAAACACTCTATGTTACTAATGAACTGAGCCCTGCTCTTATGATTGAGTCTTGCTCTCATGATTGGCCAAAAGCACTATATGTTGCTAATGACTGAGCGTAGCTCTCATGATTGGCCTAAATAGCCTTATGCATGACCCTTGTGGCTACTATGATGCACAATATCAGACAATCCTCTTAAATGGAGTGAATTGAGGGATATATTGGCCTAAAGAGCCTAGGCGTGACCTTCGAGGTTACTATGTTGGCCTAAAGTGCCCTATGTATAACCTCAAAGATTACTATTGCGAAGCCTAACTTTGATATAAAGACATGACACACTTATGTTCTAGAACAAGAAATATGATTTGTTCAAATGCTTCACAACAAGTTGTGTATGTTTTCACAAGTATTAATGTCACGAAGTATCTATTCTCTTTACGATATCATGATGTGCCTTACAGTACTATGCTATAGTATACTTATGACAAACTATGTTATGTCATATATGATCATGTTACGTTTGCACCTCACCCCTATAAGACTATGTCTGAAATGTTATAGCACACTATTATAAAAGCTTACGATATAATGTTTCAATAAGATACTTATGCTTCTTATGCTACCTATGGTTCTAAACCTACGCCTTATACGTTTTCGGGAATAAGGATATTTGATGTGTCTAATGTTATACGACGAGTTAAGATGTACCCTTACAAGTTTATGATAGGTTACGCACATGACAAGTTATGTTATGCCCTATGGGATCACGCTACGACACGTCTTTCTCTCTCTTTTACGACATTATGCACAAATGTTTAATACGAAAGCCTATTCCACACGAATTTTCAAGCTTACGCTTAAATCTTTCTAAGTTCAAGCCATATATGCATAAATGTTTATCTATTGTCATATAAGTTAAATAGAAATATTAGTCCACGGTATTTTATGCTCGTGCATCATTATTATTCACTAAGCATTAGCTTATATTTTCTAAAAATGTTTTTAGGTGACCAAACTGGGAGGTCTTAGAGGGAGGCCCATTACATTGATATTTGGACTGCGGCCCATGAGTCTTATGTTATGTACTGATATAGGGGTTGGACCATTATATTTTGTAATATTATAACGTTATATCTATGGTGGCCTTTGATAGGCCTATCTTATGGAATGTTTATGTTTCAAAAATTAAGCACAGCTCTACCATGTATGACACACGTTTTACTTTATGTTTATAAAATTTTAATTCCACGATTATGTATCTTTTAAATGATAAATGCACAGGTGTTCAATTTGTTTATGTAATGTGGCCTGAGTAGCCAAACTATTGGCTGGTCATGCACCCTAAATCCGTAAAGGTTGGGTATCAAGGTATGAATATAGCATTGTCTGCTTCCATCTTTGAGAAGTCGGCACTCTTCTTCTCTAGATTGGCGGTTACTTGATTCAAAGAAATCCTCGCCTTTCAGCCTCCTTGTTGACACAAAGTTTGACCTTCTTCGTTTCTATCCACTCCTCTTTGAGTTTAGCATGCTCATTTATAAGTTTTTTATGCTAAGCGCACAGTTTAACGTGCTTCCCGAAGACCTCAGAGGCTTCACTAGCTAAAACTCAAAAACAGCGCGTGGCCTCCAAAGCATTAAGTGAGCCCTTGGAATAAAAAAGACTTGTCAAAGCAAATAGTCCGTCAATACACCAAAAAAGTAACAAAAGCAGAGAAACTTACCAGCAAGGATTCATGGAAGGCCCCTAAGAAGATCAATAAGTCATTACTACTTTCCAACAAGTCAATGTCAACTTGCTGAAGGGCACTTTGAACCACTCTCATTGCTATTTTAGCCGACCTGATCATTGAATCGTTCGTCAACATACAATGACCACCGATTTCAGGTTTGATAACGACAAAGTCGCCATCATCAACTATAACGCCACTGCTAGGATAGGGAGCGGTGGACCCGATCTTCGGCTTCTTAGCCACTGGCTTAGCAATAAAGACATCAACGGCTTTCTTTTTCTCCGACCTTGTCTCCACCCCTTTCTTCTCAAGTTCAGGAGAGCTGATTTCCACAACAGTAAGAGGCGTTAATACGGACTTTATTGTACCAGCCTCTGGTCTCCCCTACTTCTTCAGTTGTTTCACCACCTTCTTCAGCATCATTTCCTTTAAATTCATCTTGTTGGAGGAATCAGACTCAGAAGATGAAGGAAAGACAAGCTTTTGTTTCCTCCCAATCTTGACTGCAGTTCGGTAATTAGGTACAATGTATGGAGTGGATGTTGATGCCGTGTCAAAGGAACTTGACCGCTCAAATGAAGTATCATGGATCAGATAACCTATGGTGCTAAAAACCTTCGTTGCTACGTCAATATGGATTGGAGGCAACTCGAACGACGCCCAACTTAGAAAGGTAATTCCTGAAGTCACTGGGATGGCATCTCCAACAACTCGAGTCCCCGCACCCTTAACTGGCAATAACACGTCAGCAGGCAGATTAGCAACAGTTATCTGATCGTTTAGAAGTACTCATTCGATCGTAATCCCTATGGGGATTTCAGCAAAGTCACCAGCTGCACCCTCCTGTGATAATTGGGCAATTAAGCCTATAGAAATCCTAAAGGCGGCTGTGAAGGAAGAAACCTGGAGTGAGTAGTTCAACAAAATGTAGGGGGTCCTTACAAGTCACTCAAGTTGACGCCCCACGTCGCCTTCTTTATGCTCTTCTTACCAGATTTTGAAAAAACCAAAATGAAGCAAATTAGAAGTGTACAAATCAATACACTTAGAAAAGAGAAGGGTCAGATCAAACGTAATTCTCTAGGGGTTTTACGGCATCATACCGACGGCATTTGGTCAGCAGGAAGATTGCTAAATTCCCAGTGGCTAGAAACCTAGACTTTGATGTTAATTACACCCTTACTCGAAGGTGGGAGGCATTTCACTATTTCTTTATCCTTATCGATTGCCCTAAGGTAAACCTTCTAGCTATCACCCCCGACATTACACAAAGTATAGCAGAAGCCAAGCGGTGCAAGCCCTAAGTTAACACCTAGGATTTGGTTCAGCTCAAACATCCTCGTGACGATCCTATAAACATTTAGGTGTACTTGGGACAGACACACATCGTGGTGATGGAAGAATTTTGCTAGAAAATGGTGTAAGGAAAACCTGATGTTGCCTTTTACGATGGCGATCATAGGGAAGGGCATTCCTTTCTCGGTCTCCTCTATCCTATAGTCATCGGGGGCAACCAACTCAAGGCTGATTTGGTCAACAATCCTATACCTACTCGTAAATGCAACAATAGTTGTTAAGCTATCCACAAGTTTCCTAAGGTGAGCCGCCATTAAGGGACGGCCATGAAAGAAAAGGGCAGAAAAAGGAGAGAGCAAAGGTTAGAAGAACTTATAGTGTTAGGGCAAGGCCCAGTCTCTCTCTCACTAGAAATCTCAAGCCAAGCTCAAATGGTAGGGATGGGAAAAGAGACGCCCCTTTTTTATGGTGAGCACTATCGTCGGTTCGGACACTGAGAAACTGCAGCAATCATATTGTTCGACCAATTGTCACCTCGGCAGTTCATTCGGCACACCCCTTCAGTTGCAGGGCCAGTACGAGACTGCCACGTGGTGCGTGAACCCTCAAAACGACAGGAAGGTCAAAGGACAAGTCATAAGTGCTAATGTCAACCCTTATTCCCCATATCAATCCAGACAGGGCGCGAGGGCTGGGGCCAATTGTGGGCCCAATAAGAGCTAAGCTCGAGATAGAGAGAAGGCCAACCTAGGGAGATCAAGCCCATGCTGACTTGGCGGGACGGGCACACGCCGACTAGAGGATAGGATCTAAAGAGGCTAGCCCAGGGATTCTAATCCAAAAGAAATAAGGACTAATAAGTTCGAGTACAAGTCCTTTTCCTAAATGAACTAGGACAAATGAGGGATAAGTCTCATACATTAAACCGACTAAGAAACGAAGAGTCCTAAGAGGAAAGTTACTCCAATTCCTGAAGAGAACATGGCATTCTGAAACATATAAATACCTCATACCTCATGCACTAAAGAAGCAAGGTACATGCACTAAAGAAGCAAGGTACATTCACTTGAGTTCTAACTCTCAACACTTTATTCGATTCATTGTGATTAAGCTTGCTTACTGAATTATTGGAGTGCCTCCGGCCTAAAGATGGTCAACGCATTCTCATTGTCTTTTTCTCTTACAGATTGTTCGTGCTCGTTAATTTAGTTTGAGAGTTCAATCAGACCTTCCTAAAAATCCCACTAATAGTGATTTATAAGAAACGGTTAGGTTTGTTATATATGTTGTGATTGTTTGCTCCACCAATGAGTTTTGAAGCAATATAGTAATATACTACACATTTGAACATAAATCACGGATTAGAAATAACAAGATAAACATAGTTATTTGAAATTTAAGGACTCTAATAGGAAAAAGTATTCTAGTTGCATCTATTTGTCATACTAGTACTTCACCCTTGTACCTCAAATCATATATCTTATTATATATGCAAATGTAGTTGAATCACTCACTGATGGCTACATGATTCCTAAAATTACTCCTTAAAATTCATATTTTTAAAATCCTAATTTCTTAAAATTCATATTTTGGGTATAATGGCTACATGATTCCTAAAATCCCTTCTTAAAATACAATTTTTCAAAACACTATCTACATCCTAAAAAGTCTTACTAATGGATATATATTTGTTTAGCCTTATCTAAATATTTATTTTAATTTTTAAAACTTGACCTGTTGATTACGTATAAATCAGGATCTGAAGGAAAAGAAGGAAAAGAAAGAATAGAGAGGTAGAAGGAAACTAAAGGTCAGTAATTGTAACTCTTAATTCTCTTTGTGTTCTGCTGTATTTAAATTTGTAATATGTTCTGTATGCAATAAACTATTGGGTATTCTCATGGAATGTCGATCCGGATGATACAGTTTTCATTTTTTCTAACGAGATTTGATACTCATAATGCCACCCTCAGCTTTTGATCTTCTTTGTAAGTAGATCTTTCTCAGCATAATTCCTTTCCATCGTCACCATGATATCTCATGGGATGATCCTATGTCCCCATGATATATCCAATACTTGCATCTCCTCCATTTCCTCAACTCATGGTATCTGTATATATATAATTTATCCGTCCGCCTGCAAGTTCTCAACCTCACGTAGTCTGAATTCTCATAAACAAGGCCCATGCTTTGCAAGTACGTCCTCATCTGGATTCGAAGAATTTGATTTTATCTAATATCAACCAACACACAGACACACACACATACATATTCGATCCTAAATTTTATTCTTTCTGTGATCCTCCTAGATTTTTATTGTTTGTTTTCTTTTACCCTTTTTATTTCATTAGCGACAGGTTGTCATTATTACCAGCAACATGTATTTTTTTGAATTACAGAATATATGGTGAGACAAAAACACTCTTGCCCGGAGAAGATGGCGAATGCAGCTCGGCTCTGTTTGATCATATTTCTTTTCAATCACCCAATAATTCCCAGTTGTATTCTTCCCCCTCCTTCATCCTCTTCCTCTCTTCTTTACAGCAAATTCTTCCATCCCAACTTGCTGTAAAAATTTTATTTTTCATGCACTGGTGGCAATGGCGGCAACAATGGAGTTGGACATTTTCTTTGTTCGTGGTGGCGGCGGCGGCAGTGCCATTGCTTGTAAGTCCAAGGTCTAACATGCTAGGGTCTACTAATTGCCAGGTTGAGAAAGGATTGTGGATGGCACTCAACTATGGATCAATTTTAAACTTTTACAGTAACTGATAATCACAATTTTGTTCCCAAATTTGTCTCTAATCACATATTCTTTCACCAATCTTTAATTAACCAGTGATTCCTAAAATCCTTCCCGAAATGCCGTAAAGTTCATGTTTCAAAATTTACACTCATCGTATATACTACATACTATAATTGAACCAAAATCTCACTATCCTAATGACTAAAAAGGAATTCATACTTTCCAAAATGAGAAGTCCGTAATCTATATTGAGCATAAAAAAAAATCTTTTTAAAATTAAAACTCCATAATTTATATAGAGTATAACAGAAACTGATGCCCTTAAATTGGAAGCTCCATAATTGGTAGACTTCTTAAAACCACCCTCTCATTGGCCAAAACATATTTCTAAAGAGTTTTCTATTAATATGTTTAAATTTGGTGTTAGTAATTAAACTTAACCAAGTTGTGTGTAAGAGTTTTTGTATTAATAGGAGTATAAGATTACTTAAGTTAACTATTGTTAAATGTCATTGTAATCAAACAAATAAGTCTTCGGCAAGAAACTTCCCTCACATTCTCTAACCTAATTTCTATTATCCCAATACTTAAAAATTAGCCAATGGTTATCTGGATGATACATGTATTTTTAGTAAATAGTTTCAGTTTCAAAATACTCGTGATAATACAATATCTTGGTGAAACTATTATTTTCTTGAATGTATCTTTTCTTTACCCCATGCATAACACGGGTCAACGTTAGTATATATATAAATTGTGTTCACCTAAATTTTTTATCTCTCTCCTATGTGACGCTTACGTGGCACGCTAGATACTCTTATGACACGGGCAATTGGTTAGAAAAAATATTAAATTTACTTATTTTTATAATATATATATATATATATATGTATGTATAAGATACAGTTGGTATTGATGTTATCAAGTGACTATCATTATTTAATTTATTTATTTTAGTGAATAAATAAGATATTAAAAAATTTTAGAGAAACAGGGTTGTGCAACAAGTAATTTAATAAGATATTAATTTATCAAATGACTATAATCTATTGAAGTTGTTAAGGTGACTATCATTAAATAAAGTACTATATATATAAACATCTATTTATGGGCTGGGGTTGTGCTACCAAATGGTGTATTCACATCTCCCGTACACTTTTAACCATAAAAAGTCTTACTTTTTCGTGTATTGTACAAGTTAACACTTTGTCTCCTAATATATCTAAAAATATTATATCTGTTGACTCTGTACCTTAATTTTGATGATAACTAATCTTGTATTAGTTTATTAATATTTTTAATTAGTGTATGCATAATAAGCAAAGGATGAGCAATGAAGAAGAGTAACATCTATTCATATATCAATCTAATGATTTGATTTCGAAGAGATTGAAGGTGCTTAAAAATGAAATCATCAAGCCTTGAGAAGATACATTGAATATTCAAAAAGAAGAGCTTGAAGGGCATGTGAAGATTTGGACTGGAAATGAAATTGACAATAATAGAAGAAGGTCGACAAACAGGAAATGGGATCAGCAATAATAGAAGGAGGTTCGCAAACTAAAAATAAGATCAGCAATAAGAGAAGAAGGTCGGCATATCTTTTGAAAGAATTGACATCGTCTAAAATTTGGCTTAAGAAGAATTGAAATGGAGATCGGCAACAAGTGCTCATACCTTCTACATTAAAGATGCTCAAGGCTAATGAAGACCTATTGACAAGAAATCACAAGAGTTAGAAGCTTCATTAAAGATTCATGATACCCTAAAGAGAAGACCCCTTAAAGAGCTTGGAGTCTTTGAAGAAATAGAATTGGCTAAGTAAAGCAAAGAAGGCAATATCTAGATAGAAGAGTCTACACATGAAGACAAAAAACAAAGCTTGAGGAATGCAACTACAGGTGTCGACATCTAGGCTCCAACAACTATATTTTTTAACGTTATATTGGTCTAATCTCGCATTAAATGAAGCCCCAACTACCTCTAATGGTTGAAATTGATTAAGGGATTTATATACAAAACTGCAAAGACATTTATGAACAAGATATACAACATTCTTCTTACAATTGATGACCTTGAGCTAAAACTTTCCTTTACACAGAAAATTCACTTTGTTCTTAAGGGTTGACATTTATTGTGCTATTTAATTCTCATATACTTTTCTTAAAGAGTTTGTACTTCAATTATACATTCATCATACACTTGTAAGTGAGAGTTTGAGTGCTTTTGGTATAAGAAAAACACTTGTATAAGATTGAGAAATCTTAGATAAAATGTCTTGGAACATTGAAGTTTGAGAGTGAGTTTTAAAGAAAGTGAGTCAGGTACTTCAATTAGCCTCCATCTTGTAATTAAATATTACATAATAAAAAAAAATTTTAAAATAAAAATATAAATCATAAATTATGATTAAATCTCAATAATTCTTGGTGTCCCAAAAAAGCCCACGAGGTCAAAGGCAAATGATTAAAGCTCACTGGCATATTACATGCTTTAATGAGTCCCGATCACACGGAGACGAGCTCGTGGTTGCTATACCATGAGTACGCCCCGTGTCACTTTGCAAGCCACAATTTCGTTGGAGTGAAGGCAGATTTTTTCGGAGTTATTTGAGGAGAATATCGGCTCAAGCGGAGCCTTTTACACGGCTAAATCTCTATAGTCTATATCTCTTTTTACCTAAGTATCTTTCACTATTCTGATATCACTCTCTCTCAAACCTTTATATTACTCTCTCCCTATATATACATATACATATATATATATATATATATAGCTGGGTAATCTGGCTTTGGACCTCTTAAATTGTAACCCTTGCCTTTGCTTCCATTGCGAAGATACAGATTTTAGTGAAAACTTGGAGAGCATGACCAAAACTTTAGAGGTTGAGTCGTCAGACAAGATCTAGGACAAAGAGGGTTGATAGAGTGATCAGCAACGGCTGATCTTTGCCAACTAGGAGAGCAGACCAAAATTTCTGAATATTTGATGCGAAAAAGAAGTCATTGCAAGGCCCCCATTCCAATTATGATGAATTGGTACTTCATTGCGAACCCAACAGCCCCACTTGATAATTCAAAACGAGACAAAATGAGTTGAAGATTTGGACCTTTGGGGAGATAGAGTTGCAGAGTCATTCAAAAAACAAATTAGGTTCAGTTGTGCTTTTATAATGCTTTTTTTTATTGGATATTGTAAAACACGTTCAAGATAAAAGTTTACTACTTCTGTATAATGACTCGTTTGAACCGGTTGCAATATTAGCTCCATAACATGATTCAATTGATCAAAAAATTTGTGGCTTGCAAAGTGATGCGGGGCGTACTCATGGTAGTAGCCACGAGCTCGTCTCCGTGTGATCGGGACTCTAGCTGATATGGTATCAAAATTTAGAAAATTACCAAAAGACTAACCACATCATTTAAGAGTTGTCGATGGGGTAAAATACGAGACCCTTATTATTATTTTTTTAATATAACCACCAAATTAACGAGTTTGAATTGAATTAGAAGGTGTGCTGCTAGGCATTGATCTCTATCTGCCTCTACTTGTGATGCATCAACCTACCCCCACGTATGGGTATGATTTTGCTACTGTAGACTATGGCTCCGATCTACCGGTGCCCCCGCCTCTTCTTCTCCTGCACCTTAGGGATATGGGACTAACTATGGAACACCTGGTAGGATCATAGCTCTAATCACTTCCATGAAGTCTCTATTTTTCCTCTCCGCTATTCTAAGAGTATACGCACAAGATCTTTGATGAACAGTGCCTTCGGAAACAAGATATTGGGAAAATTCCGTGAATATGTATTCTCCTCCAAACTCTCATAATTTGACAAAACTATCATTAAGACATCATTAATATTAATTAAAAAAATTAAACTCATGCTTATATTACAAAATTAATTGTAAAATCGAAATTATACAATTATTACACAACTCTTGTACTCTTCATTTAAAAAAAATGTATGTTTGTATATCATGTATATATCTATTTAAATGCATGATTGTGAGTTTTATATTCACCTCTTAATTTTATTACTACAATTTATTTGTTGTCTTTTTCTTATTTCTAATGTATCTTAAGAGAGATTTGTTTGCACTGAAATTAAATAATTAAATTAAATCAATGTATTTTATATATTTAAATGCATGATTTTGAATTTTATATTTACCTATTTAGTTTACAAATTATTTTTTTTTTTTCCTTTTTGATTCCTCATAAAAGGGAACTACTTACACTGAAATTAAATTAATTAATTTATCTATTTTTTGTTTTATTAAATGATTTTATTTTATTTTCTACTAAAACAGTAAGAATGATATGTAAGCTTATTAGTAGTTAGTAGGGATACATTTGATATTTAAAAATTTTATTTATAAGACAAAACAATCAAATTGTTGAGCCATACCAACAATTTCATTAATTATATTTTCTAAAAATCATTAAAGTTAAAGAGTTAATTATTGGTCCATGAGAAGCGTGGTTTGTTTCAATTTGAGATCTCTCGAAAGGTCTTGCCGTAAGATTTAATAGTGCATGAGAGTTGGGTCTGGGTTTGTGTGCATGAAGGGCTTCTATGGACAATGAACGGGCTTGGATTTAAGTTTGGAAAATGATATTCTTACCAAAAAAATATTCATACAGAAATAGCAATTAGAATAATATGGTAGCAGTCTTGTAATTAAATGTTATTATGATAGATATTTTATTTTGAAGTGAAAGAAGACACATCATTCTATATGAATTTTCTGTTTGTATAACATTATCCTTTAAGTTTTTGAACATGTGGTAGACTATCAGAGAGTTGCATTAACAGAATCCTAAACCAACTGAGCTAGCACAATTGGTCAGAACTCATAGCCTTTCAAAGTGAGATAAAGGGTTCGACTATTGCCAAGCGCAAGAGTTTCCCCAAAGCCTTTGGCCTGTTAATTATTTGGTTTGTGTGAGACGGAGAAACTACACAGACCCCGAGATTAGTCAAAGTGCATACGAACTAGCCCGCACACCTGGTTAGCGCAAAAAAAAAAAAAAAAAAAAAAAAAAAAAAAAAAAAAAAAACTATGCTTTTAGTTTTCATCAATTTTTTTGTAAAACCAAATTTTTTTCATAAAAAAAGCTGAAAAACTCTTGATGCTATGTTGGTCATTTTTAAATTTATATATTATGTTGGTAAAATCAACATTTTGAAAATTTTTTGGTAAAAGCCCAAAATTTTCATATAGGAAATAATTAAGTTTGAACTTTACAATTTAAAAAATTTAGACATATGTTAGTTGAGAGTAAAAATGAAAACTACTCTTCACTGAGCATTTTCAATGTTAGGTTTCGTTTGATTTGATGTAAATTATTTTACTTATTTTTTGTTGTTTGATTGAACAAAAAGTAAAGAAAAACGTTTTGCAAAAAGCCTTTCACCAAAAGACCAAATATGACTTGCATTTTAAAATTTTATAAGTCATTTTTTACTTTTTAACCCTCCGAACCTTCAATATCATTTCAACCATTTTGCAACCTGCCACCACCATTGCCAGAACCCACCAACGGCAATCGGATGGTTCAACTAGACTTCAGATGGTTTAATCATTGTTTCAACCGAATATTACAAATAAACATGTTTAACCTCTTGAAGAAGAAGTAGAACAGTAAAATAATAAACATTTTAATGTTCTTAGCAAAATAAATAACCACTCCCTGATAGGTACTTGAAATATAAAGCATTAGAATCACTATCTTTTGTTTGATGAGAAAATCACTATTTGAAACCGCTTGATCCCTTTATTTTAAATGTCTTCGTTGAATCTTTCAAGTCTCCCATTGATTATTTAATCTAAAACTACTTGCAGGCAAGTATCACAGACAGCAAATTCATGCATAATAAAAGAAGTCTCACATTGCACAAAAGTTGGTGCACAAGATGATATTAGCAGACTAACAGTATAAGGGTCCTAACATACTTGTATTACTGGAGTAAAAGCATCAGGCATTTTCTCTCAGAAATTCTTCACTGCGGATATGACACTAACTTCGACTTGAACAATTAAAGTATCATTCACAAGGAAGCCCTTGGAAGCATCGTGGAGGTCAGTAAACGACAAGAATGAAGAGCGACCCCAGGCAAATGTTCCAGCAGAGAAACAGTTGGTACCTGCAAGAGAACAGTTGGGCAATCGTTGTTTGATTTCCAAAATGATCCATATAAATGCAAAGCTCTTCATAATCTCCAGAAAACAAATGGAATTCCATGGTTATGATTTTTTTGTCATATGAGATTAACTTCGGACTGCAGTCATACTTATTTTGTACTTAAAAATAAAATAAAGTCATAATTTTGTTGTCCACGGTACCTCAGATATTGGGATGAACAAAAAATGGTGAAAAAAATGTTACATCACCTGACTTTTCCTCATGCTGTCCATGGAATTGGTTCATTATGCATATCCTGAATTTTGCATATGTTTTTCGTTCAGAAGGAAAGTTTCCCCGATCATTTAACTCTAAATAGAGAGATAAGCTTTCCTTTGCCGTTGAATCTCCTTTGGGATACAGCCATAATTTCCTGGATTCGGTCAGAAGAATGTTAGATTATTTTTTATTGAACCCACATTATTTGTGGGTGTTTTCTAAACACGAGTTGGACCCAAATCTGGATGAGACAAATATGGTAAGCCCAATAAGGTTGTGATCTATTATATATGGGCTAGTGTGCATCTATTATCAATGTGGGTTGACGGTAATTAGTGTGGGCCTAATTAGCCAATTGAGCATTTTATGGAAGGGCCCAATGTGGCTAGGATTTCCTATATATATAGAGGCTAGGTCCCCCCTCTTTCCACAATCATCAAACAGTTTTTCATAAAATTCCATCATACAGTAGTGAGTACAGAGAGGAAGACCAACCTCCAAGAAGCCTTGTTCGAGATTAATCGCCGCTCCAAAGAGATTCGTGAAACCATGGAGCAAACAGATAAGTTTCCGCATTCAGTTTTGTTTCCTGTTAAGTTTCTATATTCGCATATAATCTAGGTCAATATTATGATCTGTTTTGAAGTTTACATGTGGTATCAGAGCCTAATATATTTGGATGAGGGACTTATTGTGTGATTTGAACTTGTTAAACTCGATTATGAGTTGTTAAACCCGAATATTGCATGATTTAATCCGAACAATAAATAACTTCTTTTCAAAAAATTAATAAGGGGCTTTTGTTCCTCTCTGAACAATGAACGTTTTGATATAAAGATCGTAACCTAACTCTATTCGTAGAGAAAGTTATGATTTTTTGAAGTTTCGGATGAAAAACTTCAAATTTTGTATAAAATTCTTGAATATGATGTTTTTTATGCATATCCTTGTGATATATTACATATTCTTGTTACTCTATGGCATACGAATCTGTTAGTATAAGTTTTGTGCAAGAAAAATCGAGTTTTGAAACCCTAGCCGCCATGGCCGAATCTAGGGTTCTTGGAAACCCTAAAATCATGCGTTCTTTCATCTTAAAATTATCATAAACATGTTTATTGATGTTTAGAGACCTTGTATGTGTAGTAAAATAGCAAAAATCTTGCTCAAAATGTCGAATTTGGGGTGAAAATTGGGCTGAAAATCGATTTCCAGCGAACCAGGTCGCCTTACATATGAACCGGATCGGACCGGGTCGAGTCGGACCGGCTGAAGGTCAGGGATGACCAGCCGCGGCTAGCCTAGCCCACTCTCGGCCCCTGGCGAGTGTGGGCGCGTGAAACTTATTTTGGGGTCGGTCAAAAAACGAAAAATGTTCCTCTTGGATTGAAACTTCTAAATATTATTTTTTCATAATTTTTGGACATCTTTTGGTATTTATTTGGGCCTGTTTTATGATAAATTGGGCTATTTTCAGAAATTCGTGCATTAGTTTTTTCTGATTTTTCATGGATAAATGTTTTTTGACCTTCTGAATCTATTGGTAGTGTGTACTCTCCCTAGTTAGGTCCCTAAAAATTATACTCTCTCCCATAAGTCCTTTTAGGAGCCTAAAATTGTCATTTTATGTTGAAAATTGTAAAATATAATTTTATTACATGGCTTAGGCAATACATATATGATCACTGGGTACTTTTGGCTATGTGCCCATAAGGATGTGATTGTAGGCATTTTGATATGCTTGGATGTGATACATGGCACTTTCACATCAAGTATTATCATGACAAGAACTTTGGATTGAATTGGGTGCTACTGTCCAAAGGGGTACACTCATTAAATCTGATTTTCTTGCATATGGTATATGACTATATCCATTGTGTTATTGCATACAATCGCCTACCCAAAGGGGGTTATTGTGTGCTTTAATGACAGGGATGTGATTCAGCAGCTGATCCGAGAGTGCCTAACTTTTGAAATATATGTCTGCCCAAAGGGGACTATTTTTTCAAGTGCTTGGGCAATCTTATATGGTGGCCGGCTGGGAGGGACCTCATAGCATGTTGCACTATCTTCCCAAAGGGGAGACGGCAATGATGCACCGGGACATCCCTATTATTTATACTTGATATAATTACTGCCCTTATTCTACTGATATGTTGCCACTTTTGTTGCCATGACAGTTTCCTTTGCAATTAACAACAATAACACTATCGTTGTGTTGTTGAATGGTTCAAACTTTAAGAAGTGGAAGCAGGATATAGAGTTTGCCTTGAGTATTGTTGATCTGGATTTGGCCTTGAGGGAACCTGAACCTGAACCTGCTGCAATCACTGATACTAGTTCTGTTTCCGATAAGGAGTTATATGCAAAATGGGACAGATCAAATCGACTCAGTCTCATAGTGATTAAGAGATCCATTCCTGAGCACCTATTAATTGGCCTGCCTGAGACCAACAATGCCAAAGTACTGTTTGAGGCTATAAGATAGAGATATCAAGTATCTAGTAAGGCTGAGACTGGAGCCCTGATGAATGAACTCACGAGTTTGAGGTATGACAGCCAGAGTGGGGTAAGGGAATATGTCTTGAAACTTATTTTTCTCCAATCCAAACTTAGAAGTCTGAATGTTACTCTCCCTGATGATTTCATTGTTCATCATGCTCTTAATAGCCTTCCACCAAAATTCAGCCAGATAAAGACTGCCTATAACACCCAGAGTGAGTCTTGGACAGTGAATGACCTCATTGCCAAATGTGTCTTAGAGGAGGATAAGCTTAAGAGAGAGAAAACTGAGTCTGCCTTGCTTGTTTTTTATTCCAAAGTCACTCCTGGGCAGGGTCATGGGAACCAAAAGAACCATAAGAAACCTAGTGCCAATACCCCTCCTAAAGGTCAGGATAACAAAGGGCATGGTAAAGGTCATGGTCAGACCCACAATCCTTTAGGTCCTAATGTTATAATTAAGAAGGCCATCAAGTGTTTTTTCTGTAGGAAAGAAGGCCACATAAAGAAAGATTGTCATAGGCACAAGTCCTGGTTAGAAAAGAAGAAGAAACAGGAATGAGGTAACTCACTTGCCTTAACTTGCTTTGAATCTAATTTCGTTAGTGTCCCATCAAATTCTTGGTGGTTTGACAGTGGTGCAACTATTCATGTTGCTATATCTTTGCAGGAATTCAGAAGCAAACGGAGGCCAAGTGAGAGTGAGGCCAAGCTTAGAGTTGGAGATGATAGCATAGTTAGGGTCGAGTTCATAAGATATGCCTTTTTAAATTTAGAAACTGGTTTTCAACTTATTTTGGAAAACACTGCTTATGTACCGTCTTTTAGACGGAATTTGATTTCTATTTCTTCTTTGGACAAATTTGGATATGGTTTTCAATTTCAAAATGGCATTGTTGATTTATTTTATAATTCCAAAATTGTTAGCCATGGTTTGTTATCTGATGGATTATACAGGGTGAAATTAGAACAGGATAATGAGTATGCCTCCTTCCATGTTGAAAATAGTGTATCCACGAGACCTAGAATTAAAGACCAGTCTTCCATGTTATGGCATAAGTGTCTAGGTCACATTTTTAAAGAAAGAATTCAAAGGTTAATTAAAGATAACATCCTCATATCACTTGATTTTGGAAACCTAGACACTTGTGTTGACTGTATTCGGGGAAAATTGACCAAGACTAGGAAGAAAAGTGCAACACGGAGTGGTGGCCTTTTAGAAGTCATACACACTGATATTAGTGGACCTTATTCCTCTACCTTTTGTGGAAATAAATATTTTTTGACCTTTATTGATGATTTCTCTCGTTATGGCTATGTTTACCTAATTAAAGAGAAATCTGATGCACTTGAAAAGTTTAAAATCTTTAAAACAGAAGTGGAGAATCAATTGACCGAAAGGATTAAGATTGTTAGGTCTGACCGTGGGGTTGAGTATTATGGCAGATATGATGTCACTGGACAGCATATGGGACCGTTTGCCAAATACTTACAAGAATGTGGGATTGTTGCCCAATATACGATGCTTAGTAGTCCTGAACAGAATAGTGTGGCCGAAAGGCGTAATCGCACCCTTAAAGACATGATGAGGAGTATGATGAGTAGGAGTAATTTGCCTACATATCTCTAGGGTGATGTCATTAAGTCTGCCTTGTACATTCTCAATAGAGTTCCCAGCAAGTTTGTTCCTAAAACACCTTTTGAATTGTGGACTGGTAGAAAGCCTAGCCTTAACCATCTTCGTGTCTGGGGTTGTCTGGCAGAGGTTAGGATATATAACCCTTTTGAGAGAAAAACCGACCCTAGAACCACTCATTGTTTCTTCATTGGGTATCCAGATCATTCTAAGGGATACAGGTTCTACTGTCCTACGCCTGGTGCTATGATTGTTGAGTCTCAGACAGCTAAGTTCTTGGAGCATGATACAGCTGATTTGGAGACCCCACAGCAGCTTGATGTTAATAAGCAAAGCGAGGTGGTTCCTATCCCCTTGCCTAATATTCAGACTTTTGTTTTGCCTACACCTGTGGATGGAATTGATCAGGAGCAGCTGGGGATTAATGCACCCATTGCTGCTAATGCTCCTGATCCTGTTGAGCTTGTTCTAGAGGTACCTGTGAGGAGATCAGTGAGACAGCGAAGACTTGCCATATCTGATGAGTTTATTGTTTATCTTGGTGAGAGTGACTATGATGTAGGTCCTGTGGTTGATCCAATGACTTATGCTGGTGCGATTTCGAGTCCCCAGTCTGGCATGTGGGTGGATGCTATGACGGATGAGATGCGTTCCATGATGCATAATGGAGTTTGGGAGCTCGTTGATCTTTCAGTTGGCCGTAAGGCTATTGGTTGCAAGTGGGTGTTCAAGACAAAGAAAGACTCTAAAGGGCAAGTTGAGCGTTTCAAAGCTAGATTGGTTGCAAAGGGGTTTACTCAAAGAGAAGGCATTGATTATAATGATACATTCTCTCCAGTTTCATCTAAGGATTCATTCAGAATTGTCATGGCTTTGGTGGCTCATTATGATTTAGAGCTTCATCAGATGGATGTCAAGACTGCTTTTCTGAATGATAGCCTAAATGAGGAGATTTATATGGTGCAACCTGAAGGTTTCAATGAAGAAGGTAGGGAGCACATGGTATGTAAGTTGAAGAAATCTATTTATGGTTTGAAGCAAGCCTCGCGTCTATGGTATTTGAAGTTTGATAAGATTGTCACTTCCTTGGGTTTTGTGAAAAACAAGGTTGATCAGTGCATATATCTCAAGGTCAGTGGGAGGAACTTTATTTTCCTTATTCTTTATGTTTATGATATTCTACTTGCCAGCAGTGACTTAAGTCTTTTGGATGAGACTAAGATGCTGTTGTCTAATTCATTTGATATGAAATATCTTGGAGAAGCCTCCTTTGTTTTGGGTATTGAAATCATTCGTGATAGATCTCGTGGTGTGCTGGGGCTTTCTCAGAAAAGGTACATCAGTCGAGTACTTGAGAGGTTTAGTATGCAAAACTGTAGACCTGGTGATGTTCCTGTTACCAAGGGTGACAAGTTCAGTAAGAGTCAATGTCCCAAGAATGATTTGGAAGTAAAAGCTATGCAGAGCATTCCTTATGCTAGTGTAGTTGGCAGTCTTATGTATACTCAGGTTTGTACTAGGTCAGATATTGCTTTTGCTGTGGGAGTTCTTGGTAGATATCTTTCTAACCCTGGCATGGACCATTGGGTGGTTGCAAAGAAAGTAATGAGGTATTTACAAAAAATAAAAGATTATATGCTTGTATACAGAAAAGTAGACAATCTTGAGGTTGTTGGTTATTCAGATTCAAATTTTGCTGGATGTGTGGATGACATGAAATCTACCTCTGGATATGTTTTTATGCTAGCTAGAGGAGCTATTTCATGGAAGAGTGTCAAGTAGACTCTTACAACTTCTTCCACTATGCATGCTGAGTTTGTAGCTTGTTTTTGAGCTGCAACCCAAGCTGTTTGGCTGCAAAATTTTATCACAGAACTTAAGGTGATTAATTCCATTGCTAGACCACTGAAGATCTTTTATGATAATAGTGCAGCTGTATTCTTTTCTAAGAATAATGAGACTTCTAGTGGGTCTACGCATATTGAGATTAAGTATCTATCTGTCAGAGATTTGGTAAGGAAATGTGACATCATCATTGAGCACATCGATACAGAACAGATGATGACAGACCCTTTGACCAAGGGACTTAGGCCTATTACCTTTAGTAGACATGTTTCCAACATGGGTGTGATTGGGTCATTTGATGTACTTAGTTAGTAGGAGTTGTTTTCTTTACATTATTTGACAGATCTTATGTATTGAGACATTTTTTGGTTATTTGATGGTTATCTTTTATGGTTGTATTTGATGCCATTTATGCATGAATGTATTTCTGATACTTGCATATCATATGGATAAATGTATTCTTCAATTTATTGATAGTCTTAAGTTTGGTATGACTTAAGCAATTCAGGATATGTCTTATGTTTGCACCATAAAGTTATCTCGAAACAGTTGTGCAAGACATATGAGTTTCATTAGAAACCATTGGAATTCTCTTGCTTATTGAATGAGCATACAGTTAAAGAGAATTTGAGGACTGATTGAGGATTAGCACTATTATTAGATCACATACGAAGTGCTTTTTCCCACCACACCACCACATTTGATCCATGTCGATAGAGTTATTAGTGTTTGTAATCATAAGCGGTCTTGCATGGACTAATAATGTAATGACTGCCTTGGTTCGATATTGATAGCTTTGTTGGACCGGATTGTTTTAGGTGTTGTTTCTCATCCTACTTGGTTTTTTAAAAATTGTGGCCACATACAGTTATTTTCATGTTCTAACCCGAGAGTCGTTTTTCAAATTTTGTTTCTACAATTAATGTTGGCTCAAGTGGGAGAATGTTAGATTATTCTTGATTGAGCCCACATTATTTGTGGGTGTTTTCTAAACACGGGTTGGACCCAAGTCTGGATGAGACAAACATGGTAAGCCCAATAAGGTTGTGATCTATTATACATGGGCTAGTGTGCATCTATTATCAATGTGGGTTGACGATAATTAGTGTGGGCCTAATTAGCCAATTGAGCTTTTTATGGAAGGACCCAATGTGGCTAGGATTTCCTATATATATAGAGGCTAGGTCCCCTCTCTTCCCACAATCATCAGATAGTTTTCCATAAAATTCCGTCATACAGTAGTGGGTACAGAGAGGAAGACCAGCCTCCAAGAAGCCTTGTTCGAGATTTATCACCGCTCCAAAGAGATTCGTGAAACCATGGAGCACACAGGTAAATTTCCGCATTCAGTTTTGTTTCCTGTTAAATTCCTATATTCGCATATAATCTAGGTCAATATTATGATCTGTTTTAAAGTTTACAAAGAAGCCATAAAAAGCAGTTATTGTCATATTATTAATCTCTTTGTTGCAACTGAGAGGAGCAAAATTTAGCAATTGCATACCACTTCCGATTTTCAAGAGTGAAGACATCAGAGCAATGAATTTTGCAATCTAGAGATGAGAAGTTATCAATCTTCCAAGTGTGAGTACAGCCAAGTCCCTCCAGTAGGTTTAGATACTCTCCTCTGCCGGTATAATTTATAACAAAAACTTCTGCTCCAAACACGCATTTGTCACTGATGAGGTATCCGTTAGCGGCATCATTGAAAATATTGAGTGGGAGTAATTGGGCGAAACCCCACTCGGTTTTCATCCTATGGAAGCGCCTTACCTTCCCATTGGCATCTGAGCATTGAATACAAGAAAATTTTAGAAGCCTCACAAATGTAGAAAGGTGATTTATTATTATTAACGGGACTATCTTGGATGGTCATGTACTTGTCCTGGATTTGGTCAAACACGAATAATTTGAAGTTCACATTGACCTCCCAACCAAGAGGTAAGTTATCTGTCTCTGCAATTACCAAGTACAGAGAGATGTGTCCTTTCCCGTTTCTTTCTTCATCGCCATTTGGGTAGAGAGACAATTTCCTTCAACGCAGAAGACCTTAGAGTCAGCTTACATGTCTAAATTGGAAAAGAGGAAACTTTAAGAATTAAGTGTTAATTAGTTAACTCAACCATTTGTAGCCACCGGCTTCAAAAATGTCTGATTCATAATTCTGCACATTAGCGTCTAACAATATCTGTGAGAGCACTGAAAATGACTTGATTTTAAGAGTGTAGTGAGCTGGTTGTATATCTCTCAGCGATCTTGCTGCTTCTGAGGAATGATAAAGAGATAGAACATGAAACTACAATGAAAGATCTAACTTGTTCTGCTTCATAATTCAGCATATATTGCATGGGTTCTTCTAAAAATATGAAGTACTCCGTCAAAAGCATGACACATGTAAGAGTATGAATGCACATCCGACATGCTTAACTGGACATGTACCTAGTAAGCATGTGTAGTAATTACTATCTACTATTATAACATGGATGCTTCAATATGAATGAATCGCAATATGCTTAATGCTTTATTATATAAAAACAACATTTTGCCAAGCAAATAAAGGAAGAGTACTCAAATATATGAATGCGTAACCGTGTCTGTATTTTTGGACATTAGTCTAATGCTCGAACACATACCTGAATGATTGAATCTGAAACCTACACCCGAGTCCATATACAACAAACAATTCAGCTCATATAGACTAAAATCGTAGATTGATTTCTGTATTATACTTAGCAGTCCTTTTTCTTTATCTTTTATAGAATTTATGTTCGTTGTTAATCAGAAAGGCTCTGCTTGAATAAATTCCCACCAGCAGTCACATTTTTGCATGGTAATCATTATTTAAGAATCCTATTGTTTGCATAATGATATATATGTAGGTAGGTATGTATTTATGTATATGTCTCTACAGTATAAATGTTGTTAAAAATAAAAATTTCCATGAATAATAGTTTTGGTATTTTTACAATATAGGAGTTTCTTGAATAAGTCTCAATCATCAAACAATTTGTTGATTAGCTTTATAATTTGACTGCTATAATCTTTGAAATTTTCATAATATAAAAATGCACCCCTTTTGCCTAATGAAATGCATTCGTTGCCCCTAAACTAGTCCTTAAGGACAAATTAGCAAAACCCATAAATACATACTCACACATTGGCGGACGAGGCCCCTCAAAGTTTGAAAAATTATCTTTATACGCTGTAGATGTTTTAATATTTAGAATACACTGTAGTGCATAGGCCTCTCAAAGTTTATAAATTTTATTTCACCCTTGTAAATTTTTGGATATTTAGGATACAATTTAATGTATTGGCCCTCCTAAATCTTTTAAATTTCACTTCACCCATTAGAATTTTTAATATTTAGAATACAATACAGTATATTAATCTTCCAAAAATCAAAAAAAATTCCTTAACCCTCCTTTCACAAAAAAAAAAAAAAATCTTGGCCTCCTCTCAACCAAAATCTTGGATTCGCCACTATACTCACACACACATATATATATATATATATGTGTGTGTACATATATATATATATACATACATGTGTGTACATATGCACTAGTGCTTTACACATGCCGACAATTCACAGAATTTCTTCATTGAATAATATGTATTATACAAAAATACACAGCCCACGCAAACAATACTATGTCCTCAAACTTGTCGGTAAAACTCTAATGTACTATAGTCAAGGTCGCACAATTGGAAGTAAACAAAAAAAAGAGGTGTTCTTGTTTCTCTCTCCTTGTTCTGCCTAGCACACCGAAAGACGCACATAACACGTTCATGCATATAGTCTATATATATACATATACATATATGTATATATGTATAAAGAGAGAGAGAGAGAGAGAGAGAGAGAGAGAATACCAAAGTTGCCATTGTGATAGTGATAGGATGGCATGATTTCTCTTCCATGTTTTTGGCCTTCTCCTTGGGCTTTGGAGGAAGAAATTCCACTCCCAGTTCGAGCATCTAAGAAAAAAAATTGGGGGCTCAAACTGAAAAATCGTGTTCCCCTTTCATTACCCTTTCCTTCTTTTGTAGTTTTTTTTTTTCTTTTTCTCACTTTTGACAAAGTAAAAAAATATATTTTTTGATAAGAGGGAGGGAGAATTTGGTCCTTTGGACTCTCCTTAGAATCATAGATAAGGACATTGAGAAGGTGGGAGAGATTAAGAGGGATTTAAATTCAGTGTCAAAATCATGAATATTATTTTATAAAGTCTTTCTACTTTCTTGAAAATATTTTTGTTAAATTTTTTTTCAATAATCAACTAAAATTTTCTTAAATTAAAGTATTCTCCTTATTATGTTTGTTTCATGTGTATGGATTAGGAATAATTAGAACAACACTCTTTAAATTATGACTCAACATCACTAAACACCATTAAACTCTGAAACTAACACGTTTACCCTTTGAACTATCAATTTATATCAATCACCAATATTTTAGCAATTTATTAAAAGTAAAATGAAAAAATTGTTGTGTAATTTGCACATGTTCACAAAATTATGATTTTATACATAAACTAATTATCTTTTTGTAATAATTGTTTAATGACTAAAATGTCCCTTAGATTATCCCTATATTTACATGTTATTCTAATGGGCATTTCAGTAGCTAAATTTTGGTGAAAATGTGTATGTCACTTAACAATTTTTATTTTTTTTATTAAATTGCTAATAGAGGTGTTGATTGACACAAATTCATAGTTTATGAGATCAATGTGTTATGTTTTAAAGTTTAGGAGAATTTAGTGATATTGAGTTATAATTCAGAAAGTGTTGTTATAATAACCCTTATATATCATAGATATGCATTAAACGTTGACTAGTATAGTACATCCATTGTTAAAGGTCATGGGTTCAACTCCTCTAGTTATTATAATTGTTGCAACTATTTTAATTGTTTGATTTTGTGTCATGATATAATTATGTTCTATTGATTCACAAAAAAAATTTGCATTAATGCATTTAAAATCAAATTGTTAGACAATTGTTGTTTACGTGATAATTTGCTCTACCAATGATAGTTATTTGAAATCTATATCCTATAAAGGATTCTATTAACAAAAGTATTCTGGGTGAATCGAACTCTCACTCCTCTTACTTTATTTCAAATCTCCTTATATAACTTAAATACTCCAAAATTCAACCGTAAACCTATTCATTTTAGATTCTTCGATCAAGTAGAGCCTAATATTTAAATTAATGGCAAACTATCAAGTAACTTTATCTTTTCTTTCCCTTTTTTTTATTTTAATTTTGCTTTTAATACTAACCAAGAGACTATAAAGAAGTTTAAAGAATGTGTCTTTGTAACTGAGCAAAACACGAAAAGAAGTGTTCAATTTTTTCAAAAAGGTACAAGAGGGCAAAAGCAAAACACTAATGCTATGTTTAGAACCAAATCTGTGTAGGAATTGAAATTCAAAATGGGAAAGGAATTTAAAGAAATTCCTTATTTTGTGATCGGAGTTAAAAGGACTGAATTTCTAAGGATTCTCTTTTTTCCGTTTTGTTTTGTTAAGAATTGAAAAGAAAATAATTTTGTTACTAATGATGCCTCTGGATTAGGTTAACAAATAAAAACTTTTAAAAAAATAAGGGTAATATGGGTAATTAGACTTTTTTAAGTTTTAATTAGGATTTTAAGATGGCCTTTTTTTTCTTTTAAATCATACCAAATCAAATCTCATTTTAAATTTCATTCATTCCAAACATATCAAATTCCATTTTAAAATCCAAATAGGCATCACTAGCATATTTACATGCTTTAACTAAAAGGCCCTCGAGTCCAAGAAAGAAAAACCTGCAGGTTTAATTGGATGTTTGATAAAAACTAATAGATGTTAGTACTGAATTTTTAAGGGGTTTTTACCCACAAAAAAATAATCAATTACAACCTTGGGATGTTTTCAAGAAAAGCATGCTTGGCCTCGCAGTGTAGATTTTGAACTCTAGGATGACTGGGATGTAAATGTAGTTTGCAAGTGATTGCAAGTAATTGAAGTTTATTTGTATCTTTAACTATGATTCATTATTATTAAACTACTTTAAACTTTAAAACGTGATATATTGACTGCAATTCGTATCAATTAATCTCTTCTATTAGCAATTTATTAAGAAAATAGATGAAAAATTACTATGTGATTTGCAAATATTTAAAAAAATATAGTTTTATATTTAAATTAATATTCTCTTGGGTAAGTAAATACAAGGGCAATTTAATGGACATTTCAATCATTAGAAAATTATTATAAAAAAGAATAGATCAATTGAAGTATAAATCATACGTTTTGTTAACATGTTCAAGTCACATGACACATTTTCATCTACTTTTTTAACAAATTGCTAATATATTACTAACAAAATGTATTAATTAATACAAATTAATAGTTTAAAGAATCAATACACTATGTTTTAAAATTTAAGAGGATTCATTAATATTAAGTCATACTTTAGAGGGTGGTGTTGTAATTATTATTTCTTAAATAAAATAATAATAATTACACTTCATCCACTTGTGGTTTGAACAAAAATCATACAACTCCCATGGTTTGAAAATGAATACATAAATTTTTTGTGATTTGAACTTAACTATAAAATGAATAAAAATCATTAGGATTAACTGTACTTCGGTCACAAAAAGGCATTTTTGTCATTTCACTAAATCTATTATGATTTCATCCATTTCATAGATAAATTCAAACCATAAGAGGTCTGTGTTCACTTTCAAACAACAGTAGAATAATCTGATTTGCACTCAAACTTTAAGAGGTAAAGCATAATTACTCCAATAATATATATATATATATATAAAATATAAAAACAATGCTTGGGACACGCCCATGATTTTCTATTAATACAACAGTCTGACGAGAGAGAAGGGAACAGAACCAAGCAATCATCCAATCAAGTCCAGAATTTGTTGAAAAATTAACTCCAGTTACAAAATATATGTTGGCCACCCTGTGAAACCTTTTCCAAGAATAGGTATAGGTAGAAACAGGATGAAGATCCAGCAACAGAATTCATCAATAGCTTAATAAACAGGGAATTATACCCATATCTCACCTACTGGTGTGCTTCCATACAAGTACTGTCATATACCTATGAGATGTGCCTTCAGCATTCTGTAGTTTTTAAGGTTCTAAGCAAAAGAAATAACTACTTACGTTCCGATACCGGAAATATAAAGTATGTAACAATCACTATCTCTGTTTCAATATCACTTTTGATAAGAGTATCACTGTTTGCAACCCCTCAAATCTCTCTTAAATTCCATGTATAGTTGAATCTTTCCACTCTCTCTCTGCTTTTAATTTAAAATAAACTACTCGCAGGCAAGTATAACAAACTGTAAATTCACGCATAATAAAGAGTCTCACATTGACAAGATTCTAGTTCATAAGTTGGTGCACAATATGATATAAGCAGATTAATAGTACGAAGGATACTAACATAAATTACTGAAATAAAGCCTCAGGTATTTACTCCAAAAACTTCTTCACTATGGATACCGCACTAACTTCAACTTGAAAAATTAGACTATCGTTCACAAGGAAGCCCTTAGAAATATCATGGAGATCAGTTAAGGACAAGAAAAAAGGCCGACCCCAGCAGAGGCATGAGGCAGAGAAACACTTGGGTGTACCTGCAAGCGAATAGTTGGGTAATTGTAGCTTGATTAACAAAATGATCCATGTAAATGCAAAGCTCTTCCTAATCTACTGAAAACAAATGGAATCCCAAGGATACATTAACTATGGACTGGAGTCATAGTTATTTTGTACTTAAAAAGTGATAAAGAAACGAAGTCATAATTATGTTGTCCCCGGCACATGAGATACCAGGATGAACAAAAAATGGTGGAAATGTAACATCACCTGAAGTTTCCACATGCTGGCCATGGAATTGGTTCATTATGCGTATCTTGCATTTTGCATATGTTTTTCTTTTGGAAAGAAAGTTTTCCAGATCAACCAACCTCAAATAGACGGACAGGGATTTGTCCTTTGCACTTGAATCTCCTTTGGGATAGAGCTCTAATTTCCTGGATTCGTTAGAGGAAGACAAAAAAAGCAGTTATTGTCAGATTATCAATCTGATTATTGTAATTAAGATGAGCAAAATTAACGATTGCATACCACTTCAGATTTTTAATAGTGAAGACATCAGAGTAATGAATTTTGCCATCTAGAGACGAAAAGTTATCAATCTTCCAAGTGTGAGGATTGTCATCAAGTCCCTCCAGTAGGGTTAGACACTCTCCTCTGCCATTATATTTTATAACAAAAACTTCTCCTCCAAACACGCATTTGTCATGGATGAGGTATCCATTAGCAGCATCATTGAAAATACTGAGTGGGAGTAACTGTGCAAAACCCCACTTGGTTTTCATCCTATGAAAGCGTCTTACCTTCCCATTGGCATCTGAGCATTAGAATAGAAGAAATATCAGCTGTGTAAAGTGATGAATGAGGATGAAAATTTAGAAGCCTCACAAATGTAGAAAGGTAATTTATTATTATTAACAGCACTAGCTTGGATGGTCATGTACTTGTCCTGGATTTGGTCAAACACGAATAATTTGAAGTTCACATTGACCTCCCAACCAAGAGGTAACGTATCTATATCTGCGATTACCAAGTACAAAGAGATGTGTCCTCCCCCGTTTCTTTCTTCATCGCCATTTGGGTAGAGAGACAATTTCCTTCAACGCAGAAGACCTAAGAGTCAGCTTATGTATAAGTTGGAAAAAAGGAAACTTCAAAAATAAGTATTAATTAACCCAACCCTTTGTAGCCACCAGCTTCAAAAACGTCGGATTCATAATTCTGCACCTTAGCATCTAACAATAACTGTGAGAGTTTTGAGAATGACTTGATCTTAAGAGTGTAGTGAGCTGGTGGTATATCTTTCAGTGATCTTGCTACTTCTGCAGGATGATAAAGAGATAGAACATGAAACTACAACGAAAGATCTAATTTGTTCTGTTTGCATAATTCAGCATATATTGCATGGATTCTTCTAAAAATATGAAGTTCTCCGTCAAACGCATGGCACATGTTAGAGTATGGATGCACATCCAACATGCCTAATTGGACACGTACCTAGTAAGCATGTGCAGTGTCTACTATTTTTATTATTCTAACATGGATGCTTCAATATGAATGAATTGCATATGCTTAATGCTTTATTATATAAAATGGTATTTTGCCTAAGCAAATAAATGAATGCATAACTTTGGACCTGGGAATTAGTCTGATGCTCAAATGCATACCTGAATGATTGAATCTGAAGCCTGCACCACAGTCCATATACAACGAACTCTTCCGCTCATATTTACTAAAATCGTAGATTGATCTATTCTTGAATAAATTCCCACAGGTAAACACATTTTTCCATGTCAATGATATTATTCGAGAATCCTATTGTTTGCATAATGGTATGTATGTAGGTAGATATGTATTTATGCATATGTCTCTACAGTATAAATATTGTTAACAATAAAAATTGACACTAACAATAGTTTTGGTATTTTTACAATATAAGAGTTTCTTGAATAAGTCTCAACCATCAAACAATTTGTTGATTGGTAATTTGACTATTATGATCTTCGAAATTTTTTATAATAGAAAAATGCACCCTTTTTGCCTAATGAAATGCATTAATTGCTCCTAAACTAGTCCTTAGCAAAACCCATATATGTATATATATATATATATATATATATGTATGTGTGTGTGGATGTGGGTGTGTGTGAATTTCTTTGCTGAATAACGTGTTTGATTTGATTTGGATGATAAAAACGTTGTACAAATTTCTACATAAGGCAACACACAGGACACAGCCCACGCACACAACACTATGTCCTCTCAAACTTCTTGTCAAAACTCTTATAGTCAAAGGTCACACAAATGCAAGTAAACACAAAAAAGGGGTTCTTGTTTCTCTCTCCCTGTTCTTCAGAACCCTAGCAACAAACACACCGTAAAGCGCCCGTTCATGCATATAGTGTATACATATACGTATATATATATATATACACACAGAGAGAGAAAGAGAGAGTACCAAAGTTGCCATTGTCATTAGGGATAGGATGGCATGATTTGTCTTCCATGTTGTTGGCCTTCTCCTCGGGCTTTGGAGGAAGAACTTCCACTCCAAGTTCGAGCATCTAAGAAAAAATGGGTCTCAAACTGAAAAATCGTGTTGGCTCTTTCAAAACCCTTTCCTTCTTTTATATTTTTTATTTTTTTTCTCACTTTTGACAAAATAAAAAGAAATTGATAAGGAGGGAGGGAGGGATTTGGTCATTTGGAGTCTACTTAGAATCCTAGATAAGAGCATTGAGAAACAGGAAGAGATTAACGATTTGGAGTCTACTTACAACCCTAGATAAGAACGTTGATTTTTGTGAAATTTTTTTTTAAGTCTACAAGTAAAAAAATCAAGTTTTTCTAACTTTTTTACTTTTTTATCTTTTACTCTAGTTAAAAATAAGTAAAAACAGAAAAACAGAAAAGTTAAAAAATTTTGATTTTTTTGCTTATAAGCTAAAAAAAAAAGCGAAAAGTCAGTACCAAACGGACTCTAAAAAAGAGGAAGAGATAACATGTGTTTAGCTCAATGATTTAGTGATGAAAAAGAAAAGAAAAATGTGAAGAAAAATAGTACAAAATTCTCTTGATTACAAAAAACAAATTCAGTATCTTTCTACTTTCTTAAAAAAAAATATTTTAATTTTCAGATTTTAATGCAAAACTATTAGCATTTAAAATGTATTGATTTTCGGTATTATTATCCCATTAGTTGTTGCAACTTTTTTAATTGTCGGATTTATTTCATGATATAATTATTTTCTATTGATAGACCAAAAAAAAAAGTGTTTGTATTACTGTATTAAGATCAACTGATTTATATTAAATTGTTAGAGAATTGTTGCTTTCATGCTAATTAGCTCTACCAACTAGATGTCAACCTGTGTAATGTACAGTGAATAAGATTTGTTCTAATTCGCAATAAGAATGTTATAAAGAATTTATTGAAAACACAAAATACTTAAGAATACAATCTAAATTGACAATCCTAATTTGTTTTATAGTAATAAAATGTTCAAAAAAAAAATTGGTAAGATTTTGGTGAGCTAATCGCAATAGAATTTTGCATAAGTATCATCTTCATATCATTACCTCTTCGTTGGAGTAAATTGTATGATATATGTATCTGGATTTTTTCATTTGATTTGTGTAATTCTTGTTGCAGTAGACCAATATTCAATCAATCAGAATCCATTGCCTATGAAGAATCCACAAAGAAACCTCAATTAATGTATATTATTTTTAAATCAATTAAAAAAATTTATTTTTAATGATGTTTTTTCAAAAGAATATGATTATAAATAATAAAGATTAGCAATAATGGAGATTCATTATTAAATCTTACCAACAATGGATATTACTTTTGTTAGTGAATAAAGTTACTACATGAACAATATGTTACTATATAAGCACAATCCTATAATATCTCTAAAAAATTGAAGTAAATATATATATATATAATACTTTATTGAATTATAGAGTTTATATGTGTATATATATATATATATCAAATGTGCATTTAATCTCACCAAATAGTGTTTTAGAGGAAAAAGTTTTACAGATAGAGATTATGATGAAGGAAAATCTTGATGTTGACTTCATCCAAAAAAAAAAGTTTTAATTTGTGAATCCGTGCGAATCCATGTGACAATTTAGTGATCATATTCTTCGCCAGAATAATATGTAACATGTTCTACGTAATTTGATAATGTTGGTTATCTAATGTTTTTAATTCTATTGAATAAATTCAATGATAATCCAAACTATTGAATAAATTCAATGTTAATATAATATCTTAGAAATAAAATTTATAGTGGATTTATATAAATTCAATAATTATCTAACCAATTACTTCCGTAACATGGCATTTTAAAAGTATCAAAGCATTTAGAGCGTCACGTAAAAGAGAGACAAATTACAAAAGTAAACACAACTTATATATATATATATATATATATGTATGAGTTTTAAAACAATATTCTGCATATTTGAACAAAAAAAGATTCTACTTGAATCAAACTCTCACCTCTACGTTATCCATTTCACTCAAATCTTCTTATATTACTTAAATACTTCATTCTCTCAAATTCAACCCTATACCTATTCATTTCAGATTCTTCAATGCAAATAGAGCCTAATATTTTACCCCATAAATTCTAAAACGTCTAAACTCAGTATTATTATATCCTATAAATTTTAAAACGTAACAAGTTGACTCATTAAACTATCAATTTGTATCAATCAACTCTTCTTGTTAGCAATCCGTTACGAAAATTAATAAAAAATTGTTATTTAACTTGTACATATTCACAAAAGAATAGTTTATACTTAAATTAATATTTTCTTATTATAATAATTATTTAATAACTGAAATGTTTCTTGAAATGACATGTAAATATAAAGACAATATAAAGAGTATTTTAGTTATTAGATAATTATTATAAAAAAAATAATGTAATTTAGGTATAAAATTAACTTTTGTGAACATGTGCAAGTTACATGTTATTTTTTCATCTATTTTCCTAACTAATTGCTAATATATTGTTAACAAGAGAGGTTGTTGATACAAATTGGTAGTTCAGGGGGTCAACTTGTTATGTCTTAAGAGTTTAGAGGAACATAGTAATACTAAGTGTTCAGGGAGTATGTGTGAAACCCTAACTTGCTTAGCATCATACTTAGCTTAATAGCATATTTATGGTGCATGATTATCATTAATCAAGAAGCTTTATTGACATAGTTTAATGAGGACTTGCATTTGAAGGATTATGATATTTTTAAGCATGATTAGTGAGCTTAATCTATGATTAATTATCTTAATTAATCTTTATGTTTAGCTTATGTTAATCATGATTATTTATCATAAGTGTGATTAATTTATGTTAATTATGTGAATTAAAGGTAGATTAAGGGAGCAAGGAGGTGCTGAGGGGGGGGGGTTCTAACCCTAAGACACCTAGGTGTGTGCTTCATGTGTGAGAGATGTGTGTTTCACTAATTTTACTAGCAAGGGTGTGTGTGTTACATGTGTGGATAATAGATACACAGTGTATCTATTTTGTGTCTTGCAAGACAAGAGAGAGAGAAGCTTGGTTCTACAGTTGTTGGGAGAGAGAAAGAAGAAGAGAGAAAAAAAAAAAAAAAAAAAAAGAGAAAAGAAGAGGAGGAAGAAGAATTCAAGAGAGAAAGTTTTTGTGTTTATTCCTTAAGGTGAGAACTATATATTGATACTTATTCCATTGTATTTTTATCTATTGTTGTATGATAGCATGTCATTTCAAGGTGTAGACACATGAAGTATTTTGCTGCAAAATTTTGGTCTCTGTTCCAAGGTATCGACACCTAGTGTAGAGGTATCGACACATTAAACAAAAATTTGACTCACTAGCTCAAGAAGGCGATACATAAGATTGAGGAGTCGACACTTGTGCCTGGCAGACTCGACAAACTTTAGTAAAACGGTTATAACTTTCTCTAAAAAAATTTGAAATGACGCACCGTTTGAAATGTTGAAAACTAGATTCATGGGGCTTTCTATTGATATAAAGTGAGTACTCTAATTATTTGTATATTGAGATATATAGCAGTTTAAAGATGATCTAAAATTTTTATCAATAACCTAGTTTTTCAGAATTTTAGTCCAACTTCCATTGGACATAACTTCTTCATCTAAAATGTATTTTTGACCCATAACTTATCAATCTAAAGGTCTCTAAACCTATTTTCAAATGAGATTGACCTATTGCATTGTCTTGGATTTCGGTGAAAGTGGTTTCCTGTCTTTGTTGTATTGGGGAAGGGTTTAACATCCTATTGAGTTCTAATGTATCATGGATGTTCTCAATCATATACTTAAAAAGTATAAGCTATAATTATGCATCGGTTATGAATTATAGCATCTATTTTATCATGTTTGATGTGATGGTATTTGGTAGGTTCGGAAACGAACCATACTATTCCGGTTCAACCGAAAGAGTAGCTCAATTTGAGAGTAAGCGGTATCAGGTGGGGATATTGATAATCTTATTCATATTGAACTGAATGTTTTGTTGTGAATGATGGTGGTTGATTGTGGGAATTAAAGATATTCTTTCTCATGTAGACTTGAATGTCATATTATCTATATTGGTAGTGATTGATTGATTATGAGGTGATAATTGCATACAATTCATACATTGTGTGCATACTTTGCATTGCATAGAGGAGGTTTAGCCGAGTGGGGGCTAACCTAAGGTTTAGCCGATGTGGGGCTAACCTAAAGGGTGTCGATATGGGACATCCTTGATAACAAACCATCGATATATTGGGCTAATGTTATCAAAATAGCACGCACATATGTGGTGTATCATACATTGTATAACAAGAGGTATTTTGTTTATTGTTGATGGTGTATTATCTATTGATGATTAATTCAGTGAATGTTTATCATTCTTTCTTTATGAGTTTGATTATCTTGTTAGCACGTTAATATATAACTCACACCCGCACAGGTTGTTTTGCAGAAAAATTGAGAAATGTCCAGTCCACTGTTGGTGTTGAGTTGGAGAGCTTCGAGAAGCTCTTTGGTTGAGTTAGTAGCCATGTACATTGTTGTACATTGCATTAAAGTCTTGTTAGAGTTTGTTTGTTTTGTGGTTTTATAATATTTATAAGTGTGAATTAAGAGTTCTCTTAATTATATATGTTGAAAGATTATGAGATGGTTTTTACTTATTTAATATGATGTTATTTATTCCTATAAAATTTCATTCTTTGGGATTATGTTGAGGTTTCGCTTACAGGTAGGTGACTTATGCGATCACGTTCGTCCTAAGACGACGTTAATGATGCTTGATTAGGAGCGGACGTGACAGTATGCTTGTAATTAACTCCAAAATTAAAAGCAGACTATCAAATAATTTTATCTTTTCTTTTTTGTTATTTCTAGTTTTAATTTTAATATTATAATCGGGACAAAGTATAAAGTTGTATCAAGGATGTACCCATCGTAACTAAGCAAAAATGATAAAAAGGGTTCAATTTTAGTCCATCCATATTTATTGAATTCATTCATAATTTGAATTGTTCCATTGCATATGCTTTGAATAGTCTTTGACTCTTTGTATAAGTAACCATTATTTATTCTTCTTTGGGTTCATGCGTTATCAGACTGCAAAACATTAATCTAGCCGAAGAAGAACAATAATTACATTTGAACAAAATATAAATTGAACCAAATAATTTCATTTGAACGAAATATAGAGGACACAATGCTTAATTTGTTACTCATTGTTAGTACTTGATTGCCCCCTCAACTAAACTCTTGGCTCAGCCACTGAGCATGGGAACTACCTTGCTTCCCCATTTGTTTTGTTTGCCGCATAAATATTTACATTCATGATGGTAATATTTTTTGAATGCCTTTTAAGACCAGGGGTTAAACAAGCTACAAGTCTTTTCCACTCAATTTCGAAATATCTCTATACTTAACCTCTGTTTAGAGATGTTAAACAAACCAAACTAGTAGAGCTCGGCTTATTAATCCCTCCTTCGCAAATAGCTTGTTATGCAATTAAGTCAAGATCAAACACATTTTAATACTCATTAATTTTAAGAGTTCTATTCGAGTTCAGCTTAATAAACTTACATGCACTGAAGACCAAGCTACTTGAACTCGTGTCTAATCGACTTAATTAAAACTCTTTTGAGAGCAGCTTGATATTAAACAGAACATTAGATCAATTTGATGCAAACAGTTAGTTGAAGGAGCAGCACTTAGAGCCTTCACTTTCTATTATATTAGTAAAGGGCACTCACTCTAACAACGCAAGTCAGACTTGAATACATTTTGAAGCTCAATAAGTTTGAAAACAAAAATTGAATAATTCACTTCTCGGACAACTCATTTACAACCCTAGTCTTATTCTAATCCTCAATGTCCTACATAACTACGTAGTACTTGGGAGAAGGAAAGGAAGAAAGGGAAAAAATTTAAATCATTCTCTCTCTTTCTATCTCTTTTTTTTTTCATTTTTCTTTCACTTTCTTTATAAAACCAAATAAAGAAGGAAAAATACTTTTATTTCATTTTACCTTTTCTTCCCCTCCGCTCCCTTCCCCCAAGTTCTCAAGAGGCTATTAAAGTAGTGCTCTCTTGCGAGGCAAAGGTTAAGTAGTGTTCTCTTACTAGGCAATGCTTAACATATGTCATAGTGAAGATGTTTGCTGAAAATAAAAAAAATGAGTTTTCATGTTACATTGCTAATTTTTTTTTAAATTTTTGTAATACATTGGTAAAACAAACATTTTTCTATATTTTTGTTGTAAAATTCCCAATTTTTAATAAAAATAATATTTAATATTTTTAAATTTTCAATTAAAAATTTATTAAAATATTTTAAATGAAAATGAAATGAAATTATTCCTCACTTAGCATTTTGAACAATTAGCAATAAATTAAGTTTATTTAATTTAAAATTAAGACCGATTTTTAGTCAATTCTTAAATGGTAGGTAATTATGTGTTATTATCGAACACACATGAACCACTTATATGTGGTACAATTTGTTAGTTGATAGAGGGTCTGGTAATATTAAATAAAAAAAATTTTAATTTTTCTTTTCTGTTTTTAGATTGTTTCTCCCTTGTTCTCGAAAATAACATAATAAAACAACTTATAATAGTACTTTTAAGTTAACGATATCACTTTTCTTTTTTCTTTGATTAACCAGCTCTTCATCGAACAGATTTTCAGTGGTAGCATAAAACTAACTCTCAAAAATTTAAGTTTTACAATTGAGAATTCATCAAATATGCTAAAGATAAAATTATAAAGAAAGTATCACTTGAAAAGTGCAACCTTCCCGTCAGTTTTTTCCTCTTTCTTTGAGGTCTGTTTGGAACTTGTAGAAGAAAAAGAGAAAGGAAGAGAAAAGGAAATAAGAGAAAAATTATACTGAAAGTTATTACTCACCTCTGCTTGGTTTTATGAAAAAAAATAAAAGTAAATTGGAAAGAAAATAATCTAATCTTGTTTCAAATGCAAAGGAAAGGGAACAGAAAATAGTAAGATTACTGTTAACAATAACAGTGAAAAAGAAAAATGAAGGAAAGTGAGAAGGGAAATTACTTTATTTCTTTTCTTTTTATTTTTTTTCTCTTTCTCTCTCAAACTAGAAACCAAACAGAACGAAAAAGAAAAATTATATATTTTTCCTTCTTCTCCCTCCCATTCTACAAGTTCTAAAGAGGCTGTTAATTCCTTTTTCTTTTGCTCAGCTTTTCCTGCGTAGTAATAATACGTGAACGTTTTTTCCAAAATGTTTGTGTATAACTGTATGTATATATATGCTCCTGCGAAGAGTTGAACGCTAGACCTGTCATCAGTCGTACCATCACCATATCAAATTTCGAAAACCCTAGAAACGCCCTCTCTCTGAAAACCATCTTAAAACTCTCTTTCTCTAATCTGAATCTGAAAACCCTTAAGCCATGATCACTCACCGACATACGCTTCGATTCTCGGGCCGAATAGGGTTGCTCGATCGAGCTATTCGAGTCTTCAGCCCCACATCTGAAAACCATTTCAATGAGCTGTTATGTTCGTATAATAAATCTGATCGGTTCGTCAAATCTCTCTCTCAAATCCCACAAATCGATGGTGTTCGAGGCAAGTCTATGCTTAGTTTAATATCATGTCTCTATTCATCTCTTTGCATATATATGTATGTTTATGTGCTTTGGGTTTTCCTGAATGGGTTTTGCTTCTTTTTTTTCTCTCTCTTTCCAATTCATCATTATTTCAGCAAAAAATTTATCGGGAAAGCTATATATGGTCTTTGTGCTTTTAATTTGGTATGAGGTAAAACAGCATGGAACTTAACTTTCCAGTATCTAGCTTCTGTTCTTTCTCACTGTTTTCTCAGTTACCAAACAAGGTGTTAAATGCTGAAAATGCTGCCGATAAGTGTGTAGAGGCAACCATTTTAGATAATCTTTCCTAAAGAAAAATAGCTTTTGAAACAGAAAAAATAAGGAGATAACTACAAGACAAGTAAGACTTTTGAAACAGAGGAAATACAGGGATAGATAATTTCTAAGGTCATGTGTCGGATATGTCCTTTCAAATGCGGTATGGGACTTTGGCAGGGTTGAAGCCACAATAAGTTAGATGTGGTTCGTGGGGTGTGTTTGGATGCTGTGTGTAATTTATGTAGTTTTACTGTGTTTCATGTAGCATTTGAATCAGCTATTGAAGAGAATGGTTTTATTGTATTTCAAATTTCCGTCGTATCTGCGATGGCTGTGATTTTTTGTAAATGGTACTGGCCGCAGCATTGAATTTCTGCATTTGGAATGTGGAAGTAACATGTTGATGGTTACAATTTATTTGGGGCTAGTGAACGTGACCTCACTGCCTTGTTATTTAAAACACTGTGGCATACCATTGAAGAGAATGGTTCTATTTGCATTTCAAATTACCATTCATATCAGAATGGCTGTGATTATTTCTAAACAGCCGTCGTCACTGAAATGAATTCCTGCTTTTGGAATGTTCAAGTAACATATTGATGGTTTCAATTTGTATGGGACATGCGACTGTGACCTCACTGCCTTTTTATTCTGAAACCATTCGAGGGAGGATGCTCATGAGGTTTCTTAGAAATCCCTATGAGAGAGAATACGCAAATGCCAATCGTTTGGGTTTTCTGTTGGGAAATAGTGTTAGATTGGTCAGTGATGAAATGTTTTTGTGGCTTTTGCAGGTTTGGAGGAGTTGAAGCGCGATTCTCATCTTCATAGCAATGTTGCAGCAGCAGCTAATTTCAACGTGGTACCTCAAATCTTGGGAAATTTGGGTGCAAAGTTGAATTTAAAAGTGAAGGAGAGTGTTTCTCCACCCTGTGCACTGAGTTTTAGGAATCTCATACATTCATCAAGTCAGAAGGAGTTTGAGACAGTGAGGAATTCTAGATCCATGAATTTTGTGAGGGGAATTATAGAGGGAGACAGAAGGGACGTTGCGAGTGGTTCTCAATTTGAGCGCTATGGTGTTGAGCACAATGCAGATATTGTCCATGTAAAGCTTATTCGCAACAATACCTTCGTTACTGTGACAGATTCCAAGGGGAACAAAAAACTTGGGGCTTCCTCAGGTTGTTTGTCAGAAATGAAAGGAGGGCCAAAACTCTCTCGATATGCCGCTGAAGCAACCGCAGAACATGTTGGTCGATTAGCAAGAAATTTGGGACTGAAGTCTGTTGTAATGAAAGTGAATGGATTTACTTATTTTAAGAAGAAAAAACAAGCAATCGCAAGCTTCAGAGAGGGCTATACCTATTCTCGAGGTGATCAAAATCCCATAGTATACATTGAGGACACAACTCGGAAGCCCCATAATGGATGCCGACTCCGAAAGAAACGCCGTGTATAAACCGAAAGCTCAAAGCTCTGTTGGATGCATTATCTTGATTTGGGGATGAGGCTTGTAGTCCGATGGGAGTTAAAAATTAGCTCAGATGGAGCAAATAAGTGGTTCTAAGCAAGTATAAATGGTAAGAGATGCTGAAAGTAGGCTAGTAGGCTACCATGATCTATTTGAACTCGTTGTGATGTTTATGTTCAGCAATATTAGTAAATTTAGAATTTTATATGCCTGTTCTGTGAAATTGTTTTTTACTACTAGTGCTTGAACTTCTAAATGCATTGATTCTTGTTGCTTTTTGAATTTTAGCAAGTCATACGCTTTGGTTTAATCTACTACATTGAATGTGATGGGAAAATTTCCTGATTTTTATTGTACTTAATGGAGGAAACTGCTGCATGCTGCTAATGCTTAGAATTTGATGGGGCTTCCTCAAAATAGATTCTTCTATTGGCAATTGCGTTAGTGAATTGGAAATAAAGAAATTGCTGTGTTAGAGCATTTTTTTTTATATGACCCCCTTCAGTGCATGCCTCTGTGTGTGTGTGTGTGTGTGTAAATTTCTATAAGTCGTGTCTTCATGCTGAGTTCTTCATTACATATATGTAACTATTGTCAGGAACTTTGTACTCTGATTGTTGACAGCTATTTCTCCTGTGAATTTGAATAGAAAAATCGCTGAAGTTTGATATTAGCTGACAGAAACTACATTTGTTAATAGCAGAAGCATACCTCTTAATAGGAACTTGCTAACATTTGACCTTTGGAAAGCATAATATTTTTTCAAAGAAGGTGATACTACTTTTTACCTACTTTCACAAAATAATTACTTTTTATTAATGTAAATATAGGAAAGTTCTAAAATAAACTACAATAGCTCCAACAATGATTGGAAAATAGATAGAGGATGATAGAGGTGTGTCCCAAAATGAACTTGTCCAAGGCGTCAAAACCATACTTAAGAGGATTATAGATGCAAACAAAACAATAAAACGTTTTGTTATTTTTTTTAATAAACTTAATAGCAATTCAATTTTGAAAAATCAAATTGGATCATCTAACTAATATAGTTGAAACTTAAATATAACTGTACCCATGATGAACCCAGAATCAAGCCTAATTAAATCAGTTTTCTAATTGCCTAATCTAAAGTACCAAACCAACATACCTAAAACTCTAACCGTACCAAACCAAAGTGGCTTGGGTCCGTTTGGTTCTTGAGAAAACAGAGACATCTGGTCTTTGTCACACTTTAACTCTATGAATCTCCCTTGATTGCCTTCTACAGGAAGGATGTCGTTCTTTCAGTACCAATGCGCACACCATACTCCATCCATCTCTTCAGTTGGGATGCCCTTTGTCTTGGGTACGAAAAGGTGTATCAAAATGGTCATCACCAACAGAAAAAAAGGAGAAAATATAAATAAACTGAGCTTGAATCTGCACAGCATCAGCAAGGAGAGCTGAGCTACCAAAAATGGGAAAAGCATGTAACATTGACGGGCTGAGCTTGTATAAGACAGGTGCATAAAACATAAACACGTTGATGCTGGTGAGTTGCTGAAAGAGAGGAATGTAAATGTAAAATATCAATTGAGGCCTATATTTTTTCTGTTGCACGAAGTTTACCCATGGATGCTCTACTTTCTTCGATGCTTCACTTGCTGGAATTAAATCATTGAGCTTTTCATCAACATTGGCGACACCATGGATTTTTTGAAGCCTTTCTTTTGTTTCATCATGTTTCTCATGCACAATCAAAGAATTTGGTGGGTCTGAAGGAACAAAGCACCAATTATGAATATTAAAGCAAGCACCCCACAACCTCGAACGCCATCCCAGCGAGGTTGTCCCCATACTCCTTGCTGTCTGACGGGCCAATCCCTCCTCTGCCAGCCATCAACCTTTAACTTCATTTGTAGAGCGAAGAGAGCAAACCATGAAGAATATATATGTGAGGGATCGGCTTCGTAGGCCTTAACCTTTTAATCACCTTAGTTTGATAGGCATGAAGAATATATATGTAAGGGAACGGCTTCGTAGGCCTTAACCTTTTAATCACCTTGGTTTGATAGGCTTAGAACTCTTGACGTTGGAAGAGAACCAAGACGTTTTTGGGAAAGGATTTATAAGAAAATTCCATATTTTGTGTTTGGAAATTGGAACTCTTAATTATTTTATTTTATTTTTTTCTTTGGTGTTGCGGTCAATGGAGTCAGTGTTAGGTAAATTAAGAGTTCCGGTTAGGTAAATTAAGAGTTCCAATCGATTTTCTGTAAAAGAGGGGTGCTAGCATCTATCATCAGTCGCATAATAAGGTGATTCTTTAGCTTTGATGGAACTCTGAACATAAAACGAGTAATGCCAGAGCCACATTATTATTTTTTTTTCTAGATTTTCATCACGAATATACATAAGACAATGGAATTTGCATTACAACAAGTGAAACTCGCTTAAATCTATCTGTAATGAAAATGCTGCAAACAAAAAATGCAGTGGCTCACTGGCTGTTGCATTTTTGTTTGGACTCTTCCTTTTGGAGGTCCAAAACCCAAGTGATTCATGGACCATTGTTGTCCATTGATAAGGAACAAAAATGCAACTCCTGCAGTAGTAGTCTCTTATTCCGTAAGATAATTCATAAAAACAATGCATTGCAACAATTACACAACTCAGCTATAGATAAAATAAATAACTCTTATAATTTCTTTTATATGTATTTGCTTACAAGACAGTTGTCTTATAGAATTCCTGCCAGGAAAATAATACATGTTTCTGCAAAATGTATCTACTTGAAGAAACCAGCAAAGCCTCATCATGCCAGTCCTCGACACAACATTTCTCCCAGTCCAAACCATTCAAATATGATAGTATGGTATTACAAATTCGGTCTCCCTTTTACTCCTGCACCACCTGATCTTTTTACTCTCAACACAACAATTGTCTCCAGCTCTTCACACTGAACCGCCATTTGTACACAATTTCTGCCAACCAATGAAGGATACAGTCAAATAAGAGAGCATAGCAGTATGTCATAAGTAGCAACATGATAAAGAATCAAGCATAAGATCGAATAAAAGCAAAGGCCAAGCACATCTAACCATAGACCTGAAAATATCGAAACTATCAAGGATATCCCAAGTATACATAAACCACAAGCTAATGCTTAGGGGCTCAACCATCTTCAACTTGCAACTGAAAAGATTGGACAGGGTGCAAAATCTCCACACTACCAATACAATGAACAACTCTATACTGCCATCTAACACTTAATGCTATACTTTGAATTTTGGCAATGTTTTAGCTTTTTTCATTGAAAAGATTGGACACGGTGTAAAATATAAAGGTGAATGCCTTTAATGCCCCATCCTACAACAATGTACATCTTCTAAGTGGACTATTTATCAAGGAGACTGTGATGATATAAATATACAAAAGAAAACATCGATGCATGTAGATGTCCAACACCTACATCAAAACTGTTGACCATGTCATGTATGTAGTAATCCATAGATGATGAAACAAAAATATAGAAGATCATCTTTGGTTCGATACTGAACTCACAAAAACAAGCTATGATAAAAGATTTATGTTTTTTGCGCTATTATTTTCCGGATCTTACTCATTGTTGAAAGAAGAGCTAAGATGTGAGATGGAATCAGTAGGTAAGGAGCACATTAGCCATTCACCAGTGGATTCATCTCTGCAGTTGTCTGGCTGCTGCTGATTTAACATCTTTCATTTTATGCACCTCGCTCAAGCCACACTACCATGATTAGAGAGGCCAATGATACAAGTGCAAATTAAATATAACAAGGACATTTTATGTAGCAAATGGACTTCCATACACAATACTTCCACTTTATTTCCCAAATGAACCAAATTAGTGCAAAACAAGGACATCTCTCAACAGGACTCTGCCTCAAAGCTATGTACCCTCCCAACTTATTGAAAGATGAAAGAGCCCAACAAGGATTAGGATGCATTCTAGCTTGAGGAGAATCAAATGGGCACAGATTTCATAACCAATAAAATTTTCCATTCCAGAAATCAGCTCAATATGTATATAGACAGAGCCCAAATAAATAAATTTTATCCAATAAAACATATATGCTTAACCTAAGTTTTTCTCTATGCACCCTCGATCAAGCCCCCAACTATCAAAGTTAGAGAGGACTATGATACATAGTCAATTGAGAGGCCTAAACTCAAATACTAGTCATCAATCATTGGTGAAACCAAGATATTCATATCAGACTAATCAAACAACAACCCATCATCAAGGATCCCCCAAATGCATATACAGTATATAGATATAAACATATACATTTATCCATGCCTATATACACGTGTGCCGTACACAATTTATACTGATTCAAATGCATTGAACAGGAAAGAATTCATGAAAATCCTATGGCACAGGGCAATCTTGGATACCTTCATACAACAGAGTCGGCTATAGAGTTTAAACCTCGAAAATCCCTAGAGATGTCCCGAAGAGACTAGAGACTCCCTAGTAGAGAGAGAGAGAGAGCACTTGTACGTACTACGTAAAGAGGCTTCCATATACAATGGGCCAATGAGCCGGAGCTATGGGTTTGTCTTTGTAAAAATTTGTATAAAGGCCTAACGGTCCAGCCCGGTAGTGTTCATGGGCTAGTGCCCATTTCTAAATGTGGTATTCTTCAAATGATTGGACCGTAAATACATACATACACACATATATATATATATGTAGTATATACACGGTTAGTAAGGATCGGACACTTTGTTTGAAATGTCTATGTTTGATTTTTGCTGCCACCAGTCTCCTTTAATAGGTGATCTGTAAGTCCTGCGGCCTTGGACTGTGGTAGCCTCTCCTCACTCTAAACTTTTACTAATATATATATATACACACATAATACATAATCCTTTTTTGAATTCAAGGGAGCATATTATTTATAAGTTACTGGGCTACCCAGCCACGTGGGGTAGCTCTTCCACTTTGATCTCAAAATAAGTCTATAGTATACAAGTAGGAGGAACCTACTGCAAGTGAGTTGACTGATACATTATAGATCTTCACTATCCAAGAACGATCAAGGAGAGCTCTACAATAGGTGATCAAAGGTAGAATTGCTTGACAATAATGAATCGCAAGTAAATAATCCACTTCGAGAATCCAATGACGATAACTCATGCTCAAAGCTAGAGATAAGCCAAAACGAATGGAATCTAAGTTGCACCTTCATTAGTTCAACAATATCTTTTTAATAATGAAGTGGAATAACTTGTTTGAGGCTGGACGATGTAAACTATAAAGATATGAAGGCAAATGCACAGGCCACATTAATTGTGATAGTCCTAAGTCCCCCACACGCACAGCTCATTTGCGAGACAAATTACTTTTAGGCACTTTTATCGGCTTCTACCATTTCTTTGCTGACTTTTATCACCATGAAATCTTCAACTGCCTACATGCGAGTTGCAATTGCAGGTTTTGTTTTCTGCATGCATGGAATTCAACAGCCAAAAATAATATTTGTGTGCCATTTTATGAATCTGTTTGGCTAACCATCTCCTCTTGTGTGTACAAATCAAAAAGCTCCGATAAGCAAAAAATTATATTGAGCTGACGAGAGTAGGAGGAAGACAAAGCAAATAGTGAAGCTTTGTGAAACAAAGAATTTGTTAAACTCTTGTAACTCCTAATTTTCAATTTGTTTGGGTGAACCACCTAAATCTTTGCCAATTTTTTGTGAGTGTGCGAGATTGCTTTAATCTTGCAAATGCCAAAATAAACTGCCCAAAGGCTAGCCCATTTAGTAGTGCCTTTTCGCCTAACTTTTTTTTAACTTATAAGCCGAAAAGCTAAGTTTTTATTTTAATATTATGTTTTTTCCTTTTTGTTTATCTTTAGTTTATAAAAGAAAAAAATATTCTAACTTTTTCGCTTAGAAGCCAAAAAACACAAAATGAAAAAAACTATAAAAAAATAAACTATACCTAACGGACCCTAAAACATAACCCCACAATACACAGTCTTGCATGATTGAGAGTACTTAATTTGACACAAAAAAATAAAATCAACAATGCAATAGACCAGTTGACCAGAGTTTCTGGCCTCCATTAGGAGAGGTTAGGAGTCTGAACCGCCCTCTCCTAGATCCCCTTCTCGACTTCCACCTTCCTTGTAATTCCTTTTGATGAACCCAAAACAAAAAACAAAGCAATCCCATACACAACTATCCAATGATTCTGACAGTAATAGCTCTAGACAGCCTTGAGGCAGGCTACAAATTTAGACAAACTAAGCAACTGAAGAGGTGTTGTCTTGGTGTAAGTAAAGAAAATAGACTATAGAGGCGCCAGATTACTACGAAAAATTTAAGTCGAAAATCTGCAACTTCCATCTTTCCACGAGTATTTCAGCATCTTCCATTGAGTTCAAGAGCTTGCGCAATAGCACACCTCTAATTCATAATAACATCCAATGACATTACTGAAGTGAAAGTGCTAGTAAGATGCTTGATATGAAAGAGACACTATCGTAGGACTCGTGCAAATTACAAAATAATCATAAACATATCAAATGTATTCATCTTTGAAACATGAGTAATAACCCCTATACACGGGTAAAGTTTATGTGCGTATGTACTCTCTCTCTCTCTCTCTCTCTCTCTCTCTCTCTCTCTCTCAAACAATGAATCAACCATGAAACCAAAGCCTCTCAGTCCGACTTCTCAATCTCTGAGAATCTCTGATCCCACTCTTGTGCTTCATAGTCTAGCTCAAACGAGTCCTTATCAGAACTATAGACAATCCTCTCTTGCCCAATGAATGTTCTCTGGGCCATATTCCTGGCACTCAGAAGCTGAACAGATTGTAAGCAACAAATTAACTATGTCATAATGGAGAGTTATATCCACGGTGAAACAGATTCTATACAAGAAAAAGTAAATTCAATCATGAAACTTACTATAACATTGAGACTCAACTCTTTATGCCAGTCAGTAAACTACATATGAGAGGGCACAAATTGTACCAGCCAAGTTCATTAAGCATCTCAACTCCATTGCAAAGACCAAAATAATTTAGATCACCAGCATGCAGACTAATTAAATGAAAATTTTCACCATCTTGTTTCTTTTTTCATTCTCTCTTGTGGATGGGTTTCCACATTGCATGTTAGTGAAAGACCAAAGAAAAAGAAAATCCACGCAGATATAAGCATAACAGGTAAGAACTAAGAATGCAATCAGATGAATATGATACACAATACAGCCTTGCAGACAGAGAAGCAAAATTTTGAAAGTACTCCACTGAGATGCAAAAGAGATTGTAACTACAAAAATAAGAAACGATCCCCCAGACTTTCTAGGGATATCTAGAGAGATACCTAGGCCTTTAAAGCATTGATAATAAGATGATAGGGCAACATAGCAGAACCTTAAAAAAAATTCTTGGTCAAAATAAATCGTTCATTTCATAATTAAAATGAAGTTCATAAAAATCAAAAAGCCATAGCACCCTGAAGTGTAATGCCTATTTACAACTAATGCAACAATTCCTGGTCCCATAAGTGCGCATATAAAAGGGGATTCCCGAAAAAATACCCTTGTGAAGTCTTCTCATCTTTTCCGAGCTCACATGCTCACTTGTGTGTTGGGACAAGAGAGAAGTTGTTAAAGTTCCTATCTCTGGGCAGACACTTGGTCCGACAATACGAATTGGGAATTTTTCCAGAATGTTGTGCAACTGCATCATTACACATGACCTTGATAAAAAGAACAACCAAGTCAATTCCTCAATCGAGAGGAATTACTAACAAATCTCTTTTATCTTTATTTGCCTCAGATTTATCCGCACTACAAATAACATCACTAGAGTCCGGTTTCTAAAAGTGAAGAAATAGATAAGTCACCTCACTCTTTTTGGAGCTCCCATGCTCACTTGTGTGTTGGGACAAGAGAGTAGTTGTTAAAGTTCCCAGCTCTGGGCAGACACTTGGTCCAACAATACAAATTGGGAATTTTCCCAGAATGTTGTGCAACTGCGTCATTACACATGACCACGTTAAAAAGAACAAACTAGTTAGTTCCTCAATGGAGAGGAATTACTAACAAAGCTCTTTCATCTTCATTTGCCATAGATTTATCCACACCATAAATAACATCATTGTAGTCCAATTTCCAAAAAGTGAAGAAATAGATAAGTCACCCCACTCTTAACTCGAGATCACATCATTCAAGAGGATATGTTAAGAAAACTCCATCCTACAGTTATGCAAAAGACAAGTTTTATTTGATGTAAGATGTTTATGCATGACAGTATAAGGCTTTCTGTCATTGCAAACAAAGAGGTGGTAAATGAAAAAACACACAAAAGTGAAGATTCTTAAGATGTAGGAAAGGGTACATAAGTCTCTCATATGCAACAGCTTGGTTACTTTATGTGGGTACAGGGTCCACCTTGCCATATGGCCATTTCACGTCATCCCCATCTCACACTTAGGTGCCACCATGTCAGCCTTATGAGGCAACAAGTGAACCACCCAGACACTCCACATGTCATGACTCATGATTACTTTCCTCTAGGGTTGAGTCACACCAATCAAGAAGCAATTGTCATATTTCTGCCTTGAACTAGGCACTTGTGAACAATCTCCAAAGCCATTGCTGGCAACCTGATCTAGACGCACTTGGTACCCATTGGCTTCGACCAGGCAAGCCGCCACCAGAGCACATTCCCTCTCCGCTCAAGATGACACATTCAATCCTCCTCGACTTAACCAAGCGAGTCTTTGGATGACCTCGACTAGCCTTAGCATGTGCTGAGTCCCGCATAAGAAGTTTGCAGAAAATATGTTGGACATATAAGTAAGAACAATAAACCCAAATGACCTCCTTGGCTGGACTTTTTATGACCTCAAGTCCTAGCGAGAGGCACACAATCAATCACAAATACGTAAACCACCTCAGCGATCCCATAATCAATCATTCTCCCCACACTAGCGCCATTGAACCCACGCGATTGTGGGCACAAGTCGGCTTTGATGCCATATGGAATACCACGAGAATTCACCGAAAAAGATTAGCCAATGAGATGTCATTCATGTTCATTGCTCATACTTATATACCCAAAATTTCCTATACAAACTTTCAATATAGAATCAGCACACGCCTACGGAGGTCAAAGTCATCACAAATGTCCACCAATCACGTCTTTCTTATGCCTTATGATCCCTTTCCTCCAATGGCTTCTTAATGATTCATGCCAATCTAGGTCGAGAGCGAGGCTTAGGGAATCTCTCAAGGTTGGTGCATAATCATTAGGTTCCTAAGTACTACCCAGTAATCCATACATGAAAATTATGTGACTTGGTGACTAGAGTTGAAGGTTCATCAAGGTACTTATTCCATTCTCCTTCAAGATAGAGAAATCTCCAAATAGACTAGGGCATGTGGCGTGCTCTGTACCCCTCTATATTCTAAGAAGCACGGACATTCCATTAAGGCCCTCGCATGTGTGTCAGATACCTCCAGGGTAAGAAGCATGAACACAATACGGGTACGAGTACTAGTACGAGACACAACAATTTTTTAAAAATAAGGACACGGACACGGTAGGAATACGGCAAAAAATATATTTCTTATATATTTTATTTGCTCTTATATAAAAATAATATCCACAAACCATCAAAAAAATAGAAAAATAATACTAATTCAAAATGAAACATCACTCAATCCGTAATTACTTATCAAAAAAAAAACATCATTTAATCCGTAATTTCATCATCATTTAACTTAAAGCATGATAAAAAAAAAGTATAAATTTTAAACTTGCAATAAGTTTTAAATGTATTTAAGTGATGGATATGTCTCTTTGGTGTCCTGAACGTGTCCATTGAAAAATAAATAAATAAAAATTTATGACACGTCAATTGACGTGTCCGAAGAATATGTGTATACGACACGTGTTCAAAGAGTAAGTGTGTACAACACGTGTCCGACACGGACACGGCACCCTCTTAGAATGTCCGTGATTCCTAACCTCTAGGACATGGACACGCATTGAACACGTGTCCAATTTTTTTTTAATTTTTTTCTTCACACTCCGGGAACATGACTTAGACAAGTGTCTTATTTTGGACACTTTGTGGCCAACAGGGTTCTACTGCAAATTTTAAAAATAAAAGACAAGGTATATTTTCTAATTTTAAAAACTTGAATATGAAAAAAAAAAAAAAAAAGATTTAGTTCGTCGATCAAATGAGAGAGACAGACAGACAGATAGACAAACAAAGAGAGACCCTAGCCGAAGAATCCCCAATGATTTGATCGACTCAAAGAGGACCCTACCAGGCTACGATCATTGAAGATAAGAAGAACCCTAGCTACCGAAGAAGAAGACGTAGATGTAGACATAGAGTGAACGTACCTAGAACTTCACCTTTGGAGGCTTCAACCTTGTTTTTTGCTATTGTTTTATAAACAACTTCATTGTTGCTTCAAGGTGATTATGAAACCCCAGCTTTTTTTAGGTGTTGATTCTGAAACTATCTGCGTTTACCTTATTTTCTTTTATACTTTTATTTTGGTTCTAAGTTTATGATTTATAACTGTTTTATGTATAAATTTTTTGCTTTATTTTTATTTGTCATATCTCTTTCTGCAATAAATTTTTGCATAAAATTTTTGATGGAATAATCTTTATCATTTTTTATGAAATAAAATGTTAATGATTAAGTTACGGAAGACATGATTCTTTAATTTTAATTAGTGCTATCTTGTATTTTTTATTAGCTTTGAATAATATATGTGACATATATAAAATACGTAAAAATTTCATATTTTTTCCATGTCCTCACCATGTCGGCTGTTGTATGTTCTATCATGTCATGTTCGTATCCCGTGTCGATGCTTTTTAGTCTAAATTTAAAGAGCAATCCCATATCCTTTGCAGCCTTTGGGCCTCTAGCTCCAATACCAATGGTGGTGCTACACTATTAGAACGCCAAGCTAAGCAGAGCCAGCCACTTGTCCCTCACACATGCTTGAACATGTACCTCCAGCATATGTGATGAGCTAACTGTTGACCCCATGGGTTAACTTTGATGGTAACAGAAACTATGTATTTTGTTTGCTAATGAATTTACTAAGATTGCAGTTAATATTCAATATTACAATCTAACTATATCAAGATTGATGAATTGAAAACAAGTTTTGAAGTCAATATATTTTGAACATGGCTAATTAAAGATTGAATAAATGATTGTTGGATGTTGAACCCTACAAAAAAATTATTGAAATATATTCATTTCGAAGATATTGAAGGTGTTACTTATTATCAAATACACTTCGAAGAAGTATTTTCACGACTTGATAGCATCAAATGACCAATTTGAAGAAGCCGTGAAGAATCTAAATCCTTAAGACTAATATTGGAAAAGGTTGATATTTCCTGAACAAAGTGTTGACACCAAAGTTTTAGGTGTTAACAGCTTTAGGTAGATTACAAGTAATCAACCAAACAAAAAACAGAGGTGTTGACACCTAGTTTAGGTATTGACACATTATTCAAGAGATTGAAGATTTATTTGCAGATTGTCGACAATCAGTTTAGATGAATTTATCAAAGTTGAAGACAAAAGTGTTGACACGACGACACCCAATTTAGGTGTCGACACCTGAAGGACTTACTCAGAACAAGCAACGGAGCAAGAAGTGTCGACAATCAAGTTTTAGGTGTCGACACCTTTGCCAGTGAGTAAAGTCTTAAATATAGCTTAAGGAAGTGCCGACACCTGTTTTAGGTGCCAGCAGCAGCTGAAAACTAAAGTCACTTGTGAAAGCAACAAGTGTCGACTGGTCACTAACAGTCGAATTTTGAATGTTTACACATACCAATTTCGCATCAAATGTTACAACTACCTCCAACAGCTGAAATTGAAGGAAGGCTATAAATACAAGATCCCTAAATAATTTATGTGCATTAAGAAAGAGATTAAGTGCTGAAAGTGAAAATCCATCTATTACATTCATTGCTCTCTTTTTTTTTTTTTTTTTTTTTTTTTTTTTTGCGTAACCTTGGGGTTTATATTTGAGTTGTAACTTGATTATTCACTCTTAGGAGAGTATACCATTTGTATCAAACTTCTTTTGAATTTAAGTGTATCTTGAAAAAAACACTTGAAAGATTAAGTGCTTGGCCAAAATCACTTGAGTTTAAGAGTTGGGAAAAAACTCTTGTAAGGGAGTTAGGAACTTAGATAACTACCAAGATGTGAAAATGAATTTTTACATAATGAAAGAAATTTTCAAAGGAATCTCAAAAGAGAGAACGTAGGTCACATGTTGTGACTGAACCTCTGTAAATCTCTCTCTCTCTCTCTCTTTGTGCTCCGTTTTCAATTCCTTGCATTTCATTATCTTTCTTACATACATTATATTTTGCATTAGGTTACTACTCCATTTGTTATACTTTATTTATTTACTTTTTTTTTATAAGTAAAGAAAATAGCATTAAGAGCATCAATGGGATGCAACCCAGTACAAAAACTAAGAGATCCCACCCATGACAAGAACAAACTCACACCTCCATATTATCTACAAAATCCGAAAAATGATGAAGGTCAAGATTAGTCTTTCCAGATAACCAGCTATACAAAATAGATGCCCTACGATTACGCTCCTCCCACACCAACCAACTTAAGCAAAAAGGAATGAGTTGCCACACCTTGCTTCTTCTCCTCCCTATTCGGGCTCCCCACTAGCTCTGCAAACCCACCTTTACCTACCCCATGGAAATACCCAAGCCATCCCAAACATAGATAAAACAAGCACCCAAAGTTCCCTCACCACTGCACAGTGGAAAAGTAGGTGAGGAATAGACACACCATCCCACTTGCCCAGCAACACCAGTTAATCACCACCTGACGCCTCTTAATGAAGTTATTATAGGTGAGATTTTTCCCATGTGCTGCGGACCAAACAAAGAAGGACACTTTGGTGGGTGCTCCTGCTAACCAAACATTATGCCAAGGAAAATCAATCTTCCTACTCCCCTTCAAAGCTACATAGAAGGATTTAACACAAAACCTTCCATTCCCGGTTGCATTCCACTTCAGCTCATCCGTACCAACTCCCACTCTTCTAACCGAATAGATCCTTTGAAGCAAATCCACCATCTCCCCCTCTTCCCAATCTTGCATAGGCCTCTTGAGGATAATATTTCAAAACAAATGGCCGTTTTTCATCTGAACGTAAGAGGCTATTGATGCCTCTGGATCTGCTGCCAAGGCAAAAATTACTGGAAACACTTCTTTCAAACAAGTATCCCCACACCATTTATGATGCCAGAATTTGACTCTATCTCCAGACCCAACAGTCCAAAAGATATGCCCCTCAAACTCACCCCACAAGAGCTTGATAGCTTTCCAAAGCCCTTTACTGTGAGCCACAGAAACATCTAGCGGCCTCCATTCTCGCCACTCGGCTCTGTACTTGACAGCTACAATCCTCCGCCAAAAACCTATCCCCCTCATAGGCAAATCTCCACAACCACTTCCCCAAAAAAGCCTTATTGAAAACGTATAGCCTCCTAAAACCCAACCCTCCATCCCTAGAAGGCATACACACCGTATCCCACTTTACCAAGTGATATTTAAATTCCTCTGTAATGCCACTCCTAAAAAAGTCCTTTTGTAGCTTCTCAAGTCTTTTGATCACCGACCCAAGAATGCTAAACAGGGACATGAAGTAAGTGGCAGTACTTGATAACGTGCTCTTAAAGAGGGTTAATTTGGCCCCTTTTGACAAATATTGCCTTTTCCACCCTGCCAGCCTTTTCTGATACCTTTCAACCACTCCGTCCTAGACATACTTTGCCTTGAAATAGGAGCCCAACGATAAGCCAAGATAACTAGAAGGGAGAGAGCCCACCGCACATCCAAGAATGGAAGCTAATCTGACCACATCCTCTACTTCCCCAATAGGAATCAGCTCCGAATTCCTTATATTCACCTTCAAGCCTGAAACCGCCTCAAAGCATACTAAAACACAATGAAGGTACCCCAACTGCACCGGATCAGCCCCACAGAAAATCATCGCAACATCTGCATAAAACAAGTGTGAAACCTCTATCGTAGGACCATCCCTACGGCCCATTTAACCTTCCAAAAAATTTCCCTGCACCGCCCTGGCTAACATCCTGCTTAAGGCCTCCATCACTAAAATGAATAACAACGGAAGAAGAGGATCACCTTGGCACAACCCTCTAGATGAATGAAAGAAGCCTGTGGAGACCCCATTCACCAAAACTAACAACCGAACAGTGGAAATACACCATCTGATCCAATTCCTCCATTTCTCCCCAAAGCCCATCCACTCCATCACATAAAGTAAAAACTCCCAATTCACATGGTTATAGGCTTTTCCAATATCCAACTTGCAAATCAATCCTGGATGCCACTCGTGGCCAACACTGGCCTCCATGGTCTAGCTACCCATGTATACTGTGAGCCTCCTCCCCTAGCCTCCAAGCAAGCAATCTCCTCATTTGGCTTGGGAAACTCTAACCTCTCATCTTCACCCTCCATTAATATTACTCTTTTCCTGAATCCTAATGGCATTAATACAAACTCTCTTGAAATATCAATTAAGGCAGAGACATACAGGACTGCACATTAATAATTTCTAAAGTACGACTTTGATTCATTTCAAAGGTCAAATGTCATCGAATCATCTTTCAATTGAAAATAATCAAGCAGTTATTTACATCAGGTCCACCTAATTTTTTTAATTCTAAATATGAAGCATAAAATTTTTACAGAAATAGTTATTCTTAGCATTGGAAGCGAGATTTATTTCTGGAACATGCAGAATTGGTTTATGAGTACACAAGGATTAACGTGGTCCATATTTAATAGAGATCATTATATGTAGATATAAGAAGAGAAGTTACTATGCATATCATTATAAGAGTATTCCCAAACTATTCAATTAAAAATCACTATGCTACCACAACTTCAACCATAGGAAAACTAATACACAAAATAAGCCTTCAGACATCTACCTTCCGCTTAAGAGAAAGATCTGGCAATTCAAGTGCTCGAGCACGTTGTTCCCTCGCACTATTTCTGTTCTCTATTTCGTCATTTCTTTTGTGAATAAGAAATCGTCTGACCAATGGAATTGCAAAAAAAGCAGCAGCATAGATCTGCAAAATTCACCCGCATAAGCATTTTTTTTCTTTGTGAGTTCCTTCTTGATATAAACATCATAAAAACCACATTCAGGTTAACGTAGTCAACGATAACACGTGTCCCTCATTATTGAGGCAGAGCATTATTTCCATATATATATAGGTAATGCAACAAAATAAACTAAAGACATCGGCAACTTCACCAATTGCAAAATATAGCCACCGCTATCTCACGAAAAGTGGGTAATTCATTAGAAGGCCAATCCATCAACCTACTATTTATTTATTTCTGATAAGTAGCATCCGTCAACCTATCATAGGTAGCAAAATCAGGTAGAGGACCCCTATCTGACTTGTCATCCACCAAAGTTGCCCCTATTCCTTTTTACCTTTCCTTTATAACCAGAAACCTAATGTTACCATCTGGATCCAACCCCTTCCCAAAAACCAAAAACCTTAACTTAGCTTCCTCCACCTTTCCTAACACACAAATCTCTGTGAAGTAAGTCAAACTGTGTGAGAATGCCTCCATTTTACATGTTTTTGACAGACATAAACCACATAACACTTCCTTGATGTACCACACTTCTTACTCCTTCAATCGAGGTCATACAAGTAAACAAGCTTGGAGCACCCTCTCTTCTGCAGGGCCCGTCCAACATCTCCATCACTGATCCTGCAGTGCATTTCACACAAAGCCTCTCAATTGGGCCAAACTATTCCTTCAAATCCACTAGGCAAAAATCCTTTTCTTGAAAAATCAGCCAAGAGATCACATACCTCTAAATAGCCCACCAACTGAAATCGCAAGCCAGAACCCAACTCAAAAAAAAACCCAAGAGGGAAAATTGATACATCTACAGTTGCTCAATGACTCAATCTGCAATTGCTTGCAAACCAACATCTTCCTTTGGCCCACTGCCGTAGCAGTCTGAAAATTCTCATGGGGCACTAGCAAAGATATAAGCAACAAAAATATCCTAAGCATGACAAGAAGAAAAAGAGTGCGTTAAAAAACTGCCCATAGTATCAGAACCATGCAGAAAAAATGCGGGCCCAAGTAGTTCCAAAAACTAAAGAAAGAAGTATTCTTGGGAGATAAGGGACAGGAACATGCAGGATGGGAAGTCCAGTAAGGCTTCACCACTACGGGGTCTTCGGAGGGCTAGATATACACAGCCTTATACCCATGACCAAACCCATGACACCCATGTCGGAATGGAGCATGCGCAAACAGACAAATAGGAGCACAAATTTAAAATTAGTGAGAAAACATATTCAGATTCTACGTTTGCATAGGCGGGAAGTTATTTCTTTTGCGATAAAGAAAACTGGACACGTTGTATCTTTATGCGGAGAAAACTATAGAGTTTTTCCATGGAATAAAATTAATCGAAATAACAACTTACACATACTTCAGCTTGTACATACAGGCATATACAAGTTTTTCTTCCAACAGAACGAGCATTCGCTCTACTTCTTCTTCCCTCTTCAAGCTCATCCTTCCATTCCCGATTGAAGAAGAGCTTCAATTTCTTCCATTCTTACCACTGATTCTACTGAAAGTTAAGTCACAACTGAAATTGAATGAACTAATAATTTGACAAAAGAAGAAAAGCCAAAAAGGACCAGACCCTCTCATCTAAAAAAACAGGGAAACAAGAATGACTCCCTTCACACTGTGAGTCGGGTTCTCAACACCTTCAATAGCCCTACGATTTCTCTCACCAAATTCTCCACCTAACACATAAAGTGGAACAATAATGCAAATTCGCTTCTTATCTCCACTTTAGACAGCTGCAACCTCAAAAGCCAAAAGATCCGCCACTAGAGAAGGCATAACCCACTCAATCCCAAAGACAAAATACACCAAGATCCAAACATCTCTACACATAAAACAATGAAGAAGAAGGTGATCCACCATCTTCCCATTGGACTTGTACATATATCTCCAATCCAAAATAACCTCCCTTTTGTTCCTAAGACTATGGAACGTAAGAAGACCTTGAGAGATGCCATCCACAAAAAGAAAGCCACCTTGGAGGAGCCTCAGACTTCCAAATTCCTTTTCAGAAGGAGGATAACCCCCCCCCCCCCCCCCCCCCCCCCCCCCCCCCCCCCCCCCCCTAAAGGAACCAATAAGAGGAACAAATAGAGAAATAGCATTACTTAGAAGCCTGCATACTAGCGCATCCTCCCCATCCCCACTAATCGTGTTATCATGCAACATAACAAAAAAGAGTGGTCATAGAGTCCACCTCCCAATCATGTAGGTTTCTCCTAAACAACAATGTCCACACAACCTCCCCAAAAGAGAGAGAAAAACATCCCACTGCAGCTTCTTATCAATTTCTAACTCATAAAGATCCTAGAAAGCCTCCCATCAAGGGCCCATGTCCCCACCAGCTATTCAGTAAAAACCTCACCATGCTTCCATCACCAACCTTATAAAATAAGAGGTCAATGAAATCCTCCTACACCTACATAATACCCCTCCAAACTCTCACTCTGTAGGGAGTTCTACGCATACCAATAGACCATCCACCCAACCCGTAACCATATTTCTCCATCACCACCCTTCTGCATAAGCAATATTTTTTCACCGCAAATTGCCACAACCACTTCCCCAATAAGGCTTTTATTGAACAAATCAAGCTTTCTCACTCCCAAACTCCCACCCTCCACAAGCACACATACCTTGCCCCAACCCAAAGGTGATACTTAAAACTCCTCTTCGAGACCCCGTAAAGGAAATCCCTTTGAAAAGTTTCTTACCTTTGGCCGCCAAATAAGGAATAGTGAAAAGAGAAATCAAATAGGAGAGTAAGCTACATAAGGTGCTTTTTATAAGCTTTAAGCACCTCCCCCCTCCTGCCCCCCTGCCCCCCTGCGCAGGCTACAAATAGTCTCTTCCAAATAGCCAACCTCTCCACCACCCATTCAAAGGGCTTTGGCCTTAAAGGACAAGCGAAGAGGTAAACCCAAAAAGGAAGTAGGCAAAGTGCCCACCCTACACCTCAATTGTTGCCAAGTCACCTACATTTGTAACCTTCCACACTGGGATAATCTCACTCAACCGGAGACCGCCTCAAAGCCACACCACATCTCAAATATCTCAACTCCCATCTGAGATTTTCTATATCTGGGAAAATTCCAGGTATTCTTTCAACTTTAAGAACAAAAAATACAATCTCCATTCCCAGAATAAAGGCAGGTGACTAGTTCTATGACTTGAGAACAGCTGTAATTGTATACACTGGATTGCAGAGAGCATTATAATATTTGTGAAATAAAATACCAATTCACACCTGAAGTAAAGGAAATATAACAGAAACAAACGTAATGAATCCACTCGGTTTAACTTCAATATTCCTTCAAAGAAAAACACAAACCAAGATGTTAGAGAGACGTGGAGGAAATTACTGAAAGCATGAAGCATCATCAATAGAACCATACTTTAAAATGGTACCAAGTATGACAACCCCGAAGAGATTAAGCCCCCCTAATACAATGACCATTGCCCTCTTAGACGTGCTAGCTTTACTGCATGGTAAACACTAACCCATTTCAGAAAATCGTGTTACATGAAACCAAGCCAGAAACATGACAGGAACAAGTGAAATAGAAAACCTGAATTGCAATTTCTTCTCCATAAAAAACTTCTCAATCCCTCCATATTTTCTTCCTACATATTTCTGCCTTCCACTCCTCTGAGGCGAAGCTGTACGTTGTAGTGACGGAAATTGATACAGAATATTTCCCTGCATAAAAAGCATTTGAAAAGTTCACAAATAAGTAAATAAAAAGTGTTTTCAGCAGCAGAAGACAGAAATGAAAATGAAGACTCAGCTATTTTGGGGGTGTTAGGTAAGGTCCTGTGTTCAAATCCCACTGCCTTCCCATTAATAATTCCACGTGTTTGGCCCGCTTATGGTGGGGAGCCTGGCACACAGGAGGGGGGGTGTCAAGTATTAAATAATAAAACTCATACACTCCCTAACAGCTTAAACTTTCTGAAAAAACGGTGATCTAACAGGGGGGAAAAGGCAAGGGGATTGAAATTGTGTGACTGCCACAATGATTTTACAACTCAAATCTGTGCTAAGAGTTATGTGACTCTAAACTTATTTAAGGTACGAAATGGGCAGGGATGGGAGTTCGTCAAAGTTCACTACAAGGCTTAAATGGTTCACAAGAAAGTCATCATTCCTAAATCTACATTTGGTTCGTATGGACTACAAAAAAGTTCATCTTCTGTGAAACTGTCAAAACAGTGAATCCACTAAACTAACATGGAATAGCAGCAACAGGGCTTTACATGAGAGACTAAGGAAAGCAGCATGGAATAAGGACAGCAGGGCTTTATATGAGAGAGTAAGGTGTTTACAAATGACTATACAACAACAAACTACTTAGCAATTCTCACAAGCCTGTAAAGATCTTCAAGTCTATGTCATTGTAAGACTAGAGCTTTCCAAAGCATAATTGAAACAAATCCATCTGGAAATAGAAAAGCTTAATTGCATGCTCTCCAAATAGAGCACTATAACACACCTCCTCATCCACTTCCGGCTGACCATCAAACTGTAATAGCACAGGTAAGATGTATGAATCATCACCCTGGAAGCAACGAGAAAAGAAGACTAGGATTAATAGCACCAAAAGCACTTAGATGGATGCAGTGGAAAAGGTAATGAGCTAAAAACATTTAAATTAATAATTACAATCAGACGATTGAATTCACAGGCTCAGGGGATATTATGCAGAATGTCTTTACATAGAAATCATAATTGCAAGAGGAGAAAAAAAAAAAACAAAAGAAGCAAGAAGGAAAATTAGTGTAGACAGAAACAAGATATCCATAGAAGACAAGCACATTGAAATATTCAAAGATAACAAGAATGAACATAATCCAAATGCAAAGAACGATAACTTGTTTCTAGCAAGAATCAAGTATAAAGCTTGGACTTCAAATTTTAGCCGATCATACTTCTCATAAAATAATAAAGGAGGGACAAAAACAATGGCACCGGAGGATCCACAGTCCATAAATTGGAAAAGGCTAAATAAAAATAATAAACTAGTACAAAAGAATGTAAACTTGAGCAAAAAGGATAAATACCTTCTTCTTTTGATACTGAATAATCTAAGCTCATGCAAAGGTTCTTCCACTAAATTGAAACAAAATAAAAAGATGTTAACTGATTTCTTATAAGCACATTCAACGTTTATCTCCAGCTATGCACCTAGGAATGATAACCAACAAGCATTACAGATGCAAGGGCAAAACAACAAACTAGAATTTCTATGACAAGGTGGATTACATCAAGCATAAAAATACCGTGTCATTGGCAGTCTTCAAGTCAAGATATGGAGCAAGTTCTTCAGCTGTGACAACACCTCCATTGGATGCTATGTATTCTCCGATCTGCCAATAGAGTGCAAAGAAAATGACTAAATCATTCCAAAAGTCACAAGGATTGCAAAAAAATGTCATTAGTTTAAAACAAGTAATTAAGAGATGAAAACCCCCCAAGGAAACGAAAAACAATCACAATATAAAACAAGTCAATGAACTCATTACGACATCCAAAAGTACAAAAATTTGAATGCATGCGATGAGTAGATTCTTTAATAGTTTACACAAATACTTGATTTAACAAACATTAATTAAACCTAGCACCCACTGGAAAAATTCACAAAGAACTAGAAGCATAAATATGAATTTATAATAGTATCTAAATAATATAACTGAAGTGTGCAGTGTGCTAGGGCTTGACAAAATGGTGAACACCAAAAGTAAGAAACATATAGAATAAGTGATTTTTCAATTGGATGATGTCGACACGCATCATGCAGCGACTAACGAGACAGCATCAACTTCATTTGGGTGAGAAGAAATCGTAACATCCAGAAACAAATATGGAAGGCCAAAAACTCTCATTTCTCAGTTTTATAATCCATATTTCTTGTCCTTTCTTCCCCATCAGAGCTAAATTCTATTGCTTTAACAACTTTGAGCAATTTTGAACTTTATTGGAGCTTTGCAGATAGAATCTAAGCATTTCAACGGGCTCTTATTCAATCATCACTTTGTTAAGAAAAGATCTTCTTGTACGTTCCCCTTTCTAACACAGAAAAATTGTAAGATCGAAAATATTTGCCTTTTTCAAAAGCATATCAACCTAATCATATTTTGATAGTTTCCATCCGAGGTGGGAGTAATTTTAGCAGTTATCATGGAAATATGGAGGGGGAAGTGGTTTTGATACGCACACAAGATGAAATACAGTAATTCCATACAGGCTGTAGAGAGAACTTTAGAGGAGTGATTTTCGGTCAGATGAAGGGATAAACTTTCATAGACAGGGAAACTTTGATTGCTTTAGACAAAGGTCACAACTCATGATTATAAAGGTGATCGCAACCATGGTGTGAAAACAGATGTCCTGGAAATTCATCATCACAATCTGGTGTTGCAAGTGTTGACAATGTCAAATTAACTACAAATGCAACTCAAGCATTTCACTGGTAGATATTTTCTATTGCTTTTCTATATGAAGATAATAAATGATATTAGAAGTTTTTTCCTGACTATAGGGGAAGAATGTCATTTTCTTGAATTTCTTCCCAAAAAAAAAATTCTGTGGTGTAAGATAGATAATAGGTTTTATTTATTTTGTTTTTGTATGCGTCGCAGGTAGATTGATTGCACCTATTTGGTGTTTTCTTAGATTGCTTTTCTCTAACAGAGAAACAAAAGGGAATAAAAAAATTATAAAAAGAAGAAGAAGAAAATGCATTTGGCTGGTAGCTTTTTACCCATATTATAAGTAACCTCCAATTATCTATCACATTCCTCCCTTTCTTCCAATATTAAATTCTCCCAATATGCACTAGGGTGCTTGTTTAGTTAGACTCGGATGAACACTACTATCTTCGGAGGCGGTCAAAGTTTATTTTATACAGTTATACCATATTAACATATCATAAGCATCCTTCAAATGCTTGCAATATGTGGTTACGGTTGTTTTAATAGACCTTTGAATGAGTATTACTGTATTAAAAATGTGGTCAACACTTAGTTCTTATACCATATAATAACAGCTTAACACATGGAAAAGTACAACAAAAACATAAATAAAAAAAAAAAGTTCTATTTCAATGTCTGTTAGTAAAATACTTTACTTTTTTTTTATAAGTAATAATTATTTCATTGAGAAGGTGCTAAAAAAAGGGGCAGCAAGCCTGTACACAAAGTATACAAACACTATACACCCAAGCCACCCCTATGTACCTACAGGGAGATGCAAATCCCTCAAAACATCAACAAAGGGAGATAAAGAAAAAAGACATGCTTCTTTCACCCAAAAACATGAAGTAACAAAAACTGTGCACTTAAGACTCAAAAGGTACCATTCGAAGCCCTCAAAAGAACTCCTATTTCTTTCTTTTCACAAGCACCGCATGAGAAAAAAAGCAGCAACAGTCCACGCCCCACTATCTCGGTTCCACGGGCATCCTTACTCCAAAATGCAAAAAGATTCCTAAGTGATCGGGGCATCACCCATTCAATACCAAACACTGAATCAAGCACCTCCAAATCTCTCAAGCCACCGGACATTGAAGAAGAAGGTGATTCACACTTTCAACATTCTCCTTACATACAGCACCAATCTAGCACAATCTTGTGCCTCTTCCTAATATTATCAATAGTGAAATTGCTTCTCAGATCGCCGTTCAGGAAAAAAAAGCCACTTTGAGGGGACCTTAGAACGTTATACCCCCTTCCACGGAAAGTTCAATCACCAAATCTAACAAGACTACTATAAAAAGTGGACACTGTGAACACACCTTTTGAGGATCCCTTCCACACCTAATCCTCTAGTGCCTCTTGAATCCTGCTCCGCTGGAGCTTCTCAAGCAAGCCTTCAACTGACTCAATCTTGCAGTCTTGTAAGACCCTCCAAAAGGAATTTAGAGGAATTGCAGGATGTAACATTTAAGCAAGTTACATAAAAAGAGATCTTTCAAAAAAATTATGCACCTCATTTCCTGAATGATCTATGTGATAAGATGCATGAAATTGCCAATTATGCACTTCAAAAACACTGTAAATTCTCTCACATAAAAATGAAATATAACACAAAAACTATGTGCCATATAAAATTAACCTATATATTAGTTTAAACAAATTTCTAAGAAGTTTTTCAGTGCAAGACACCATAACCTGGGTCGGTCTCCTCACCAGTGGTTTTCACATTGTCAGTATACAAGCACCTTGTAGCTTTCTTGACCAAATCAAAATTAAAAGCCGCATAAAAATTTTCTGCAAAAGCATGCACTAAACAAGGCCTAGATGTCTCTGAAAAGCAGGCTTGAAGCAGCTTGGACTAAGCTCAACATAACCAAAAAGTCCCAACACCACCCCTCTATCTCAGGTCTTAAAGGATATGATAGAGTTATGGTTTCCATAGTTCCAATTCCTCAATAATTCACAATAGTAAATGTATACCTTCAATGATTAGTCATTATTGCAAAGTGGTTTAAGTAGCAAGGGAAACAAGAATTATGTTAGTGCTGTTACAGTCAAAATAAAGTAAGAGAACTGCAACTCAAGGGGTTAGAGCTTTGAGGGTCAATGATCAAGACAATTTGTGCCATGGGCAAGTATAAATGTAGCAAATAGAGCAAAGTGATAGTGTCCTTGTAAGTAAAAAGCTACTAATCTAGACATTCTTCTTACACAAACAACAGCAGTAACGGACGAAAGAGTACACAAAAACTGTAAATAATTCTTTTCAATTTGAATAGGAAAATACAAGAATCAACCATAGTGATGCACCAATCAAAAGAAGTTTTCATATGAAACAATTAAGAGGTCCGCTATATTGCCCAGTTGTATCTCCAGTGCTGCTAAAGAGTGACGGGCAGAACTTGCCTAATACAGATGAACATATTTTCTGATAACTAACTATCTAAAAGAAACAAAAGCAGGAAAGCAAACCATGTACGTGCAATGGATCCCAAAAACACCTATCCATCTCTAGAAGTGTATAGATCATGCGAAAGCTCTACCAAAGAACTTGTGAGAATAAGAAAAGACTTTGAGCAGACAAACAACAAACACAAAGTCAAACACTTCATGTTATTTGTAGGGAGTTTCACCCATGTGAAACTTGTATTCAGCTCCCTCCAATTTTCCAAATACATCACATAACACCGAAGAGATCCACCTCCCACAACAAGCCAACCCTCCTTTCAGGTTCATCCCGAACTCCAAATTTTCAATATTTTGAAAATTGTCCACGGGATAACCCATGCAATCAGAACAACATGTTCCAAAGCTACCTAGCCACCTCAAACGACGTAACCAATGGTCCTCACCCCTCTTACACGTACACCCAATTAAACAAGACATTACCACCCCCCAATTTTTTTTTGTTTGTGCTGGTAAGTACATACCCCCCTTCATAAAATTACCAACAATTAGAATAGCTTCCAAAGTGTATGACCAAGCAAAATAGCCTTCCTCAATGGGTTCCCCACACACTAAATGCCTTTCCAAGGGAAATAGGAGACCCCAACACAACCAAGCCCCTTACAAATTGAGCTCACATTGAACTTCCCATTCTCAGCCCTCCATCTAATCTCAACACCTTACATTGAACAAAGACACTTAGGCTCTGCTTGGAGAAATAGCAAGTTCTCTAAAAACTATGGAAAAGAAAAAATATTTAATCATGAAGACAGGAGATAAATGAGAACAACAGTCTTCTTAACTCAGTTGAATTATTCACAAGGAAGCAGGGACCATTAAGGGTATGGTCAGAGAGTTTATCGAGTACAATAGATGAAATGGAAATAGAAGAGTTATGAAAGGAAACAACCAATAAGTTCAAATGAAAACATTGAAAGCAATGGACCAACGTATTCAGTGTTCAATAATTACCAACTTCCACCGCTCTTCTTCAATGCCTTGATTTGGATCACCATCTCCAAATACAAATGAAAAAACCTACAAACCATTCACATATTTGAGCTAAAGTTGTGTCAAAAGTCAGAAGCAACTAATAAACATAAAAAATTATTTTGATATTTTCACTTACAGATTCAATGAAATTCATTCCCACACCATCCACTTGCATTCGTTGCCTATGGATCCCAGTACCTAAAGGAGCTACGTATATTTAGTTAAAATAACCACAATGATGCCTAAAGTTTCTTCCAAGCTATAAATTACGGCTCAGGAAGTAGAATAGAAAAAATAGCCTGGCTATGTCTCTTACTCTGTATTGGATAACGTGTTTAATTGAAACAGGGTTTACAGAACATTTCCATTGTTAGGACTAGATAATGGGCTAAAGAACAAGTATTTAGATTCTCAAACACTCATAGCCATGAGGATTACTAACTCTAGGGGATGCTACAACATATATGAGATCAAGAAGCATAAATCATCCAATATAAAAATGTGAAACAATAGCTTCATAAATCAAGTAATCAACATACTGGTGTATTTTAACTAGTTTCATGACCATAGAGCATTCAAGTACAACACACATTGAAATTTATATGTTCAACTGAATCAAAAACCATACTTGGGTAATTAAATGCTTGAACTTATATCCATGGTGGGACACCTTGGCATGAGACGATGTTTGTCATCACAGTAGCCTACATCTAATTCTGATCTTAGGTGCTAAAGTTGGTAAGAAGAGAAATCTTAGAGAGAAGGAAGAGACAATATGCCTAATCTTACACAAGCTATTCAAGGCAGAAATATTCTGCGCAATCCAATTATATTCAGGTTGGACACAAAAAATCGATGGAAGCATTATAGTCAAGCCCGATGTAAAGAAGATCTGTTGCATAAGTTTTCAAATTTCATAACTGTTCCATTCAGACTATAATTGAGCATATTATATCCAAAAATTTTCCACCAAGGTAGACACAACTTGTCACTGTCTCTTATATCGTATGGTCCAGGCAGAACAGTTCCATCGTATAAGGTCTAAACCATCAAGACAACCAAACTATTCATGTATTTTTCAGTTTCTAGAAATGTACTTCAATCCCAGAAATAATCGATAACAAGCACACATTTATAGGGAACATTCCACAACTAACAGGTAACACTGATACTTTTACTACATCCATATTGACCACTACAAGGAAATTATGCAACACCTAAAAAACTATATGGACTTCAATTTTTCAACCTCATCTACTACTCTACCCACATAACCTTGGACATAAAGCATGAGAAAATTTTACACTGCTTAAAACTTTAATAACCTCAAATCCAAGTCAGCTTAAAATTCCTTCATTGAAAAGAAAGTTATAATTGTGTCCCAATTCTGCACACACCAATAAGACCATTAAAAGTGTAAAAACTGCTGAAGCTTATGAAGTAATGTGAGAAGGAAATATATTGGGAAATAGGGCCCATTGGCTGATAAAGCACAGTTAAATGTCTTGGACATAAACATAGTATTTTCTTGTCACCCAATAACTATCGCAACTTGTGGGAACCATCTACTTGGACCAATAAGTAAAACCTCTCAAAATAAGCCAAGGCATTTTTCAGATCAATAAACCATGAGGGTTTTCAGCAGTCAACACTTACACCAATACAGAATCATTACCAAAACAAATCAGATGGACGGAAGTAAAATTTGAAACCAGAATTATATGATTTGCGTCCTCGTCCCCCACAATTGTGCATATCAAAGTTACCAAAAGGAAAAACGTCCCCATCACTGTTACCAAAAAAAACATTGAACCACAACAACTTGTCAATTTCTGACAATGACATGAGATGGAGTAAAGCATTTCTTATTATCAGCCAGATGGAAGAAAAGAAATAGAACAAGGACTTGCAAGGCATAAAGAATAAGATTGAGTAGATACCTTCCACTTGCAAAAGCAATAATTGCAGTATAAACAATCCCAATTGAAGCAACAAGTGCAGTCCCAAATGAAACCCTCACTAAAGACTCAGCTGCAGACTGCCAAAAGTAATAGAAAATGTACTCTGGTCAAAGGTACAAGTAGTGTGTTGCATATCTCTGAAAAAAGAGAGATAGAAGGGAGGGGGATTAATACCTTGGCCTTTTCAACAAACGGTTCAACTTTCATCCTAAAGGATTTGGATGCAAGCTTTGACCGATAATCTTTAGGAAGAACATACAGAACATCACCTTCATCTGAAACCTGTTGAAACCATCTTGAAAACAATATCACTCAAGAAATCAAGAACTTCTTCAAAGGAAAATAATAGAACAGTAAATGAGCGTGTGATCCTTATATCCAATTAAAGCAAGAATTGCTAACAAGATGAGTAACACTCAAATGTTTGACTAAATAAAAATAAATCTTGAGAAAATGGTAAGTAAGCCGTGCCGAAAATATCCAACTAAAATACATAATGTAATGTCAATATATTAATTACAGTAACAAGGCTAGCCAAGGCAGAATGAAGTGCCCAGAGGCCACGGAAGTCATCTAATGTACAAATTATAAACTATACAAAATATTTGTGCATGTGGCAATGTTGGCACACAAATTTCAATCAAAGAAGAGCTAAGGATGGTACGCCACATGGAGCTTTCAAAGGTCAAAGGTCAAAGGTCAAAGGTCAAATATCAAATTCGGATGTTACACGTATAAAACCCATGTGAAGCTTGTGACATCATAACATTGACAGCTTAAAATCAAAATTCAAAAAAGGATGACAATATGTTCAAATTTTGGAGGAGGATATCTTTGGTTTAAATTGAGGATGACGATGAATATCCTAAATTCAAATTGAAAGAAAAGATAAGCAACCTCATCCAAAAGACCCTCTATAAATAAGAGGGTTTTCGTTCGGAACAAGGGACTTTTGAACTTTCAGACTTTGGACATTTCTCTAACTTGGAAACTTAGAAAAATTCGAGAAGGAAAAATTCAAAAAGAGAAGAGAAGAGTCTTGGAGAATCAGAAATACTTCAAGGTGTATAAAGATTGAAGTGCAGTTGAAGACAAAGGATTCGACAATCAAGTATTTGAAGAATTCCACGAATGGCGATCTATAAGTAAAGGGTTCCAACCCTCATGTTATTTGTGAAGGGTGTTAAGCCCGTGTATTTTGTAAACAAGCTTTTGAAACCCTATGAAATGCAATAAAAATACTTTCTTTACAAGCTTCTTTCTCCTGGTTTTATTCATTTTTATTAATCGGAGGTCTTGTTTTGTCAATAATTAACAATCCAGATTTTCTAGATTAGAAATAGGAGTCCACAATATAAAACAATCAACACTGTGAACACTACACAGTGGATTTTGTGAATGCAAGTTTCAAAACCCGATTTAAAACATTTTGGGTTTGAAATTTGTGTCAACAGGCAACATTAATGCCAATCACTTCTTAAAATACATGCTAAGTAATAACTACAGTCAAGCCTTCAGTGCTGAACTAGGAATAAATTATTGCTGTATAAATACAAACGAATACTGGTATTCCTTTGAAATTCTATTGAAGCAAAATTTGCTAGCATTTGAAAGATGAGGCATATTTCTTGAATCGTAGAACACAAATCTAAAGTAAAAGTAAGCAATAGATGAAAACTTATCAATAATGTACCACAAAGCACCGAGGATCACAATAAAAATAAATGGTGATCACAACAAGCACATCAGTTTGAAATACAACTTCATTGTCCACTTACAAAATTAGCAAGTGTAAATGTAGGCAATCAAGGCACAAACAAGTCAACAAGCCCAAAATTCCCATTCCACATCCCCCATCTCAAAAAAATTTTAAAAAAAAAGAAAAAAGGGAGAAAATGAAATATACGAAGAAACAAAAACACAGAGGAAAAAAAAATCTCTAGACCTCAAGTTATGGAAAAAAGATGTTCTATGTACTTTGTGCACAAAAGCTTCAGTTCATAGCAAGTCCCTCTAAAATGTAGGTTAAAGAAAAGTTGATTATGACATGATTTCTTCTACAGACACAAAGAAAACATACAAGAAATATACTAGGAAGCTATGAAATCTCAAAGCAGTATTATGTTTACTACTAAGAAATATTCCCCCGCACCCACAAAAAATAAAAAAAACAAGGGACTAAAGGACTCACCGTAAAGGTCCTATTCCTATTCCTTTCTATTGTTCCTTGGGTGATGCCCAATATGATAACTGAACCCTTATTCTAGTATGATGATCCAAATAATAGCAGTAGCAGCAAGCTTTTGTAACTTTTAGTGGCCTTTTTGTGTCATTCCGCAATTATAAGGAGCAAAATAATTTATCTCCTAATCTCAGGTCAAAAGGACTTGGTATTGAAATATTTGTTTCAGCAAGCAAATTATTAGGGCTCTTTTGCTTATGGTCTCTTATACAAATTCTTGAATCATTTACACTTGGTTAACCTTTAAGCTCTCCATAAACTTGCAAAGCCTTGTTTCTCATTATATTTACACATGAAGCCCGGGCCGCATTGATTAGTATATATCTCTGAGATTCATTGCATGCATTATAATATTAGAAAATGTTATGTGAGCATCTTATCTCTCTTCCTAAGATGAGGGTTCTAGATAACAACTGTGTTTATGTTCCTTTTTTTCTCAACTTAAATCTCATAGTAGTTGGAAACATTAACAATGAAAATTCTCCTGGTTCATGTGTCTACTGAATCATAAAAAATAAGAACTAAATAAACAAAAATTGTAGTATCTTGTGAATTCATGAATGTAATTAGTGAACAGAAGCTAGGTGCCACTTGCTAGTCCTAGGCTCCTTATCTGTAAGACTTTCCATAATAGCCTAGCAATCCCCAGAAACCCATCTAGGCAGGAATTTAACGAATTACTGACTGTTTATTCAAATGCATACTCACCAACCCAAGTAAATAACTAGTTGTTTAGCCACCCGAAAGCTAACCCTCTCTTTTTGTTGTTGACTTCAAATCCATAAATTCAACATCAGTGGCAAAGAGAAGAAGTAAAACGTTCATAAACATCAGCTAGACAGCTACAATAACTTCTCAAAAATTTACAATCTTATGCCTACTGCAGTGAATATCAAGTACTAATTTATCCTGTAAGTATAAATATGTTTATTTAGATTTAAGCTATTGCATTTTGATATGTACAGTTTGATGACCAAGACTTCACAAGGAAGTGAAGCAGATGTTGGTGGGAATATAACTCTCTGAGAAGAAGTGTTTGGATGAATTATAAGGAGATCAGCATTTTTCCAAGGTGTTGATGCTCATGTGATACTTAAATAGCCCATTACACTTTCACATGGTACTTGAACATACCTATAAATCAATAATTAAGGATGCAAATGAACTGTAATGCTCCCAAACAGCTCATGCTTAGCTCAACCATGGCTTGTTCATGCATCCTTTCATCAGCCTATTATCAGCCTCATATGGTTAATGGAGCAAGGAACCTTTTACTTAGTCAATCAAAGCTATTACTGCTTGTTGTAGTTCATTTGGAAACATAGATATCGCAAAATGAGCGATGATTGCATAATATTTTTCATGATTTTCCGAAATGCATGCTAAGTACATGAACCCATGATATGCCTCAATACATGCTAAGTACACGAAAAACTACAACTCAATCCTACTAAGTGTGTCTTAATCCCAATTACTGTGGTCAGCTACATATCCAAGTTTTTCCAATTGGCTGTCCATCAAGCCATATCCTTAGCTAAATCTAAGGAAAATCACATGCTTTCTGATGGCCTCAATCCAGTTTCACATCCTTTTTCGCTTCTTTCATCCTTTGGACACCTTCAACTTAGATGAAATCACTCAACCAGACCGGTGTAAGTCAATCTAGGATCCAAATCGGCCAACCATCTCAATCATCATTCCCTGACTCTTTTCTTCAAGCCCTACCACTTACATCCATTTCTTATTAGATCTTTTTTTGCAAACTCTCATACATGCAGTATCAAAACAACAGAGGCATACTCAATCATAGCTGTGATAATGTTCTCATTGAGTCGAGCTCTACTTCTTTGTTATCTTTCTAATGTATATCGCAAACAAAATCCAGGAATAGATATTAAGTTCTCAGGGAGTAGTTAACCTCAAACAAGATCGCTATAGAACAATGACAGTTGCAAAATCGCATATTTTTTCATTAATCATACTATTGAAATTAAGCACCCAATTCGAGCACCATACATAACAACAATATAAAAAAAGGAAGAAAAAAAAAAACTAACCATACAACGGAACTTGGAATTGTTGAACAGAATACCTCCAAGAAACCACTAGTATCAGCAGCAAGAGCCTGCAAAGCTTTCTGGGCTTCATTCAGCTTAAGCCCAGCCTTGATCGCCACATCACCGATCGTGACCCTCCCTCCGCACGCATCAACGGCATCCATGGCCCGCTTCCGTACATCCGCCGGCAGCTTATCGCTCTCGACAGCGCCCCCGGGCTTAATTGCAGCTATCGCAACATCAATACTCGCCCTGACAACAAGGCTAGGAAAGAAAAAGCCCCTATTCTGTCGAGCTACTTTCGATAATGACTCGTTGATGTTGAGAACAAGCGAAGCGTGGGACCTCGGAGAGTGGAATTGCGAAGTGGGTTTGACGAGGAATGAAGGTCTGGAGGAAGAGAAGATTATAGAGTGATACTTGGCCGTTACAGTGAAGCGTGTGGATATGGAGGCCATTTTAATGGTTTCATAGAACTTTCTTGTTCAGAATTCAGCCATGGAAGAGGGGTTTGTGCGACTCTATATATATATGTCATACCTACAAGTTACAACAGATTCTTCTCAGAGGATTTTGCAAGTGGCCAAAAACTGGTTCTTTGGCTTTTCTTTGCCTTGTTTGAAACCTCCCTTGTTTCGTGCCCAAGACTCGTTGCTCCCGAGATAGTGATGACGAAGCGGGAGAATTTTATCTACAATCTACAACAGGAGAAATTATTACGTAAGCTGACGTAATATACCCAATCAATTAAAATTAATCACTTCAACAGGATAAACAAAAGCTAATCGTCATCGACCCCTCAAATCTCGGCAGCAGGAGCGTGAAGTATGAAACCGATATTATTAAATAAACAAAACCTAAAAGCCAATACCCACTGTACGATTTAGTTTCTCCCTGCTAACTCTCTCTCTTGTTAATTATACATGAATTTGATCATTCTTAAAAAAAAATTAAATTAAATTCCAAGCAACTAGGTGAAGCTCAGAATACTCAGTCATAAGCTAGACGCAGTAGTTAATAGTGAGACTTAGTTGACGTGTGACTCATCAACAAGGTAAAGTTTGAATATTCACATATTTACTAAACTCACCAATTGATAGTGGCACTCATCAATCAAGTGAAGGTTGGGCATTCACCCATCTACTAAATCCACCAGTTGATAGTGAAACGTAATTGGTGACTGTAAAGGTGTTCTATTTCATATACTTCGATCAAGATGTGGAATTGTAAGTCAAGGCTTAATATGTTTGTAACAAAAAAAAAAAAAAATAGACGTGGATCCGTTTAATAACGCTATCAGTTTTTTTTTTTGTTATGTGTTTTTATTGTATGTTTTTTTTAGTCTGGTGATGAGCATTTATAGGTTATCGTTGTGCCAATAGTACTAAACCAATGTTTTAGTAAGAGAGAATACACCCATTTTAGTGTTTTTAGTTTTTTTTTTAATTTTGTTAAAAAAAATTAAACAAACGGCGTTTGTTGTTTTTTAAATAAAAAAAACAATAAACGTTACCAAATGAGGCCGGTGTTTATTGTTTTTGTTTTTTATTTTTTTCAAAAAAACAAAAAACGGTGTTTGTTTAAATTTTTTTTATTTTTTTACAAAATTCAAAAAAATAAAACTAAAAAAACTAAAATAGGTGCATTCTCTCTTACCAAAACATTGATCTAGTACTATTGACACAACGATAACCTAGAAATATCCATCACCATACTACAAAAAATATATAACAAAAAACGAAAACTGACAGCGTTATCAAACGGATCCCAAATTTTAATATGGTGGACGTTAATTTATAATAGAGGTGCTCTATCTCAAGTAATTCGAATTGCAAGTTAAGGCTTGATAATTTTGTAACAAAAAAACATATGTGAGTAAATTTCAGGATTCCAAATTTGGTGGAGGTTAATTTATAATTTAACTTTTAATTCTGAATTTTCAGTTACTTATCTCAAGAGAAAATGAGTCTTAATTTTAAGTTGGAGAAACTTCATTTATCACTTAGGGCCCGTTTGAAGATAATTTTTCTAATTAAATAAGCTGCTTAAAAAAGTATAAAGAGTAAGTTAGCTTTTAAAAAAATTTGGTTTGAGTGTTCGGTAATCTTTTGGAATTTTTTGTTTTGGTTAGTTTTTACTTAAATTGTTTGGCACATGTTTTTTTTACTTATTTTTTATTTTTATGTAATAATAACAATATTGTCTTCAAGACAGTGGTCAAAGTGAGTGGGGGTGGTGGCAACTGTGGTGGTGGGTGGTAGCGACAGTGGTGGTGGCCTCATAAATTTTTATTTGAATTACAATTATAGCACATTTTTACTAAGCAATGATAGTAGCGCTGACGGTGGTGGGGTGTTATTATTTATGGACGGCAACGGTGGTGTTGGGTGGTGGGTGGTGGTGACGGTGGTTTGTGGGAGTGGTGGCCAACATCTTTGCCCACATGAAAAATGGTCATGGGGATCGACGGTGGTGGTGGGTGGGGGTTGGTGGCGACTATGGTGGGTGGGGGAGTGGTGATGATGGTGAGGGGTGGTAGCGACAGCGATAGTGAGGTGATGGTGGTTGGCGGCGGTAATGGTTGCATTGCTAGATAGTGGCAGGTTGCAGTAGCAGTTGATGTTGGTAGAGGACATTTTAAAAACTTGATAAATTTTATTAATTTTTACTATAGTGATTTAAGCACAAAAAATATCAATTTTTTAACTTTTTATTATAAGCTTATTAGTCTTAAAAGGTATTAAAAAAAGCTAAAAAAAAACACTCAACCAAACACTTCATGCTTTTTTAAGTAAAAAGTTGAATAAGCTCCAAAAATAAGTTATTGCCAAACGAACCCTTAATACTGATTAAATTGTTGAAATTCAAAATTTGATACTTAAATAATTCAGTACGGAAAAACTACAAGTTTTAAGATTCTTTAACGTATTGTAATGTGGAGATTAAAAAGAGTGTCTCTTGAAACCTACCAGACAACAAATAATTGTAGTGATTAGCAACATGATCCTCGTGTGACCATTGGCCGCACATAAATATAACCTAGCCTCATAAATTTTATTTGAATTACAATTACAGCACATTTTTACTAAGCACTTGTCTCACTAACACTTCAAATATTATACAATATGCCTTGGAATATTATTTTTGGCACTTCTCTTTGGACAAAGACAAGAACCTTAAAGTCTTTGAAAACACTAACATGAATTTACAGGTTTCTTTGAAAAGAATTCATAGCTATTTAGATAAAATTGTGCAAGCCTTCCAACCTTTACACACCATGGGTGTTATTATTTATAGACTAACTAGCTGGTGTTTACCTTAAACATGAAAACTAAAACTCAATGTGGATGGAAGCTCAAGAGGAGATCCTGATCCGATTGGATTTGGTGGATTACTAAGAAATAAGAGGGGCACCGGATTTCGGGACACATGAAAAGCTACAAGACACTAGAAGCACATAAGCTCATTTGTGAACAATTTATAGATGACTCACAACAATATTTCAGAAAGAGATGCAAGAAGTGGAAATTAAATTAGACTCCCAAGATGCAAACCGTTCAGAAAGGTAGTTGCCAATATCTTTCTTACATAGCTCTCATTGAGGATTCAAGATTTTTGTTACAAATGACTCAATGTTCAATCGAACATATCCACAGGGAAGGAAACATCTATGCCAACATCTTTGCCCACATGAAAAATAACTAGGAGGAACCCCTAGTAGTCATGGAGGATCCTCCAAATCAAGTGAACTGAAACATCGTGGCTGACATGATCAGTCTTCCTCTAGATAGTTTGTAATTGTTGTTTTTTTATTTTCGTTTTACAAGAAAAAAAAATCTGTATTTGTGCTCAACATAAAAAAGATGGGGACATTTATATTTGCGAACTCATATTCTATAACAATTTCAAACATTGACCATTAATTTCTATTTTCTTTTGATAATATACTATTTATAACACTCTATTTATATACACAATAAAAGGAAAATATAAGATACAAGGAAAATTGGAAAGAGAGGGAGGAAGGAATTGCTTTTTTTGCTTAGCTAGTAAAAAATTTCAAAAGAAACCTATAAACTTCATACTTGCCTTACCACAAATTGAAGAATATATTTAGTATTATAAAAAATCTAAATGACAAGCACTTCACTCCTTTACATTTCCGTCTGATTTTGAATGAAAAATGCTCGAGCATTGTGGGCCTTCTCTCCTCCTCCAACCCCTCCATATGTTTTCCCTTCCATTCTTAAGAACAGTCCAAGCATCATGATTCGTAATTCGCTTCATCAAAATCATGATCATCGTTAGTCCAAAATATTTCATTTGGGAATTCAGCTTATGGGCTTTATTGTAATTCTACAAAAGTCAATGTAAATGGTAATTTGCCTCGTTGAGCCAAGCCATACCATACCCAGCTCTTCCCCCCTCCTCCCTCTCGTCTCTCCTCTGATTCACAGTGACTTTACCATGGACTTGCTCTCTATCTCTTCTCCTATACCTCCCAACTCTCTCTCATCGCACCAGTCCTTGGGTTCTCTCAAAATCCGTAACCCTCACTGCAAAACCCCTCCTTTCTCTTTCCGACCTTTCGTATCATCCCCATCTTTGAAATGCTCACTTGGTTCTCACCAATTATCGAGCAACCCCAAATCCCTAGTTGGTGGTGGTCTGTTAGAGTTCGAGCTCAAAGAACCCCGCCATTCTCTGCAGTTGTCGGCGCCACAGACGCCTTCAACAGCGATGAGAGGCGCCGAATCCGATGCCATGGGGCTGTTGCTGAAGGAGAGGATTGTCTTCTTGGGCAACCAAATCGATGATTTCGTCGCCGACGCTATCATCAGTCAGTTGCTGTTGTTGGATGCTCAAGACCCAACTAAAGACATCAGGCTATTCATCAATTCGCCTGGTGGGTCTCTGAGGTATGCACATTATACGAGTATATGTGTATACATACATACATATACTTTTGGTGGTTAATTTGATTGTTTTATCTATTCTAGCGTTACTTTGAATGATTATGTTTGCCATATTGCCATACCTTGAGCAGGTATTTTAAGTAATTTCATGTTGGTATGACAAGTATTTTTTTTTTAATCTGCTTGATATTTTTGGTGTCTATACGCTTGCATACTTGTTGGATAAGGTCCTAAGGATTACCATCATATAATTCGTGATACCAAAACCTGCAGTATATACAAATGACTGCAAAATTGATTAATTGTTGGAATTCTAGTGAGGACATTTGAAAAGTTTAAATATTCGGTTCGTGGAAGTTTGGCTTTTGGATTATGCTCCGTGGTAATATTGAGGTCCCTGGGGTTGGGGGAGCACTTGCTAGTTTACTAGGCTCCATAATAACTGGAAAAAATAGGGTTGGAAATGGGATTTTTCTGATTCTAGCAAGGGTCTGGGAGTAAATGAAGAATGACCATATCCAATGTAAGGCATTTGATAGTCTATAGTATATGTAATGGTGGTGAATTTACAAGTGGACTTCAATGTTGATGGAAAAAATATGAAGTATTGATCATGTTAAGTGCATTAAAAGCATGGGCCATAAAGGCTGGCGAATGATGAAGGGAGAATGTTGTGACGTCATCTTCAGAGATTCTTTCATGCACAGAGGGGATTTAAGTTAGGTGACTTACTTTAGCAAAATAGTTACTCATATTTCCTTAGTGAAGTCAGGCTGTCTAAAGTTCCATAAAATTTTTCAAAAATGGTAGATAGAGGAAAGTTTGATTATGTGAAAAATTGAGGATTGGAAGTGTGTTGGTGGTGATATCTTCTATTCACTGAATGGGTTGTCCCTTGAGACGAGAGAAATGTGTTCAGTGGCCAAAAGAAAAGGAGACTCTACACTTTCATAAGCTCATGAATGATATTTTGGAACTAAGGAAATAGTGGTAGGGCAAAGACTGACTTACGCTGTAGGGATAAATAATATTGACCTTATCTACTATCACATGATTAAGTGTGAAGACGAAGTTGTCGCTCATCAAGGGGATAAAAAGCAGTCGTCAAAATGAAATACTTTCTGACCTTTTGAAGTCGTTTCTATTCTCACAATTCCAAATTTTGCTCACAACAAAGTGTGTTCTCTGACGACTAGGGACTTCAATGGGCTTCATCCTATCCTGTTAAACTAGCTTATATTATTTTTGCTAGTTGTTGCAATGTGAAATCATTATGTGATGTAGGACGAATTTAAGTTGTCCCCTTATATACCTACCAAAAAACAAATTGTTTTTGTTACATAGAATATGTTGCTGCTATAACTCAGTCATCTTCTATTCCTTTACAATGTGATTTTGCATTAAACATATGACCTTATTTTGTCTCATACTATAGTTTTTGGGTAACTAAATGCACCACCCAATGAATATTTCAAGCCTATACTCGCAGGTTGTCTGTTAGAAAGTGATGAAGCCCAATTTTCATCGGTCTTTGCCTCAACTTTAATGCGCCCACTTGAGTTAGAGTTACTAGAAAACGCTAATAACCTAATGATCTATTAATATGCTTAAAAACATTATGGAACAATGTTCCAATGATCTATTTAAGACTCTTTATAATTGAAGTGGAGGATAAGGGTTCAGCATGCACGAGTCAAACTTAAGCTTTGCTGTTATGTCATTATTCCACACCTGAAAGATGGATGAGTCATGAACTTAGTCATGTAAAATGTGTAGCTGAATGCAAACTAGAAACTTAGTGAAAATGTCCAAAACAGAAGATTTCGGTTTACATATCCTTGACTTGGGCATTCTTCATTGAATAGACATAGCTTGTTGGTGATGTCTCCCTTATGGTTGCTGTTGTCAATGGGCTCTTCTAATATGTTTTCCTTCTCTTGGTTGTGGAAACTATGAAGGCTTATGTTACCATTTTGCCACAGAGGAAATGACCATATGCAAATGCCAAAATTGAAACTAAAGGAACCAGTAATATTTTAACTAATTGGTTTCTTTCTTTGAAACTCCGTGTCATGTTGTCAGCTGGATGAGCTGAATTCTTGGTTGCAACACTGTTTTTCAGTTCTCTTTTATTAATTTGCTTTACTTGTGTCATTATTAGTGCTTCGATGGCTATCTATGATGCCGTACAGCTTGTGAGGGCTGATGTTTCCACAGTTTCACTGGGCATTTCAGCATCAACAGCTTCCATAATCCTTGGTGGTGGCACCAAAGGCAAGCGCCTTGCAATGCCCAACACACGGATAATGATACATCAACCTCTTGGAGGTGCAAGTGGACAAGCGATAGATGTGGAAATCCAAGCCCGGGAAATCATGCATAACAAGGATAATGTCACAAGAATTATATCAGCTTTTACTGGTCGCCCATTTGAACAAGTTCAGAAAGACATTGATAGGGATCGCTACATGTCTCCTATTGAAGCAGTTGAATATGGAATTATTGATGGTGTTATTGATAGAGATAGTATTATTCCACTTATGCCTGTGCCAGAAAGGGTGAAATCTACACTCAATTATGAGGAAATCAGCAAAGACCCAAGGAAATTCTTGACACCAGATATCCCTGATGATGAAATATATTAGCTGAACCCCATTAATACAGGTACATCTCTTTCAGAGTTGTTTTATGAGCTGGGTGCTCAATATTTTGTGTATAATCTAGTAAGTTAAAATCCAGCAATTGCAAATTTGAGCGAGGAAGCCTTTCGTTTGGATTGACACTAATAATTGCAATAACTGTCAATGGTTACTGAACACAAAACGAGCAATGATAACATATACTTCACTGTAAACATAATTCAATTTATTTTCAAGGGGGCCTAAGAAGCTTGAAATTTTTATAACTGAGCTTCCAATTTGGCTTAGTTATTCTCTTTCGTCAGCTGCCCGTGGAAACCTAGAATTTTAGTTCCATTTTGGAAGAACTACGGTTCAGGCTGGAGTAACTTGAAGACTGAAGATTTTCTTTCCTTAGTATGGATGTCTTGTCCAGCTTCAATTAAGCTCAATAGGGTACCAAAAACACTAATGGAAGCTAATAACATAGGTGTTCCTGTGTATTCTGTATCAGCTTCTTATGGGAAAAAAGAAAAGGAAATAACAAATGTTTTCTGCCCATGCTGATTCAAATTTGATTAACAAATTACATTTTGTGTTTACTTGTGGCCTTCTCCTCCAGGAACCTAGTCATTTATTATGATTTAAAAATTTTATTTATGTGTATTCTTGTCGTGGAAAATTCTGGTTAAAATTTTCTTCTTGTTGCTGTTGTGGTTTTCGGTGTTGTGTCAGTGTTTTTGAGTGATGTGCATGATGATTACGGGACCTTCGAAATAATAGTTTCTTTTTCTGTCTTTCTTTTTTCCTTTTATTTCTTTCATCAGGCTTGAGTCTAGCTTTGGCATTAGCAGATTGTTCAGCTTTATCATCGGACGTCCCAGCTGTTGGGAGTTCCATCACGACTGGGCCCCGAGCAAAACTTTGAGTGATGATTGGGATATTTTATGTCTCTCTTATATCTATTTATGAATCTGTCTCTCTCTCTCTCTCTCTGTGTATGTGAACTTGCGTTCACATATGTAATCCAATAGTAAATGGATGGCAACATTGATGCAATAACCATGTCTAGCTATTGTAGCCTGCTTGAGCTAGGTTAGTCTGTGTTCAGAGATTAGGACATCTCTTTCAATGGCTTGTTTATTTCTTTGCTGCATATGATGAAAGTGTTTCATTTGGCTGTGTGGGCAGAGAATAAGACTTTTCATATGGATTGATTATTTCTTTAAAATACGGCAGTAGATAATTTTGAGACATTGAAATGTTGGGCAGATTTTATTACCTCAGTTTTTGTTCAGCTTGAAAACAAAAGCATGCCCCTCATGTTCTTGTTCTTGCTCTGCCAATACAGGGAGATGGAATTGCGGGTTGGGTTGGTCCAACCTTGAAAGGCATGGACGAAATCTCTGTTAGGAAAATCATAGACAAGTCACAAATTCCTGGATCACTTGGAAAAAAAAAATATGGAAAAGAACCAGCACAGAATGGTTTAGCCTAATTTTATATTTTTTGTGTAGGGTTGTAAAACGAATTAGGCTACGCGAGCTCATTTGTGCTAGTTTGTTAAAAATTCATTTAAGATTGATTTACTATGTAAACAAGTTAAGTTTGAATACATTTTAAAGTTTGGTAATTTTTTGAGCTCATTTCGAAGCCTGCTGGATAAATTTATATAAATTAAAAAAAATTTAAGCTATTCAAGCTTGGTACAATTAGAAATCATTTGAGATTGGCTTGAAAATTAAAATAAGTTAAAATTTGAACATATTTTTAAGTTCGTTAAGATTTTCAAATTAAATTTGAACAACTCAATGTTCGGCTTAGTTCGTTTACAATCCTATGCTTGGGTTAGGCTTTAAGCTTTTTGCATTAATTTCCTTGAGACATTTTTTTAACGTTTCACAGAAGCAGGATTGTGCACCCCATACATGAGTGCTTTTCTGGAGGTTCCTAGAGCCAGACTCTGGCCAGGTCCTCTGAAATCATTTTGCGTAGTTGGGAGATAATTTTGCGTGTATCGTACAAAATAAGGCAAGCAACAACCAGCTGATTTGAAAAAAGTACGAAAGTAAACCAATTCATGGAATCAATGGAATTGGGTGGGAAAACACCTTAGTTTATTAGCATCGAGAATTAGAGATGTCGCTATTAGCATAATCACTGTTAAGCGCGTTACCACATTACCCAAGTTTCAATGTGAAATTGCTGCCGGCTTTCCACACACTAAGCATGGGATTACGAGGTAAACAAAATGTAAACCCACGTTGCCCGGCTAATCACTTGATTTTGAATTTAAACTTGAATTATTTTGTCTAATACATTGGAATAGAGATTAGACAGATTATACAATAATGTCTTGTAGTATAATGTCGACATTAATGATTCTTCCAACCGCTTATTAACAAACAAAACAGGAGTGTTTAGCCTCTTTCCAATAAAACTCTGGTTGTGATTTCAACAGTATGTGAAATACATTCTAGCCGCATTTGACATCCAGTCAAACCTGCTTGCAACTAACCCTTCCCAAGAGACAAATTGGTAGTCAAGAAAACAGAGCCCCTTGATAGATAATTTTCTTATAAAAATTAAGTTACATGATTAGGTAATTGCTTAGGTATGTCGCGAAGCTTTGTGTCCTAAGTAGATCATTAAGAAAAACAATCACCAAGTGATTAATTCATAGAGATCTGTTTGTCAAGAGCCACAACCTATATAACTCTCAACTGATCATCTTGCCGCCCATAATTTTAGTTTGATTTTCTATTTCACATCCTAATGCAGATTAGGCAAGTAATTGTAATTTTGCTTAATTGTAAATGCATAATCACTTGGCCACAAGGTTATAAGGGTAATGACATACAATCAGAAAATTCATACAAAATATATAGAATAATGTAGCTAAGTTGTGGGTCAATCACTTTAACATAGAAAATCCACCCAAGATCTCTACTAATTATAAAACTGTCATCGCCACATTATTTTGGTGCAGAATTTTATACAAAAAGGTCAAAGAGAGCATCATTTTTGTAGTTTTATAAAAAGGAAAATACTATTATTTTAGAAAATTTGTACAGAAAAATTCACCAGAATAATGTGACAATGATATTTTTATAATTAAAAGTTAATATGATGAGTGTTCTGTTTTAAAATGAACAACTCTTACATGGTAGATTAAGTAATAATAGTTTAAGGTTGTAGAATGGGATATGCAGATAAGTTACTCTAGATACCCTTCAAGGAGCATTGCTCTGTAACACCTACAACTATCTGCAGATATAACCACCTCAATGCAAGTAAAGGGGCTATAGTTAGGTAATCATATGCTGAAAATCTTGCAAAATAGCAAAATAGGTACAACACCAACAAGGGTTACGAGAATTCGAGGATTACCCGTGAGGGCAGTGAATTCAATCCGTTAAACTACCCATTCCTTGGTAGTAATAGTAGTTTAATTGTTCAGCACTTGTAATTTCTTTGTTTGTGACTTTCTTAGAGGATTGAGTGTCTAGTCTAAGTATATTTTGCTTGATGTAATTATCTCGATTTGCTAAAAAAAACCCATCACATTTGTTCCTTTCATTTTCAGCTTTTGTTTCACCCCGCCCCTAGATGAACAATGGAGATCGAAACAAGCCACTACCAAATTAGACACATTTATATTTAGGTTAGTGATTGGTTGGCTTGGACTATCGCAATCTTATCATATTATTCATTGCCACGTGTCTAGCAACAGAACTATGATGTACCATGCTTTAGGTAGTAAATGTTCACATACAAGACACTCTCAAATGAAGAAAATGCCCTCCAAACAGCTCCATTTTTTAAATGACAAACAATGGAACGGCAGTTGCATAGGTCCTTTTCATGGCTTCCATCATCCCATTTCCGCCTCCTCCAAATAAACCCAAAACTTAGTCCAACAAAATTTAGTATATTTTTTAAATATGCCAAGTTGTTTAATCTGTACTCTTCAATATGACTTACAGATGCATATCTGGGGTCATATACAGTGATATAATTACATATTTTATATATGTAGACAAGCATGTATGAAGCACCAAAAAAAAAAAAAAATCTTTATGGTCCAAGATATACTCATTCTCAAGTCTTATGTGTGTACAGAGTTTGAGTCCTAGTTGCAGTTTTTTATCATAAGCAGTTTGTCTGGTTAGCTGGTTTAGAATCAAACGGGATAAGAATTAAGTTCTTCTTTAGACGGACATTTTTTTTTTAACGTCATAGGATTCTTTGAGTATTGGTTATTGGAAGAAACAAGGGAAGTTCAGGGGATCATTCTTTTGTAAAACCGGGGACTGGCGAGCAGAATTCGAGTTCATTCCAATCTCAGGCAGTTCAGAGGAGTGAGGTGGGAAAGAATTTCATGGAGACACAAGGAAGTGGCTATTCGGACTTCCATAGGAACACAAGTGAAGAGTTGTTCTTGAAATCTTTGATGGAGAGCTCAATTGGAGTGCCAGTACCAAACATGGAAATGTTGGGTTTTAAAAATCTTACCCAAAATTTTCGTACAGATAGTGAGGAACTCTTCAAAAGCTGGCTCACAAACGGAGAGGCAAGCAATTTTATTATCTTCTTTCTGTGAACTCTGTTTCTTGATCCATGTTAGAGATTTGAGTTATAAGGTGTTTTATGTCCAATCCAACTTGTCGATTATGTTAGCTAATCTTAGGTTCTGAGATCATTTGTTTACTACCCCCTGCCCAAATTGTTGTTTGTCTCAGTTGATACACTTTTGTTTTCCAGAATCATGGCTATAATTCACCCAGCATAGCACATCGTACTCGACAAGCATCGCGAAGGTTAGTAGGTCACAACATGGCAGGCCTCTGGACTTTTGTTAGCAAAATGGACTGAATTTGTGGAGGAAATAAAAAGTCGATCCAATTCGCAAGGACCATATTTTGTATGCTTTCAACTACTGTAGACAAGTAAATTGTATGTTAAATGCAGGATCTCAACAGAACTAGCCAACTTATCTGGTCAGCAACTTGGGGGTGTACTTCAGAAGAGGAGAAGCAATGATAATTTATTCCTGCAGAACACTCCCATGGCTGACGAACAGTCAAGTGATCTCAATCAAAATTCAATCAGGTGACATTCCGTAACTTCTGTGACATATGTGTGTGATTCCAAAACACATGTTTTAGGAGATTTTGAATGTTCAAATCACCCACTATTTTTTTCCTCATTATTTGCTTGAGTGCCTAAACAAATTTATTTTAACTCAAAAAAGCTTCACTAAAACTATTTGGGTTTGTTATCTATTTTGTTTTACCATTGCAGGCTTTGCCATTTTAGAAATTAGAAGCCAATGTCTCTCTTTCATTACTACCATGGCCAATAATCTTTTTGGTTGTCAATTTGTCCTTGCAACACCTTCGATCTGAACATGTCCCACATCACTGGTACAGTCTAAATTTTTCTGCATTGCTGGAGGGTCTATCTGATTTGTTTCCATGTTGCCCTGCTTGGTGCAACCAACAATATTTTCTAAGTTAGTTCATTCCAATATGGTCCTTTTTTTTTCGCATTGGCTTTAGAGTGAGCATTTTCATTATGGATGATGATTGAATTTGGCCTTTTATTCTTTTTCCTCAGAAATGCGGTTGAACAAGGGTTGCAAGCTAGTAATCTCTATTTGGCTAAGGTCTGTATGTATTGTTAGATAGTTGTAGAAATTCCAGTTCAATATCATGACATTCCATGATAATCTCATATTTCACCATGTATGCAGGCGTGGTTTCATAGTTCTCAACCCATGACAAGAAGTCGATCCTCTGAACTACGGTAATATTGTGTTCATTATATAATGTCCATAAAAAATATATCCACGAGAGTTTCAGTTAATTGTTACCAGTTTACCAAACAAAGTCGCATCCAACAGTTGATATTGAGACCTTGGGTCCTTGGAGAATAGTCCTTTTAATCATAGGCAGAGCCAAATACTTGCAATCAAGATGCTTAGGGCTTAAATAATCCAAGTAGTTGAAGTGTAAATTAGGGTTGGATGGAAGGAGAAGAGAAGAGGTAGAGAAAAATTAGAAGAAAGATAATAGGATTAGGGTTCCGTAAAGTAATCCCTACACCTTAGCATCCATATGCACTAGTCAAATAAGTAGCAAGATTAAAAGACTACCCTTATAAGTAATAATAAGAAATAAGACTCACGAACACTCCCCCTCAAGCTGGAGCATACAAATCAAACATGCCCAGCTTAGAACACAAAGATTGAAAAGAAGAACGAACTAATAGCTTTGTGAGAATATCACCCAATTGAGATTTAGAACGGATGTAAGGAGTAGCAATTTGTTTGCATAGCAAAAGATACTAAATAAAGTGACATTTGACTTCAATATATTTAGTACGTTTAGGAAAATAGGATTATTGGTTATAAAGATAGATGCTTGATTGTCACAACACATCGGCATAGGAGTATAGACAACAATATCAAAATCCTGACATAAAGAGTGAACTCATATCATCTCAAAAGCAGAATGAGGCATAGCACGATACTCAGTTTCAGCACTAAAGCGAGCAAGAACATTCTACTTTTTACTTCGCTGAGTAATAAGATTGTCACTAACAAATGTACAATAACCAGAGGTGGAACATTTATCGAAACAACTACCAGTCCAGTCAGCATCACTAAAGGCGGTAACAAACAAAGAAGTATCGATATAACAATCCATGGCCAGGTGCACCCTTCAGATTTCTCAAAATCTGACAAACAGTTGCAAAATGTCTGTCACGAAGAGCATGCATATTCTAACTGACAACCCCCAACAACATAAGTAATGTCGGGGTGGGTAGCGTTAAGGTAAATCAATTTGCCAGCAAGTTGCCGATAGCGGCCAACATTAGGAAAAAGATCCTCATGTTCAGCATCAAGCTTAACAATTGGATCTATAGGAGTCTTAGCTAGTCGAGAACCCAAGGGACTAGTGTCTCAGACAAAAGATCAAATACATATTTCCGTCGGGAGAGAGAGATGCCTTGAGAAGAACATGCAACCTCAATCCTAAAAAAATAACGAAGGATACCCAAATCTTTAGTGTGAAACAGCGTACCCAAATGATGATTCAAATCATTAATACCAGTAGAGTCACTTCCAGAAATGATAATATCATCAACAAAAACAATCAAGGCAATGGTACAAGCAGAGGAATGACGAACAAACATAGAATGATCAGAAGTAGAGCGCTAAAAACTATAGTTAAGTATAACGACACTGAACCTGTCAAACCAGGCACAAGGAGATTGCTTCAGACCATATAGAGCCTTCCAATGGGGACAAACAAGGTTTTAGCCAGCCAGCTGATCCATGTAAACTTCTTCTTAAAGATCTTCATGAAGAAATGCATTCTTTATATCAAGCTTATATAAAGGCCACAAACAAACAACAGTAACATCAACAACCAATAGAATTTGAACGGAATTAAGGCGAGCAACATGAGAGAAAGTTTCAAAATAATCAATACCATATGTTTGAGTGTATCCTTTAGCAACCAAGCGGGCCTTAAGGAACTTGATAGAACCATCAGGAAGGTACTTAACAGTATAAATCCAACGACAACCCACTATTTGTTTTCCAGGTGGAAGAGAAGTAAGTTCCCAAGTCGTATTAGTAAAAATGACACTTATTTCCGCATTCATAGCATGCTTCCAGCCAATCGAAGATAAAGCATGTCGATAAGAAGAGGGTACAAAAATAGAAGACAAGGCACAAGCAATGAATGGAGAGAAAACGAAGTACGACCATAAGACACAAACTGAGCAATAGGGTGTTGAGTACAAGTATGTTTATGTTGACATAAAGCAATGAGTAAATTATTAGACTTTGGAAAAGAGGAAGGAACATAAGTGAACCTCAGACAAAAAATATGCTGGAGTCGGGCCATAAGGGACAACCGAACGAATCCGGGAGCGTTGATAAACTTGCAAAGGAGAATTAGTTGCAAGAGAAGAAACATGAGACAAAGATGGGGAGGAAGAAGACATGGGTATAGGAAAAGTAGGAGTTGAAGACAGAAAGGGAGGGTCCCCCTCATGACGACATATGAGATTGGATGACAGTTGTTGACCAAGAGTAGAAAAGAAGGAAGTCGACTCAAAAATGTAATATCAGCACTAACAAAGTATCGCCGCGAGGGAGCGAGGCAGGTCATCCTCTTTAATCAGAGAGCCTTTGTATTTAAAGCCTTTGACTCAAAAGCCTTTGGGGCATCCATAGAAAATAAGAAAATTTACCAATCAAATAACAATGAGCAAAGATACCAGCAGTGAAGCCACACAAGAGCCAACAAACTAACCAAGAAGAGCAGAAAATGAAAAAGACAGCAGAAATACTCCAAAACAAGTCAATTGAGGGTGTTTTTGGCTAAAAACAAGTAAATATTCCAACAAATCAAGAAGAAACCATCAAGATAGTCCTCAAATGCTGATTTCGGCACCCACACGACGACTTTGAAGCAGCAACAACGTCGGGTAAGGACCAAAACAGTCAGCCGTCCTTTTGTTTTTTTAAAAAGCAAGCAAAAAATCCGCCAAATCAAGAAGAAACCTTTAAAACAACTCTCAAAGACTAATTTCGGCACCCACACAGGAGATTTGAAGCAGCAAAAAGGTTGGGTAATGACCAAATTCGCAGATCAAATAAAATAGGGCCGAATTACCGAAAAGACCAACAAAAAAAATCCGAAACTTGCATCAAACAACTTAAAAAAAAAAAAAAGAAAAAATCATCATAAAAACTAGGGGGCAAGTCGATCAAAGAGAGGTGTTCGTTGGACTCAGGCGACTGTACAAATGATGACATCATGTTGACGTTATCGTACGAATGATGACGTCAGCATGTCTCTGTTATCGTACGACGACTCCCAGAGTGTTCTAAGGTGTTTGAGGTATGGATCGTGTTGCTATGATACTAAGTTGAAGTGTAAATTAAGGCTAAATGGAAGAAGAAAAGAAGAGGTAGAAAGAAATTAGAGGAAAGAGAATAGGCTAAGGCTTAAGTAAAGTAATCTCTATACCTTAGTATCCATATATACTAGTTAAATAAGTAGCAAGATTTCAAGGTTACCCTTATAAGAATTAATAAAAAATAAGACTCGCTAACACAAGTCTTTAGTATCAATTTCTTGGATTCATTTGAGTAAATAATTCTTTTGCAGGAGGAGGTACGTTGCCATGCAGAATTCTCAAACGTCACTTGGGATGGAAGCAATGCATAACGTATCTGGACATGGTGTCAACAATTTGAAACAGGAATTTGAAAATCCAAATGGATTTGATGATTTTTCAATGTCTGAAATTCCCAATCAGTTTAGCTCATTTATGTCTCCATCCAATTCATCCTCGTCTACTTTCAACAATCCTACTGACAATGCAGACAAAGTTTCCTCTGTTGTGAGCATGCTGAAGGGTACATTAGAGCGCAAGAAGCTTACTAACCAGACTGCAAGAGGAGCTGTTGAAGATAGCTCCTTAGGATTTTATGGTGCCCAAGAAGTACTAGCTGACACCGGTTTGAATCAAGGACAAGGAAATCATGATCATGAGACACACAGAACATTTCCAGATTTATCATCTGTTCAAGTTAATGATCCTGGGGTTTTACAAGCAGTTGAAGGATCCTTGTATATGGACTTGGAAGGTTTTGTAACTCCTAGAAACCCAATGCAGATGAGCACAGTATCTCGAGAACCTTCACAAAGTGAATCTTCTGCTGCTGAACCAGTAGTCTCAACCGGATTTGACGCATGTGATGGGCCCAGCAACTCAGCTCAAACTATGAGTGAGAGCTCCAGGAAACAACTTGGAAATGGAAGGAGTTCAGAAAATGGCTCTACAGCCAAAGGTACGCATAATATGCTATATATGACTTCAGTTTTTAAATCACAATTATCACATGCATAGAGTCGATCAAGCAATTGAGTAATCTACTTATCATTGTTGTTTAGCAATGCCTCGTCTGAGTTATTTGCTGTTCCTAAGATATTCAGCTTGAGGACAACCATGGTTTCTGTTTCTCAGCAGCATTTCTGATCACCTGGAGCTTTTGTTTTCTGTTCCACTGTCACTAGCTGTTTTCTCCTAAAAAGCAACTGAATTTTCTTTAATTAGAAAAATAGCACCCATAAGATTGGACATATGGAATTATCACTATCATATTTTTATACTTTTGAAAGACGTGAAACCGGAAATGTCAGAACTTTTTGCTCAATAATCTTAACTCTCTATAACATCTCAGCTGTGGGACTACTTCTCTATGGTTCCATTTTACATTAGTACTTGATGGCCAGAAGAGGGGCTACATATCAAGATCATCTTCCAGTGGAAGGTATCTGGATGTTTCAAGGAAATAGTTAAGTAGGTTTTATCCTTGCGTTGCTTTTGAACCAAAAAAAAAAAGTGTTGTTTAGAATGCAGCCATTTCAAGAAAATGGGACCCTGATTAGAAAGGGATATTGTATGAAGTTTTAAAAGACCGCTGATGAACTTATTCCAAATTTGATTCATTTCTGAGAATCCCATAACACTTCTCTGGTTTTTTTGCCCTTATTAGAAATATATATGTTCACTTGGTGTGAGTATTTCTTTTTTGAACTACAGACGTCAGGGAACATATATATGGCAGCTTAAAAGATGATCGGAAGGTATGCTCTACCCAATCCTATTGCTTTGATAATGAAACACAAACTATCAACACTATTGTTAAAAAAGATTGTAGATAGCTACTAAACTTTCAAAATTTTCTTTTTGTTGTTTAACTGTCTTCAGCAGAAAGGAAGTCTTGTTCGATATGGATCTGTGAAATCAGTTGGTTCAGGTAATGAAATTTCTTTAGAAGTTCAAGCTTCCCATTCCTATACCTCATTAATTTGAATAAAAAATTAGACTACAAGTGTGATAATGAAACAAAGTTTAGGTCTATCTCCAGTTTTACCCTCCCTGCAACGTCGATTAACAGTAGGTAATGCCCTTCTAAATTAGACTACTAAGGGGAACATTTTGTTCTTTTTATCTGAACTTGTGAAATCTGAGATTGCATTCCTTTAACTATTGGGTTTTCTTCTGCTTGATGATTTTGAGTTAAAATTTTGGACATGTTTTGGGTCATGGTAGTACCAAAATGGTTGTAAATAAGTCTCATTAGGTTGTGTCTGGATTCAACACTGAATGGAGCTTTAGGTTGGAAAAATATGGAGTTCCTCCATATCACTGTTAAAGATTATAAAAGATGCAGAGGCTTAATTGTGCAATGTAATTGGGTGCCAACTGACGATTATTTGGGAAACAAAGTTAATGCGACAAAAATAGAAGCAAGTGTGACATTAGAGCTACCTTATTTTTTTTTTTTTCCATTTTTTTTTGTCTTCTCCTAGAAATTTTAAAAATTGTCCTACTCTTGAAAAAAAAAAACTTTTTTTTAAAGTCTGAGTTGAACAAACTAACATGATGCTGTTGCTGGCTTCTTGCTGGTTCAAGAATTTGAGTATTACTTCTTTCTTTTATGCTTATTACATGATATCTATCCATTTATATGTGAAGAACTCTCTGTTTTTCCGTCTTCTATCCATATTTTGACTCAAGCACTGTGTCAACATTTATTTCTCACTGATTTATTACTGTAAAATTTATCAAGTTATATAATTTTCTCTAACGAAAAGAAGTATTGCAGTGGAGAAAGGGGATCCAACAAAGAAGCGTAGGGTGGAGCGATCCCGGAAGTACGTACTTTCTTTATAAATACTTTTCTTCAACATTTTATTATCGAGTATGTTGTTTAACCTCCGGAACAGATTCGCTTCAACTTTTAGCCACTGAAATGCAAAAGTCCCTAGCTTTCTTGGCGTCTTTTTTCAAGGTATTATCTTTGTGTTGATTTTTCTGTTGATGTAGAATGGCAGAGGCAAAGGAAAGAAATCTGACACCACCAATTCCATCAGACATGCAGTCCATTTTGAAGCGCTGTGAGAATCTTGAGAAGGAAGTGCGATCACTCAAACTTAACTTGTCTTTCATGAATAGGTACTGGCAGAAACCATTAATTAACTTACAATAGGAGTATCATACACATTTGATTTTAAATCAAATTTTATTTTCAATTGACCTACTAAATCTTGGTTTTAGTCGATGTGAAGCATGAATATGGTCCAGATCTTTTTGACTACTGATAGATGATAATATGATCAGATGCTTGTTCTTTTGGCAAAATTACCCAAAATTTTATGCTGTTGTTAACTATTTGATATCTTCTAAATTTCAGAAAGGATTCTGAACAGACCAAGCAGATAGAGGAACTTCAAAATCAGAATGATGGGTTGACAGAAGAAAAGGAGCGTCTTCTAGAAGAGATCGAAAGGATTCTTGCAGAAATTTGAAATATGTGAGAGACCTTACCTTAGTCTGTTTTGCCATCGTCATCTTTCATCGGCTTTGGGCACAAGGATTAACGATGCTATAAACATTTAAAAAATCCAAGCTATCGTAACAACCCCTGGAATGTCCAAAATTCTTAGTTGAGTTTCTGCAAGGTACTTCAATCCCAAGCATAAACAATGTAAATGCAACCCTTCCCTGTATCATTGAGGGTGGGTTGCTAGTTTGCTAATGTTTTTAGAATCCTGCAAGTGTCCTGTATTCAATACTGTGACTACTATATTTGACATGGCATAACCATGAGCTGTGATTTTCGTGAACTTGGAGAGCAGGTTGGGGTCCATTTTACAACATAGAAAGATGGGTGAGCTGCTTGCTGAGGTGATCACACACACAGTAAATAATTGTATGCAAGAAACTTTAGCCATTTGGATTCTCAATGCGCTTGAAGCGTTTTCGTTGTGTAAATAGCAGGGTGCATCTTATTGGAAAAAGGCAAACTGGTTTGCCGGCCAAAACTTTTAGAAAACAGAATCTTGCCCCATTTTGGTGGATTAATATATGTAATCTCAAAACATAAACTTCCCCTGTTGAAGGGTTGGAAAGCCACTTTTGCAGCTGTGGCTTATGTTGTGGAACCCTGCACAACGGAAAACTAGAGGAAAGATGGAGGCTTTGAAAGAATCAAAATAACAAATTTCAATCACTGGGACGCGATCTAGAGAAAGAAATTGACAACTATTATGAAGGTGGGGGAAGTCAAATTCTTTACATCATAATCACAAGCATTTTTACTTCTTATTTGAACATCAGTTATGAGTTCACTGCATTACCTTTAGCCAAACAAAAGAAGACATGGGAAATCCTTCCACAGGTTTATAACAATCAACTGAGCACAGGCCGAGTTACATGGTCCAGCTGCTGCTTCAGTTGGAGGCCAGTGCTTAAATCACCTAGGGCAGTAGTTGGTCTGGGGCCAAACGAGACAACCTTGAAGCCTTTTCATCTACTGGCAAGCCAAAGAAAAAAGATCTTCCTCATTATTCTGTTTTCACATGTACACCAGCAAAAGAGCTGATAACACATGCCAAGCTAGCCTTCCTACAATTACAAATCTCTGCAAGTACCTTGACACTTTACGAACTGCAAGGATTCTGTTTTATAAGTTACCTGTACTAACACTTATCCCGCTACATTGGCCAGATCCTACGTATGACAAAATACAACAGGCTACCTACTCGGATGCACTCTTTGCACAGTATGCCACATTTATTTTTCATTATAGTTCCAAAAGATTGCTGAATCCAGTTCCTATAGTTTCTAGCACTCCTAGGAAAATGAGTCCTGTCTCGTATTAGTGCACTCTGAAAATATCTGGGAGGCCGAGCTTTTTCCCATACTGGATGGCCAACCAACCCATAAAGGACAAGTATGCTACAAACAAACAAGCCTGCTTTAAGCGGGCTGCGTACGAAGCCAGTGGGAGTATCCTGACTGGAAAGATTTTGCGGAAACGAAACTTCACTTGTTGGAGAATTGTAATCAAGCTTATGGAGATCAAGGAAGTTGAAAAACCAGTTAGTACACCAGCTACCACTTCCCACTTCCAGTACCGGGCTCTTCCCCTGCCGGCAAGCCAGGATTCTAATATTCTTGTGGACCTATCAAGTGTAAAAGCCAATGGTACTTAAAATATATAACCAAAGGATATACAGAGAAAAAACACAGCCATGTCAGGTATATATGCAAACATTCTCCTCAACCATTTCCAGGATAATAGATGATGCCATATATCAATTATAAGAAGTATTCTTAATAACCAGATTTTAGATAATAAAAAATTCCTCCCCAATAAAAAGGAAGGAACAACATTGCTTACGTATGTAGATGAGCAGCAATATCCAAATCTCACCGGTAATTATCTAACATGTGGACCACAGTCACTTTGACTGTGCTGTTTGCTTGGGGAGGAAAAAGAAAAATGCACGGATTGAAGTTTGAACCTTAAAGAGTTAGCCGATTTTCACTAACCATATGTTGTTCTTAAGATAGTCTCAAAGGCTTTAGCTTTTGTCCCATCAACCAATGATGGCCTTTTGTTTTCTTCTTTTTTTTCTGGGTGTTTGGGGTTGTATACTAGTTAAAGACCTATGCTCCAGATTTATTTGCACCTAGTGCCTGGCTCTCATCCTTGAACCTTAGTTCTATGCATGAAAGCTTGAGCTTTTACCATCACACCAAGCCACAGTCCCTTTTTAGGACAAATTGATTGTCCTAAAATCTTGACACTTCATTCTTCCAATTCCATTACATTATGGTTCTGTTTGATTCAACTTATGTTTGAACAACTTATTTGGGTGACTCCATAGTTTAAGACTGTCTGTATTCAAGGAAATCCAAACCCACATGTGCAAAACGCAATCTAGGTCTTGCAAATTTGGCCACAAAATTTTTTTTTCTTTCCTTTTGCTTGTTTTCTTTCTTTCCCCTTTAGAGTGAAAATACATCAATCCAAGTAGAAAGAATTTGATCTTTCCTTGACAAAGTTCCACCTCGTTTCTTCCCACATTTCTATCCTCACCGTAGAAATCTCTGAAAGATCTCATGGTCAAAATGGACAAAATTGCTCCAACTTGTTACAAATTCAGGAAGATTAAGAACTATCTTTAGCATATTTAGATAAACCGAGATGCAAACAATGATCATTAACAAAAAGGACTATGGTTACACATGTAACAAAGAAAAAGAAACAATCGAATATGTTTTTAAAAAAAATGCAGAAAAAAAACTTTGAAAGGCATACCGAAAAGGTGAGAAATGGTTATTCAAGATTTTTCTGGACTTCTCTGTGCCCAGAGGTTTTGTGAATATGTTATCTGCCTTAACAGCTTATCACTTCGATAAAGATGAGTTCCACAAGATTTTTATGTACACTTAAAGGTTTAGTTTTTTTTTTCTTTTTTTTTTTTGCAACAAAGCATAATAAGGGGGGAGAAAAAAGGGGGGGGGGGGGGGGAATTGGAATCTTGAAGTGGAAACTTCCTGACATTGAATGATCAGATTCTTAAGATCATCATGAATGGAGTATGAACATCCAACAAAAATGAAGGCAACTAGCTCTACCCAACTATTCATTATTTCCCCTTTGTCCTGTCTTCCTAGTTCTTATTAATAACATTCTTTCTTCTGTTCTGTTACATGTATGAGGGTCTTTATCAGAATTAGAAAGGGAAATTCTCCCGCATCAACAGGAATGCTGAGCCTGAAAAGCCAGCTCTGCCGCAGCATCTTCGATGTGCAAAATGTGAAGGAAAGAATTCCATAGTTACATTTCATGACTTCTATTCTCCAAAAATCCCCAATCACGATGCCTCACTGAGTCACCGTATTTGTAGATCAAAAGAGTTGTCAATTACAGTTATCCTACTTGTCCTAGACTCGCAGTACATAGTGATGGATTCCAGTTGTATCCAGGCAGATACCCAGAAGTTATCCTCTCAATCCAGGGTGCTAGGAGAGATGAACTGGATCAAGACCTGATCTTTAGCATTTATTTGCACAAAGAGGTAGTCCAAAAACCAAGACCTAAAGATTTTTGTATCAGGCTTTTACTGATGGACCAAGCGATTCTGAATTGTGAAGGGGAGAAATTATTGTCCTTGATAACGTACAAGGGTACAAAACTGTTTCTTTCACTGAAAACAGAAACATCTCTAAGTTATTCAAAAGTTGAACCCTACATTTGAGAAAGCATAACAAGTATATACCAAAGTACATGTGTGCCTCATGGTGAGAAAAGCAAGTCACAAAGTAAGCATTTGCAGAAAGGAAAGATAGAAGCAATGAGAATACACAATGCATTTATATATGTATATCCAGTCATGTTGCACACACACAAATGCAAACGTCCAAGACATGTTGGATATATATCCAAGAGTATTTAATAAATATCAATCCTATCGTAATAGGAATGGTTGCTTTGTAAACATAGCTACAGCAGTAAATAATCGGAAGCAGAGTCATGTGATGACATTATGATTTCTGTCCAAGCATAAGTCTGGTCAAGGGAAAAGAAGTTCCCTCCTGTATGGCGTTACAGCCAGCTAAACCCCAACTTTCTCAATGAATCTGATAGCAGAAGGCAAATTACATTGATAACTAAAAGTTCCTTGTGGGCTATTAGAACTATTAATAAAGAATTTAGATCATACACCTTGATAACATCAGATCCTAGACACTAAATGACTCTAATCAATGCATATTTGACCACCTATTCATTATCCTTTTCTCATCCGCACTCAAATACACTCTTTTGGGAAAGGGTATCCTGCATAAATAATTTTTCTTGCAAAAGTCATAAAGAAATAGATCAAACAATCACGAGTCTCATGACAGACTGATTAGTATATTTCTGGTATCTGTTTCATCAGCATTCAGCAGAGGCTTCCATAGTATAAACAAGGGTTGTAACTTGAAAATAAACGATAAACCAATAGATGTAAGGAATTATTAATCTAAGAAACTCCATTTTAGGAATAAATCACCCACATGGAAATGCATTAAAGAGTAAATCATAGAAAATAATTCATTGCACTCACAGGATGAAATATCGTCTGAGCATCTCAACTGTAGATGGATCTTTGGCTTGGCAATTAAAGAAACTATCATGATAAATGTTTACTTTGGAAAGGCCAAATGCATACCAGCAGTCATAAGTTTCATTCACCTAAGAAATGCCAGAAAGGATGTAAGAACATCATATCATTATCAAAAGTTAAAAATAATGTAGTTTTATTCTTATCAATCCCTCCTCCTGTAGACTTCTTAATTTTTAGATTATAAATTGTAAAATACAAAACGTTTGATTTGGTTATGAATAGAAATTTCTAAAATAGATATTACAACATTTTGTTCACACTTCTTTTCTAATATGTAGTGTGTGGAAACTGATTTACTACTATTTTGATATAAAAGAACATAATTGCATTTTTTAGTATATAGTAAGTGATCAAAATGCATTCGAAATATGAAAATGAAGAAAGAGTTATTATTTTTATGTATACATATAAAATATATATTTACTAACTGTCGTGCCCCTTCCAATTTTTTTTAAAAATTAGTATATCTGTGTGTACATATCGTGTCGTATCCATACTTCTTAGGTGAGAAACTACAATAGAAAGTTTGTAACACCTACCTTGAATTTATATTTGGTCAACCATGCAACACCAAAATTAGGCCTGCAATGAAGGGGAAGGGCCTCATTTGGTGCCTCCGCAAGTGCAAACTGTGTCTGACCCAAATGATCTTTGTATTCAACCTGAAACTTGTGAAAAAGGAAATAACTTAATTCTAAAATAAAAACTATATGTGGCTTAAATTCTATAACCATAAGGAGAGCATTCATTGAGAACATCAAAAAGAAACAAGGAGACGAAAGATGCATATACTATAACCCTCTAATAAATCAATATTTCCCATGAAAATAGGGTTGTAAATGGATGATATTTTGATCCAAATCCAATCAAATAACAATGATACAGTAAAGGAAGTTTCAATTCTTAATCCTGTTGGACTGATTTGTTAAAAAGTCAAATACGAAAAATATTGGTGCCAAAAGCACAAATATAGTAGTCATGTTGATCAAAAAAGAAAAAGTAAGTGAATATGCAACACCAACAACACAAAAGAAAAAATTTTAACTTGGCTCGGTGGCCAATATGGCTGCACTCACAAGCAAAGACAAACAACTTCCCTATAATAAAAAGATTAAAAGTAGATGGATGTTTTTCAAACCCTACCAAAAAGTGTCCAACCCAAAAATCCAAAAAAGAGTAAAAAAAATCCACTACCAAAATTATCAATTCAACACAACACAAAAGTAAAACACCAAGAGAAAAAGAGAGAATCAACCAATAGATACTCTTTCATGAAAACATGCCCCCATGAATCGAATTTGGTTAGAATCGAATTTGGTTAGACACAAATTCGTTTCACTAAGTATAACCAAATTTTTTGTTTGAAAAAATGTTTAGGATTCTTTCCTCATTCGAAAATTACATAAATGAGAAAGTAGAACTTGGAATTTGAGACAAATCCTAAGTATCTCCACCTTTGATCAAATTCCACAAAGTAGCCAAGTTGTCTTCTTCATGAGACAGATTAGTAAATTAAGCCCCTCGGCTACCTAAGTGCATTTGTGGAGGCTTTTGGCACTGGAATATTTCTAGGGTTAGAGTTTTATAAGATGGCAGAAGGCTTCTAGGGTTTCTAGACGGAAAAGATATGTTTGGGCTTGATTTTCAATTTCATAAGTCACAGGTCACGGGATTTCTAAAATTAGTTGCAGAAATTCTCTGGACAACTGCTATTTTATGGTTTTATGGTGTGGATTTAATGAGCAGAGGGTAGACGAAAGGGTTGGAGATGATTTGGGTGTGATTGAGTGGGTTTTTGAACTAAAAATAGCACTTTTGGAGGGCTGTGAACAGTATCCGGAGAACACTACATGGGTTATTTGCGCACAGAAGAAGAAGAGGAAGAAGAGAAGTGGATGTGGAAAGAGATGCTTCACCCTTGCAAGGGTTAGACAAATTCACACAAACACAATCTCAAATTCTCATAAACTCAACTTCCATTGAATATCAGATTGATCTGGCAAAAAATATGATCAACTCTGAGAGAGAGAGAGAGATGCATAGAGTCATAGTATTGGAAACATGTAATTTCTAACTCTTCATTTGTACACAATCCAGATTAATTATACGAATGGCTTGATGCCATCTAGTAATAATTAGATATTGAAAAATGTCGAAAAATCTCAAAATGCATCTTCCATGGTTTTGATTTTCATCTTAAATAGGTGATCATAGTCAGATAGTCAGTCTACATTACAAGCTTTTAAAGTACTTCACATTAGTAACATTAGCTTCTCCTGCTACTCACATGCACTGCCAATTACAGTAGCGTTTGGCAATATGGCTTGTCGAAATGATGCCACTTAAACCTCATTTTGTCCATTAATGTTGATTTCCAAACAAGGTGCAACTGGAATTCCAAATTCTAAAAATTTTCCAAAAGAAAGAACCAAAAAAATAGCAAGATAACAAATATGCCAAAATTTAACTTAAGTATTCTTGACATGGGACTTCAAAGTTGCCAGCAAAAGTTAAATATTCTTGATAAGGTACTCCTAAAAGAAAATTGATACAATATAAACGATCACATGGCTTAAGAATCAGCAACATTCACCTTGAATATGGAAGCCCAATAGTAATCAGAACGACATCGAAATTTCTTTCTTTCAAAGGGGTAAAACACATTCTTTGCTTTAATTGAAAAGCCCAAGTTCACAGACCTTTGTTGATCTAAGATCCACACCTGCAGAAAAAGGAAAGGAAGGGGGTGGGTGGGTGGGTGGGTGGGTTTGTTGGTCACCAAATCAAGCTTGCATTCCACAATAAGCCAATAAATATATATTTTTCTGGGTCTACCAAACAAATAAATGCATGCCCAATAATGCATATGGAACAGCCATAAATCATACTATATGTTAAACTTGCCCGGAGTTCAAATTTTTTCGGTTCGTGTTTGATTATCAAACATTTTATCACATTCCATCGAATTTTTTTGTACATGCATTGTGTGCTTACTTGTGACATCCTATTAGATATAACTTCAAGAAAGAGAACTTCTTTTATTGATAATTTTAAGAATGAAAATTGTCTTGGTTTTGAACTGTAGATGTTTCTCATACAATCCAAAACATGATACTGCTCATCGTTTAGCAAGTATCCAGCAACTTTCCAAGTTATTCCAAAAAATATTCTCCATATGCTTAAAAATGAGAGATCACAGCCACTTCAAGTTGATGAATTAGAGGAATAGCTCTTACAAATCAGATGAGGTTTCTTCATGAATTCTCCCTCTGCTAATTGTTGGAACCTGGTAAGAAAGAATTAAGAGCGCGTAACTAAACCTTTCAAAAAATACAAAAACCTCTTGAAAATTTTCGTGTATCCTCACTTTCGCACGAACTATCAAGAAAAAATGTCATTATTTTAAGTTAGACATCAATGATGACTACAGCGTGGTGGAAGATGATGAAGCAAGGATATAATGAAAGGTAAACATACTACACAATAAGAACACACCATTACGAAAAATAATCTGAAAAGGAAAAATAGAATACAACTATTGCAAAGACATGATGAGAAAAAATCAACTACATATAGAACCCATAATAGTCATTTATACCATTCCGCACTGGCTGGAATGGCTTGGAATGTTCATTCCAGTAGAAAATGGAATAGTTCTCTTTATGTTTATTAAGTTGTGTTTGTCGCAACTAATTTTTTGGCTAGTAATGGTTCAGTCCGCCCCTTCTAGGTAATTTTGTGCAATATCCCAACTCACCATCTGTCTCTATAGGAATAGCAGTTCAAATATTTGACCATTCTTCCAGCTTGATTGTAAGAAAACTATAATGCTACATGTGTTATATTCAGTAGCCAGGCGATGAGTCCCCAACTTACTGCACATAGTAGTTGTGCAAGAGTGTTGCATGTGCTCCTTATCTCGTTGTGACTTTTCTTTCCTTTGCTAAATTATTTTCCATATCTTGTTGGTTACCTCCTTTATTAGACTTGTCCTTCTTACTTCACAAGTGGAGAAAGGCAATGTTGAACGGGTGGAAATAGGTGACTCCTACTTTTTTGTAAAACAAAAACTGCTCCGACACAAAGTAATTCTTGGACGAACCTTAGTAATCACTCAATAGAATAGGACAGATATATTATAACGTGGGGTTTCAGAACTTCAAAACTGGTATATGCAGTTTGTCCTGAAGTACAACCTACCTTCAAGTTCTCTCATAAAATTGGCTAGGTTGGAGGAGGCTAATGAGATTTCATTTTATTTTATTTTTATTGGCAGGAGGATAACTAGATTTTAATTCAAATGAGTTACAGTTTCGACGAAGCAGTCTAATAATTGTTCATCGTTAGATCAATTATCATGAATCTCTCTCTCCTATATACGAGATCTTTGCAAATACTGCAGTGGATTTTATCAATAAAGTTCTCAATTGGCTGTTTTACACCGAGGTTTCCCCTTGGATGGGGGACAAGCCTATATTCTTTTTGAGACTCTTCTCTCTTAAATTTTCTCATATCAAACATGCACGTTAAGTAAGTTGCATGCATAAAAATCTACAACATTCCCGGCAATAAGTGGGAACGGTCACAGACAATTACCATCTGATAATGAGTCTTTAAGCTGCTGTCATAGAAGGGAAACATGGTTATAATGTACAACAATAATATGTAAACATGCATAACTCATAAAACTATAAATTACTGAAAAAAAGGGCCATTGCAATTGCCATTTTCAACCTAACCGGCACCTTTCTTGTCACCAAAAGATCCCTAACCCCAGATATAACCGCTATACTCAGAAAATTTAGATGTTTCATTGCTGAGAGAAGGTAAACAAGATATTGAGATTCAAATGAAAGAATTTTAGTTTCCGTTCAGGGTAAGTCTTCTTTATTTTGAAATTAGGCTCTGTTCAGGGTAAGTCTGTTTTACTTTACCATGCTTTCTTTTTCTGTGTTCCCACATTTTCTCAGGAACCAAACTGACCCTAGTACAGTTCAAGTGAAATAAGGGGCAAAGGAATTAAAAGAACTTACTGCTGGATATTATCTTGCATTGGGAGGGAACCGAGATCGAGTTGGAGATTGATAAATTACCAGCCAAAAATGCTGTAAACCCTAGTATAAATGATAATGACAAGAGGGCGATGAGAGAGAAGAGAAGTACAACACAGCCACGCAAGCACACGTTGCGAGGACCCTTCTTCACCGTGGTGGTCTCCCGAGAATCCATGGTGTATGGGGTGATTACGACTTGCGAGGTTCTATTGTGAATTAATTGGTGGTTGGAGGGCTGGCTCGGAAGTTCCCGGCCACCGGAAGTTTCATCCGGTGATCGGAGTTTGCATCGCATAGAGAAGTGGGGTCCCCCTTTTTCTTTTTTGTTTTATCAAATGTATGATTTGTTTTCTAATTTGTGGGTGACAAGGTGGCATGAGAGGAAGGCATTTTGGTGTAAAGGAAGCAATCCATTGTGTCGAAAACCCATTACAGGCTATTTGGGATTGGGAGAAGGGAAGTAAAATAATAATAAAGAAAAAGGGAGTAAAAATTTTACATTAATTTGTCTTTTATCTCTGTTTTCTTCTTTCTATTTTTATTTTATTTTATTTATAAAATTAAACACGAAAAGAATAGCAAATAATTTTCAAGTTCTAAACAGACTGTTAATGGAAAGATTATTGTTAACATGATATCAAAATTAGGAGGAATTGAGAATCAAATTAACCTGATTTTCATATATCATTTAGTTCAAATATGTTCGGGCTCTGGAGTTTATTTCTATTTTGTGTCTTAATTCAAATAAACTACACGACCTCATCTTGGTTGTTAAGTTTTAGTTTTAGCAATGTGTCAATTTTTTTGAATGAAATGGAGATAATCAGAACATGCCTACTTGCATTAAATTTTTTTAAAAAATAACAAATAAAATTTCATGATTCACATGATAAATCTTTTTTTTTTTTGTGTGTGTGGATTTATCGAACCTTATATCGCCAAATAAGCTACATCAATTGAATGAGTAATCTTGTACTAGGACTTTTCCAAATTTCATATAATGCTGAAGTGTTTGACCATTTGATCATAGCATTCGGAGGACTAAAATTGAAGTACATTTATTGAGACTATAAAATTTGAAGTAACCTTGATCCTAATAATTTTTTTTTTCCATCCATAATGTGGTTTTCACTACACTATAAGTTTTACAGAAAATACGCTTTTGTTATTTGGGGCTGATATTGCTAAAAGCTAAAGCTAAAAGCATAAAATTGAAGCTTCCACAACTAATCAAATATTTATTCAGTGAAATGTTTATTTGATGCTGACCTACTCATATTTAGCAAGTTAAAAGATTGCTGGAGAAAAATTTGTTACTTAAATAAATTAAACTTAAATATATTTTAAAATTACAGTTAAGTTTAAATAGCCTTTTTGGGCCGTTAATTGAAGTTTGGCCAACCTCGGCTCAGCTCGAGAAAAATAAAACTTTGAGGCCAATATTTATTCTCAAATTGCAAACTAGTACTAACGAAAACTGCCGCCACTGATTTTACGGCTCGTGCTTGCTTGTATACACACGTGCACTCATCACCTCCACGTGGCAGCAATCGACGATGGCGTCCCTTCGAAGTTCAAGCTCACAAAACCCCTTCAAAGAAACAGGGATACACATGTCAATAGTCAAATTCTCATACCCTTCAAAAACCCAGAAATCCAATTACATTTCGCGCTTTCCCTCTAAATTCTTCGCGCCTCAATTCCTCCCTTGGGTTCGAAAATCTCTTTACCTGTCTTGATTAAACCGACCGATTTTCCTCAACTTTCTTCCCAATCGTATCGGGAAAATTCCTCTGGGGTTTTTGTGGGGAAATGGCGATCAATTTGACGGAAGGCGCGATAGCGATGCTGTCGAGCGGGGACGTGCAGGGGGCTGATGTGAAGCCGGTGCTTCAAGTGGCGGACCTCAGGTTGGTGAACACGCAGAACCAGACCAACGAGAGGTATCGTATTCTACTCTCCGATGGTGCGCATCTCCAGCAGGGGATGCTCGCCACCCAGAAGAACGAGTTGGTCCGGTCCCAGAATTTGCAGAAGGGTTCCATTGTTCAGTTGACTCAGTTCGTTTGTAACGTCATCCAAGGGCGCATGTAAGTCCGTATGTACATATCTTGCTGTATATATGAGTGTATCTACGTGTTTATGAGGTGATGGGCTGAGTAACTATGCTGGAGTGAATGAAATTGACACCGAAAAAGCTCTAAAGAGTGATCTTTTTATTAGGATGAGTGTACAATTTGATTTTTGTTATAACTGTACGAGAAATATAAGTTCACAGTTTGGGCTTTTGCCTCGAGGAGATGTTTACTGCCTCTAGTTTACTGTTTATATGCCCTCTTGTAATGAATGTTTTGTTGAAGTGTTCTGACTGATGATGGCATCATCTTGGCTTTTGTCAGGGTTTAGTTTTCCTGAATCTGTATTCATGTAATGCAAGTTTTTGTAGCGCTGCGCACATGATATTTAATTGAACTGAAAAGCTCAATGCAGTAATGAATTGGTGAAATTATGTTGTAACTTGTGAGCACAAAAGTTGTAAGCAGAAAAGACTGATTTACCGTGTGCTGATTCGTTGCAATTAAATTAATTATGTAAATAAGTTTTGTCTTGCAAAGTCTTTCATGCTACCATGTTCTTTTTGCTGAACTTATGTCAATAAAAGCAAAAGCAAAAGACAAGATGGTAAGGCGCATGACCGCATACAGAACGTTATAGTTCTAGAACATTGATGGCAGCATGGGGTCCTTACTTGATGAAGTTAAAGCATCAGAAGAATTGAACTGAACCCTAATGAACAGGAGATATTTTTTTCCAGCCTTTTTTTTTTTCTTCCTTTTTATTACCTTGTGGACGAGCCAGCAGAATGCTTGTAATGTCATCCTATATTGATTATTAGGAATTTATTTTTTTGGGTTCTTGGGTCTCCCTTCTCTTTGGGTTATATGGAGTTTTTTTGGTCTATTGCCCTTGTTTAGACTTCAGACTAAATTGTTATTTGAGGAAGTGTGTAATGGTAGTGAATTAGGTGTTGAGTATTTAACCACCATCTGATGTTCAAGATCGAATGGAGGTCTTACCATTGTGGATGGAGGATAGTGAGCGGGCTAGTTGTGGAGCTGTTTGGGAATTTATGGTAGGCAGTAGGCACTGAGATGGCAAAGGATCACTGGAGATAAGGGGTGAGAGCTGGGGTGGTCTTGCATAGAGGGAGAGAGTGGCAATGGAGAACCGGAATTTTTTTAGCATCGATACTATAAGCATTAAACTGTACGGCTTTTTTTTTTTTTTTTTTTTGCTGTTGGTTTGAAACATTGACCAACACTATTGGCCATGTAAAGCTTACCTCAATTACCACAAACATTTATGTTCCACTTCACAATTGCATCAGGTGAATCCATTTGGTGAGTTTATATGCTGTTTGTTTCTATTTTATGTGTACATCGCTCACAATTTTGATTCCTTTCCTTTAAACAGGATTATTATCATCATCGATTTGAATGTGATACTTGAAAAGTGCGATCCTATAGGCGAACCAAAACAATATGAGCGACCTGGCACCAATATTGGTTCTGCTCCAGTGGCAAGATCTTCTGCACAGGTGCAGTCTTCTGTTGATCAGCCTGGGACAAATAGCGGTAATCCACCACCTTATGTGGATAGGTCACTGGGTGGCTCACTTGCAAGACCAAATGTACCTGGAGGAACTCTTCCATACCAACCTAAAATGGATCGTAGTGCAGATTCATATTCCTATGGTGGTTCCTTTGCCAGCAATCCTGACTCTGGACAATATAATGCTACAAATGCCCATCCTATGTACCCCAAAACAGATATTGGTGCTGGGATGTCACGGGCTTTGCCGAATAGTTATGGGCGTCCACCTCAAGGGACATATCAACAGCCATCTCCAATGTACACGAACAGAGGACCTGTAGCTAAGAATGAAGCTCCCCCTAGGATTATTCCAATTGCTGCTTTGAATCCATATCAGGGAAGGTGGACAATTAAGGCCAGAGTGACAGCAAAGGGGGAACTTAGACACTACAATAATCCTCGGGGGGATGGTAAAGTATTCTCGTTTGATCTTCTTGATTCTGATGGTGGAGAAATTCGAGTTACCTGCTTTAATAATGTTGCTGATCAATTCTACAACCAGATTGAGGCGGGTAAGGTATATTTGATTTCCAAGGGAAGCCTGAAACCTGCTCAGAAGGCTTTCAATCATCTTCGTAATGACCATGAAATTTTCCTGGAAAGTGCATCAACAGTGCAGCCTTGCCCTGAGGATGATAACTCAATTCCACGTCAACAATTTCATTTCCGTCCCATAATCGATGTTGAGAGCATGGAGAACAACAGTATTGTGGACGTGATTGGTGTCGTGTCTTATATCAGTCCGTCTAGTTCAATAATGAGAAAAAATGGTACTGAAACTCAAAAGAGGGTCCTCCATTTGAAGGACATGTCTAGACGAAGTGTTGAATTAACGTTATGGGGAAACTTCTGCAATGCAGAAGGACTTGAAGTGCAAAAGATGTGTGATTCTGGGGTATTTCCTGTTCTGGCTGTGAAATCTGGTAGAGTTAGTGACTTTAATGGGAAGGCAGTGGGAACCATATCTACAAGCCAGTTGATCATAGAGCCAGATTTTCCAGAGGCTCGCAGGCTAAAGGAATGGTTTGAGGAGGAGGGAAGAAACACTCCCTCTGTCTCTATATCCAGGGAGACAACAGCTGTAGGAAGAACAGATGTCCGAAAAACTATATCCCAGATCAAAGATGAAAAACTAGGGACTTCTGAAAAGCCAGACTGGATTACAATCAGTGCGACCATCTCGTTCATGAAAATTGACAATTTCTGCTATACAGCTTGTCCCATAATGATTGGGGATCGACAATGCAACAAAAAGGTTACAAACAATGGAGATGGGAAATGGCGATGCGATAGGTGTGATCAGTCTGTTGATGAGTGTGATTACAGGTATATTCTCCAGTTTCAGATACAAGACCACACTGGTTTAACATGGGTAACAGCTTTTCAGGAATGTGGTGAGGAGATCATGGGTATATCTGCAAAAGATTTGTATTATCTGAAATATGAAGAGCAGGAAGATGAAAGGTTTGGAGAAATTGTGCGGAAAGTACTGTTTAATAAACATGTATTCAAGTTGAAAGTGAAGGAGGAGATGTTCAGTGATGAACAAAGGGTAAAGTCCACGGTGGTCAAAGCAGAGAAGGTTAATTTCTTGTCAGAGTCCAGGTTTCTTCTGGATTTGATGGATAAGCTTAACGCGGGGAATGTCAGTTCTCTAGGCCCAAAGGCAGAAAGCATCTCTCTGAACACTGGAGTAAATAATGTTGGCTCTGTAAGTTTTGGAGCTAAGCAACCTCCACTACCTGTTGCAAATTATGTGGGAAGTACTAGCAATGCTAGTGGAGAATTTGGGCTACCAACAAATCAAGTTGGTCAGTATGTGAACCAGTACAGCAGTTCTAGGCTTGCTGCAAGTGGATCCAATGGTTTGTATTTGAGCTGCAACAGCTGTGGTGGTACAGGGCATACCTCTACAAACTGCCCAAGTGTTATGAACGGTCAGGGACAGTTGTATGGAGGTGGCTTTGCTAATAGGGCATCCCCTGGGGCTGTTGTGGGTGGCTCATCTGATGAGTGCTATAAATGCCATCAATTTGGGCATTGGGCGAGAGATTGTCCCGGCTTGAGCAATGCTCATCCAGCTTATGGAAGTGGCAATGTTACTCCTGGAAGATATGGCGGTGTTCCAAGGCAAAGGGTTGGTGGGTTTTGAGGTGAGTTGGAGTCAAGCTTGTAGAAAGCTGTAGGAATATATCCTGTTCTGTCAAAGATGGGTTCCAGCCTGTACGTTTTGCATACGAGCAAAATTTTGCTTCGGGATGGGGTGTTGTGTATCCTCTGTGCAGCGGTGGGTCAGGACCATGCTGGCATCTTACGTTAGCAGTGTGAATTTCTATCCCATAACGTAATCATGGTTGTGCCTAGGCTGTGTGGCTGGGTTTTTTGGACATATATTGTCTGAAAGGCTTTGGTTTTCCTCTCTGGTTCCTGTAAATTATTTCTCATGTTCATTTGTGCTAAAAATTGTTGCTTCTATTCAGTCCCTTGTATGTTCAAATCAGAGCCCTTTCTTTTTCCTGAGTTTGCAGTGTCGAGGATACGCAATGGGTGCACAAGAAGACCCAAACATGACCATTTGGTTAGGGTTCCATTTTCATTTTTGTATGCTTACAAACATAAATGGGCATGGTTTCGTTTCCTCAGAAACAAACAAATAAGACTATAACAAATAAGGCTATTGAAAATGCCATAATTTTTATATCTATATCATTTCGTTTAAAATTGGTTTTGAAAACTCAAAGCGGACCTCTTTTTTTTTTTTTTTTTTTCTGTTCCTAAAAGTGAGGTTTATTGTTTGAATTTTTTTTTTCAAAAATAAGTTCTGAAACTAATTTATCAAATGTAATCTCATTGAAAACAATTTTTAGAATCCGTTTGCAAAATGAGGTTGAATTTCAAAAAACAAAGATAAAAATCGGAAGTGTAACCAAATGGGATTTTAATGTTTATTCGAAGTAAAATACAGTGGTTACGAAATTTGTATGACAAAATGAATATTCGAGAACTAGAATCGGGTGCTGACAAACACAGTTAAAAGACCATGAATGAAAATTTCTGCTAAGCCAACTTAGTAAATCAAATATAATAAGGATTTGTATAAGAACACTGAAAACTCACTACAAAAGATGATGGTGAAAAATTATGCGAAATCCATGAAGGTCCACCATTACTTACGGCACACTTGGCTTTCAATTTAAGAGTTTAAACACTTCAGAAAAAACTCATGTAGAATGTTCCACATTAAATTTAAAGAAAGAACGATGCTCTTCTGCTTGAGAAGTCTTCGATTAGTAACTATTACATATGGCTGAATTAATTTTCTTATCACAGAAGAAGCATAAGAATCATAATTCATATTACCTAAGAGCCGATATCCCGACAATTAATTATCTCTAGCAAATTATTCTTTGCCTTCTTTTATTCTTTAACAGCAGCCTCACCGACTCAGAAACACACGTTGGCCGATGAAGGTCTGGGCCTAGCAGCGTTGACATCAAGTGAGTCCCACATCATTCCTTCCTTGCCACAATGAGCACCTAAAAAGCCATCGCCATGGCCTGAACTATTATACCCTGCAATGGAACCTGCAGTAGCTGCCGCCTTTTCTCTTTCAGCCTTGGCTTTCAGACGGATCCGCTCAGCCCTAGAGCCAATGACCTGCCCTAGGATAGAAGCTGCAATTGTGAATGCCATAGCATTTTTGGGCATCAAAACAGACTTCCTAAGCATGGCTATGAACGGCACGGATGCATGCACTGCTGCAAACCATGACAGTGAAAATTTCCGAGTGTGTTCCTTCCATATGCCCAGGGGAATGTTAGCTGCTATGCCCAAGACTCCAATTACGAGCACCTTTGCAGGAAGTGGTTGAGGGCGCAAGGTCTTAACGAGGGCGGTCTTTGCAAGGGCAGCCCTGGCAGCAACTACCGCAGGAGGGCATCTAAGCTTCATGCCAGGTGGTAACTGAAAAGCTGATGCAACGAGGGGAAGGACACGACTAACAGCTCTGTAAGACTTGGCAATTGGACAGTTCCCAGTTTCTAACCACTCATTTCCTGCCGCCTCATGTTTTGATGAATCTCCTCCCTGAAAGATAAACGACATAATGCAGTGTAAGGTCTCTGAATAAGTAGTTAATACTTCCACTAATACTTCCTTCCATGGAAGGGACATTATGCAAGAAGCACATAGAATGACCTAAGTTGTATGAAAGCCATCAATGCTTATACGATCTTTAGTTACGAAATTAAAATTATACAATTTTCAGTAGAGGACCAATCAGCAAGATCTCAAGTAATTATTCACCTGACAAAAAATTATTATACATGTAAGTCATAAGCAAGCTTATATGGCAGTAGGCTTATTGCTTCTAACTTATTGTATTACATCTGAATCAGTTATAAACCAATATATAAATTGAATAGCTTCCATATTCAGGAACAAATTGTATATCCAGTCCAACACATACCTGAGAAGACTCTTTCTTTTTGGATGACTCAGGTATCTTCTTCTGGTTCTTCCAATTCTTTGAGAAGAAATCAAAGCTGAATGGCCCACCAGGTCCAAAGGCTGACAAACTCATGGTGGCAGCTTTTGCAGCTAAAGGATTAAACTGAACTGCAGGCTGAGGTTCCATTTTGTCATCATGAAAACAAGACCTCCCTGAGAGTGGGACAACTCCATCCCTCCCATGAAATAGCTTAAAAGCCATATCAAAATTGGGGCCATCCTCAAAGATTGGACCTTTGGCTGACCTTTCCTGCAGAAATGAAAGAAATAAGAAGACTCTTGTAGGTCATAACAGCATCAGCAGATCAGACATCGTAAGTAAATACAAACTAAAGAAATTTTAAGTATCGTGTTAGCGAGTATGGTTTGATATCACAAAAGATTAATATATAACTGCAGTAATCTCGAAGGCAAAGATGTAACTTACAGGAATGGGGAAGTTTAGAGAAGAGAGAGAGAAGCTGGTAGGCTTGTTAATGTTCCTCAAAAATGGACATCTTTGAATGTCTTGCTCATTAAAGGGGCATTCAGGCGTCTCCTCATTCATTCCCTTAAAGAAAAAATCCATTGTTTCCTTTTCTCTGAGCAGTTCCTCTGTAAAGGGAGAATTAAAATGAACCATATAATTCCAACTAAATTTAAAATCCATCACATCCCCAATTCACTCATGGACATTCCATGCACTACTAAGACGATATAAGACCATATATAGTTGGACAAAGATTTCAAAAATGCACTATTTTCTATATAATGAATTAATTTCAGAATAAAACAAGAAGAAGGATGCATTAATATATTACCAAGAAAGAGGTCCCAGGGGGGACACCCCAGCGGCATGGCCCTCATTCCCCCAATAAAGAGACTAAGTTTGAGTCTTCTTAAGTTAATCATAGAAAGAAATACACACAAACACACACACACATTTAATACTAAGAGACAGGAAGCCAAGGGTGGGGTGGAAATGGATACACTATCATGTAATTACCTATAAGCACATTCAAAGTTGCTATGCTCCATATGTAAAGACTAAGCACATTCAAAGTTACTATGATCCGCATGTAAAGACTAAGCCTGATTAATACTCCAACCCAACTTGTGCTTTGGACTAACGTGACTAAAGGCTAAGCATAAAGAATGAGCGCAATCATCAGCACTAGAAAGTTGGGATTAGAAAAACCTTATGATTCAACCAAGCAAATTACTGTTTGTGAACAAATATGTGCTTTAGCTGTCTACAAAAAAAATTAATGACCATATGATTGTATGTATAGGCTGATTATGACTAACATACACCAAAAAAAGGTCTAGTACAGTGTAAGTACAGGTATCGAACTCTCATATGTGGCAAGACACCTAGGCGCCTCGCCGCCTCCCTCTCCATATACTTGGTCCCACATGACAACCAGCCGAGGTGGCACGTGGACCAAGACAACCTCACCCACTGAGGATAGCGCTAAGAGATAAGAGGTAAGTGATCAAACCTGGTAGAGGGAGATCCTCTAAAAAGTTACGGCAGGTGTTGTTTAGGCGGAGGACTACCGAAGGTGTAGGAGAAAGAGTTGAGGCGGTCCTAGAAAGAGAGAGAGTAGCGGTGTCCTAAGGGAACTAGAGAGGCTTGTGGAGATTCTTGGTATATTATCTTGTGTCTGGTGTTGCCATGAGGAGGTCTCCCCTTTATATAGGCGAGGGAGGCCCTCGGGGATTGGCTCAACCTGCAAGTGCAAGTGTTCAAGTCTGATGGCCGGTCTCCCCTAGGGCCGACATTTCAAATGTCAACTCTGCGCTGAAATTCCCTCAAAGGATGGCAAGAATTCGGTTTGATGGCGTAGATTTGGTGGAAATCTCTCTCTTTCTACAATTGGGCAAGGGGTTGAGGCCCTCCTAGGGTAAGGCCTCTCAACGAACCCGCAACTCTAGCCTCCAATCCACTTATCTCCTGATGGTCTCGCGCGAGGGTGACCTCGACGGGGTCTCTAGGTCTTGCTCGCAACCTAGGTTATTGAGGTATCTTTATGGAGAGTTCTGGCCAAGTATACAGAAGTGGCGATGTGCCAAGGCAGCCCCAAAGAATGCCCCTGATGTGCCAAGGAATGCCACGATCCACTGAGATTCAGCCCTGTGTCGCTCCGATTCGTCCCTCTCCCTCCTTCCACACAAATTCACTTTTCTACATCGAGAAATGAGGTTTGTAATTACCGCAAGGAATGCCATCGATATGCCAAGGCAGCCCCAAGGAATGCCCAAAGGAGAGGGGCGTTTCGACGGGAGAAGTTCCATGGCCGCGCTACGAGGTGTCAAGCGTGAGGTCATAAGCGAGGTGCCCTCGGGTGAAGACTCCCTCGCTCCTGTTGAGGGAAGTGCCTTGAGGGCATATGTAGACGAGGGCTGTGGAGGAGATATCTTGAGGCCACCTGAAGAGGGATGCTTCAAGACCACATATGGGCGAGGGCCCTCTTAGTGCCTTAACTCGAAGGAGACGCTCTTCGTGCTATCCTCGGCTATGTTACTTGGACTCGGGTACAGGTTCAGGTGCGGATACGTGTCCAAGTGTCGGATTCATTTAATTCTCATGTCCAACGACAATGGGACACTGCTAGATTTTATATTTTTTTAATTTTTTAAGATAAAATGATTTTTACAAGCTAAGATATAGTATTTTATATATAAAATAGTAGTCTTATACTTAATTTTATAGTAAACTCAATTAGTTATACATCCTTATTAGATGCATGTCCAACTAGTATTGAGTGTTGAATGTCGAGTATCCGATATGGGTACTTTACAAATTTAAAAGAGTCTAGGTAACATAGATCCTCGGTGGGTGAGGTTGCCTTGGTCCACTTGCCATATCGGCGGGCTGCCATGTGGGACCAAGTGTATGGAGACGAAAGCGGTCAAGCGCCTAGGTGTCCTGTCACATAGGAGAGTTGGACACCTGTACTTACATACATCAATAACCCTAATATAATTAGGAGAAGTACTGATGTTTTGTGGTAGTTGACCTGCCAACTCTAGGTTGTCACCGTGAAGCCTTTGATAAGACAATTGAATCTCTTCAAAACACAAGCATTTGAATGTTTGAGAATGCGGTTCTGGGAGAAAAGAAAAGATGTTGGGACATAAATCAGAGTGATGTCATACACGTTTGTGCAGATGTAGGATGTTGTATGGTTAACAGATCAACTATAGCTAAAAGTGATTATATACAGAACATATAATTTCTTCAAGCATTCACACGGTGGAAAGAACAGGCATAGATTCAACAAATAACCTGAAAACCCCCATTGAAACCCATAAATTAACCCCAAAAAACTTGGGTATTTGGAATATCAATTAGAATTAAGAGATGAAACTACATCTCAATTTTATGAAACAGACCAACAATATCCATTTGCATTCACATACAAATAGAACAGCACATACAAATAGAACAGCACAGAGTCAATGGCCAGGAAAAAAAAACCCAAAGAAAACCCAGAAATAAAAGCCAAAAACTTGGGTATTTCGAGCATCACTTTGAATCAAGCGATAACCCAGATGTTAATTGTATACAGCACACCAAGAACACCACAGGGTTGCAAAATTGAATATCATAATTCAAATAACCAAACGTAACAGAACTACAAACATTCAAATCGTGAATCTATATACATATCTAAATGCATAAAAGTACAAAATCAGCAACACGAATGAAGAGAAATCGATGGGATTGGGAGAAGAGACTACATACATCGGAGGACTTGAGTGTTCGCCGGAAATTCCAAAGCTGAAGGAGCTGCAGTCTGCAGGACGTGTGCAAGACACAGACTAGGCCGGCGTTATGTTTTGACCTGCTCAGTCGGTTAAATTGTCTCGTGCTGATGGTTGGGCTGTAGCCGGTCAGAATGATTGTTGAACTAATCCACATGGCCCAAAAGGAAATAAAAATGAATAAAAAAGTTATCTGAAAAAAATAGAAATTAGTGAGAAAAAAGAAAAGAAAAGAACCCATGGGTAATATTGGGGTGTCAACTGCCATGACTCACGCCACTGAGATATTTTTATTTTTTAAGTCATTGTGTTTGGTGTGGAAACTAAGAGAAGAGTTCATTGATATGAATAAGAGAAATTGATAAATTCACAATATTTTTTTTTTTTTATAATTGGCATCCTCTCGTTTGTTGTGGGTCATGTAAGAAAAATAATTGTTGATGTGATAGTTTAAAATTATAGCTTTTATAAATCACTATAAAAGTAGTAAAAAGAAAAACAATGAAAGAGCTGAATTATTTTATTTAACATGGTTGTCATCAGTCGAATTTTTTTGTTTTTGTTTTATCTCTTTAAATGTGTTAAGACAATTGCTACTGCGAAGACCGTTTTTGTTCTGGAAAATTTTATTTTTAGTAAAAGATTGTACAAAACTTCAACTAAAATAATATTGCGATGACTTATACTTTAATTTTTCTTGTTCTTATTTAGAGTAAATCTATACTTTATAGATGCATATATATATATATATATATTTTGATAGGTACTCTACAGGTGCTGAAAAGCATGAAGTCATTAAGTGATCTACGTGGGTCTATTTGTAGGGGAAGACGAATTTATGTGGGACCCACTCAGGGTGAACTGCTACCCGTTCAGTGGTGTAATATCTTTTTGTGAAATTCCTCGACCATTTATTCGTCGCAAATTCCTCCTTTTTACAGGTTAAATGTAGAACCTCACAGAGAGGGAAATTTTATTATTATTTTTTTATAGTTCTTGGAGCATCTAGATTAACCTTCCTCTTTCTCCCACATGAATATACAAAGCTCTAAGATAAGAATTTATAGACATAAAGTCGATATAGATTGATGTGATAATGATATTTTTATAAATAATAAATTTTTTTTTTATTTGAATTTTGATAAAATGAACACAGATAAGTCACTTCATTTTATATAAGAATTTTATTTTGTATATCATTACTTTACTTTTATATAAAAAAAACCACATCATATTTGCTGTTACTATAAATTGTTATATTTATTTATTTTATTATTAGTGTTGTTTGGTTGGTTGGTTGTTTGCCTAAGTGAGTTGCCATTATTATCTTTCTTCATTTTTTACCCCATCAAATTTTGTGATAGAGAAAGTTGCTATTGGATCATCATCAGTGATAATAGTCTAATCTAATGGTATGGTTGGTCCAAACTTCTCCACAATTTATATACTTATATGATACGAACATGTAATTCTTAAAGGATTAAAGAAAGAAAAATGTTATTTTTAAAAAAAATAAATTTTTTTAATTAAAATAATAGAGCAATAATATTTTTATAATTAAGAGTCAGCATGATAAGTTTTGTATTTATAAATTTTAAGGGTCTTACTAACATGTTAATATGTTAAAATTTGTCTTATTAATTTTTATTCGATCACCTCATTTTATACAAATACCTTATATAAATTTTTTGATTATATAGAATTGTGGACTGCTGTTAAGAGAGTGCCACGTTGTTAATTAAATTTAACAAATATTAAATAGGCAAATTACACAAATCTCGTTTAGACATTTACGGTAATACAAACTTCCACTGACCATTTAAAATTTTTATCGGCTTACCTTACTTTTGAAATGTCATTAACAAATTCTCCCTCCCGTCTATTTCTCCCTTCCGTCTATTTGCTGTCTGTTGTTAGTACAAAAAAATGGTGACTAAAATATCTATTATACCCTTCTACACATGTAGAATGTCTAATTAGTCCTAAGTAATACATATGCAATTACTATTTTGGCCTTTCATTGATTTCTCTCTCCTCTATCTTTTTTCCTTCCGTCCGCTTCTATTCTTAGATCTCATCCCAAAACAAACCAGGATGTAACTTTCTCTCTCCTCTCTGACCTAACTTCATCATCTTTTATTCTACTGTATTCGCTTTTTCCTTTTTTTAAAAATTTTTTTATTATCCACTCTCTCTATGTGAAAAGAGACTTGGTTTTCCCCTTCCTTGACACAGCATCCTCCCTAGCCCCACCTTAAATTTTATTACAATTACTATTATATCCTCTTACATACACTCCCCCTCCCTCTCCCGTCTCAGTTTTTTTTTGTCAATATTGTGTTTTTTGTTTATTTTTGTTTCTCTTTTTTTTCATTGGTTTTATTTATTTTTTAATCAGTTTTATTTATTTTTTTATCAATTTTAATTCTTTTTTTATCAGTGTTATTTTTCTTTTTGGATAAAAAGTTTTTTTATTATATGTTTGTAATCTTTTATTTATTTTTTAGTTGTTGATTTGGAAAGTCATTATTTATAAGAGGTTCTGACATGTGTCAAGGGTTAGAAGGAGGTAATTTAAAGAGAAGAGGAGATTCTGACACGTGTCAAGGGTTATTAAGGGTTAAGGGGAGATAATTTAAAGAGAGGAGAAAGTTCTGATATGTGTCAAAAATTAAGTAAAACAAAAAAAAAAATTAATTGAAAAAACAATAAACAAAACTGATTAAAAAAAAAAAACAAAACTAAATAAAAATTAAACAAAGCTAAAAAAAAAAGATATAAGAAAATATATAAAAAAGTGAGGTATCGGATTAGGAGGGTAATTTAAAGAAAGAGAGAGGTTTTGACATGTGTTAAAAATTAAATAAAACAAAAAAAATAAAAAAAAAACATTGATAATAAAAATAATAAACAAAACTGATTAAAAAAAACAAAACTAATAAAAAAGGAAACATAACTAAACAAAAATTAAATAAACTCAAAAAAAAAAATAAGTGAAGAAATTCGGATGAATTATAATTTTAAGAAAAAAATAAAAATATAAAAGTAATTATAATAGGAGATAAATGTGAGGGCAGGTGTCAAGAGTGGGAGAAGCAATTTAACTCTGAAAATTATAGCAATCGGTAGCCTTTACCATTCTCATTGGACCACCCGCTCCCCCAACCCTCACCCGTCACCACCACCTATTCCGTACACAGCCCAATTTTCTCTTTCCTCCACTCACCCCCACTTAATCACTGTGAGATCTAACCATCACCGTATATATACATATATGTATATATATATATGTAGACCCCTAGATTAGGGATGTGATAGGTTCGGATTAGCGATGATGGCAATGGTTTCAGCGATCAGTGGTGGGGGTGAGGCAGGGTTGAGTATCAATAATTTTGATCTTTGAGCACTAGTTATTTTGATGTTTGAGTAGCAATTTCGATCTCCAATGGTCGTCACCATGGATGGTTGTGTGGTTTGTTTATGGCTGTCCCAATCTTCGTTCGGTGCTTCGTCAATAGCAGATGTTGGATGGCTGTGTGCTTCGTTGATGGTTGCCATCTTGAGGGTTTGGTGGGCCGGTGGAGGGTGGGGGAAGGAGGAGTTGCGGCGGGGACAATAGGGTGCTAGGGTTCTGCTTGACTGTCATCTCTTTTCGTCTGTCTTCCTTTTTCTTTCACCCTATCTATTTCTCTCTCTGTATATACCTATGTATGTGTATATCTAAAACCCTCCCATTACCACGAGTCTGTAGTAGCAAAATAGAATTGGTATAGTCCAATTTTAAAGATGAAAGACGAAGTACGAGAATTTGTTTTAAAGAGAAACTGTTTTAGGTCAAAATTTTATAATTTTATCTTTTTAAAATTAAGGATAAAATTGTTATTTGACAACTTATGCTACATGCGCTTATCCAGATTCGAAGAGGAGAGAGAATTTGTTAATTCGAAGAGAAGAGAGAATTTGTTAATGACATTTCAAAAGTAAAAGAGGGATCAGTGTATATTTAAATAGTTAAAAAAAGTTCTCATATTTTTGTAAATGTCTCAAAGAGATTTGTGTAATTTACTCATATTAAATCTAGCACTTATGAATAAACTAGAAGGGCACACAGACTTGTTTTCAAGTCAATTACACCATATGCCTACTAGAAACGTTACCTAGGGTGATTTTTCTGTTTTAGGCATGAGGAGCCCTTATGACATTCAAACAAAAGCAAGCCTTCATTTCTTTATTTAATTTTAGCTATTTTAAATGCTAACAAGGTATGCAACGGCCCCTTGGAATATCCTTGTCGACAACCTCAATTGATTAAATGCATTTTTGTTGAAAAAAGAGATAAGAGAGATGATCTATGAAGAAATGCCAAATGCCCTAAACCTATGATAGAATCAATGATCTTCTGCAATGACTCAACAGTAAAAAGTCAAAATATTGATTACTCAATTAAACAAATTGGATATGAACGGATCCACTAAATCTGATTATGGACTCAATTCAATTCGATTTGAGCAAATCAAAATTTTATTTTAAAAATATTAAAATTTTGCATAAATAAATTATTTTTCATCAAAAATTCAATGCTACGGGTCTTGGTCTTATTTAATCGGGGTTTGACAGATCTGATCTGGACGCGATACGCTGACACGCCTAGTAAGTACCTTAGCTTAGTTTGACAGAAGAAATGTGATAACACCGACCGTCTAGACTAAAAGCTCAGGGCACCATTGGTGCGTGGAGACCTGGTCTCCAGTCCATATAAATACCTCTTGGGTATTCACAGTTCGGACTTCCAAGGCATTTTTCAGTTTTACTAGTTGGGCCTGAGCTCCCCAGCTAAACAATCAAATAAAGGCCTTTGATAAGACAATATTAAGAATTTGTATGGTCTATATGGACGATTGTGTATAAGAAAAATAACTTGAGAGGAAGGAGTTGAAAAAGGCATGATTAATTTTACCAAATGGGTATGATAATGCAAATGACAAGTACGGTTGGTTGGTCCCTTTTGTGGAACAGACCAGACCAGCCCGATTCACATATCCAGTTCAGGCCCCCTCCCTCCTAGGTCAGGTCCATTAACAGAAAGAGCGGCAGAACTCGAGCGATACACTGGGCAGCGGCATGAAGGCACTCCGAGATTCTCGCCTGGTAAATAGCCCCTACGATCCCATGATTTAAGCGTTTTCCCCATGAATGGGGGCATGATCCATGGGGCCTAAAATCAAGGCACGATATATCCCCACGAAGTGGGAGGCATGACGGGAGGCACGATTAACTGACCCACGAAGGTGCCCACGATCAAGGCCAACGCTCCTATAAAGGGAACAGTCCTCACCTCCAAGAAGGTACGATTCTACACCACCCTAGATACTGTAATTCTGTCCATGTTTCCCTGAGCCTAACTTTGGCATCGGAGTGTCTTTGGCAGGCACCACACCGGTGTCCTAGACAAAGGGGGACTCATCGCACTAGCAAGCTGCACCAGGAGTTGGGAAAGACGTACCAGTTCATCACATCATCAGTTGGTTTGGCATCGGAGTGTCTTTGGCAAGCACCACACCGGTGTCCCAGACAAAGGGGGACTCATCGCACCAGCAAGCTGCACCAGGAGTTGGGAAAGACGTACCAGTTCATCACATCATCAGTTGGCGCCGTCTGTGGGAAACGACACTTCGATCTTTTCATGGTCTTGACCTAATCCGGTGCTGCATCAACTAGGGAAGGTGGAGAGATGGAGGAACAAAGCACCGCCAGAATCGCTGCTTTGGAACAACAGATCATGGAAATGATGGCAACTATGAACCAACTCCAGTCCCGGAATCAAGAGTTGGAGAGGAGATTGCCTCCCCCACCGGAGGCCCCAGGGACGGTAGACCCGCCGCCGCTAGAGGACCCACCATTACCTGCGAACCAGCCGGCGGCAAGGAACCAAGGAGGCGACGCCGGCGAAGGAGCGGAAGACCCAGCGCCTCCAGGGGAGAACCCTCTCCCGAGGGGGGCCAGATTTCACACTGACGAAGCCCAGAGTCACGCCGACCGGTCCAAAGCACCAACCGTGGTCCTCCCAGAACACACTGCCAAAACTCAGCCGATATGGGACGAACAGTTGAAGGAAATGCAGGCTAAATTGGCTGGAGTGATAGCAGCGGTGAAAGAAAAGGGCCCCAACACGGTAGAAGAGCTGGTAAGCCGGACAGACACGCCGTTTACACCAACGGTGATGAGGGTGCCCTTGCCCCCGAAGTTCAAAATGCCCACTATAGAGTCCTTTGACGGCACCAAGGATCCCCTGGATCATCTCGAGACGTACAAGGCTCTGATGGACCTTCAAGCGGTCCCCGACAAAATCATGTGCAGGGCATTTCCTACCACCCTTAAGGGTCCAGCAAGGATTTGGTTCCACAGGCTCTCCCTTGGGACAATTAATAAATTCGTGGACCTGAGCAGGCTGTTCGTTAGCCATTATATCGGGGGACAGAGACAGAGGAGGCCTTCCACCTCCCTGTTCAACATTAAGCAGCGCGAGAAGGAGACCCTGCGAGAATTTGTCACCCGCTTTAACCAGGAGACCCTTTATGTAGATGACCTGGACTAGAAAGTGGCGGTGGCGGCTTTCATTGCAGGGGTCAGGACTCCCAAGTTCCTGTTCTCCCTGGCCAAGGAGGCACCCAAAACCATGGCTGCGCTAATGCTCCGAGCGCAGAAGTACATGAATGCGGAGGACACACTCAGAGCTAGGGAAGACCAGGAGGGCGTCGCAACCAGCCTGGACAAGAAAAGGATGGCGGAGGAAAAGAAAGACGACAGAACAGCAAAGACCCCACGAGTGGCAGAGCAGAAGCCAAGGGGAGAGAGCGATAGGACCAAGCAGGCCAGGTATAATCAGTACTTCACCCCATTAAACACTTCTCTGGATCAAGTGCTCTACGAAATCAAGGGAGATACGGCGCTGAGGTGGCCCGGGAGGATGAGAACTCTACTAGAGAAAAGGCCGACCAATAAGTGGTGCCGCTTCCACCAAGACCACGGGCATGGCACAGAGGACTGTTACGACCTCAAGCAGCAGATCGAACACCTAATCAAGCAAGGGAAGTTAGGCAGGTACATAGCGAGGGGCAGACGTGACGAAAGGCGAGAGCCGGCACCAAGACAGGCCCAATAGAAAAGCCCAAAAAGGGGAAGGCCAAACCAGCAGCCTATGGGTGAGATTAGGGTCATTTCTGGTGGGTTCGCAGGTGGGGGAAAATCTTCATCGGCAAGGAAACGGCATGCAAGGGATGCGCGGAACCAGAGAGAAGTTATGTCCATAGACCGGTCATCCAAAAAATCCCGGGCTGAACATGACCCCATCACGTTCACAGACGATGAAGCTGGGGCCATATGCCAACCTCATGACGACCCTTTAGTCATATCAGCTGTTGTGTCAAATTTTTTGATCCGTCGGGTCCTGGTAGACAGCGGCAGCTCGGCGGATATTCTCTTCCTAAAAGCTTTGAACAACTGAAGGTCGGCGGGAAGCAACTACAACCGGTTCACTCCCCCCTTGTCGGTTTCACTGGAGACAGAGTCACACCTCTAGGCTCCATCGCTCTGCCGGTAACGCTAGGAACAGTGCCCAAACAGGCTACCAAGATGGTAACGTTTTTGGTAGTGGATTGCCCGTCAACTTATAACATCATCATTGGCAGAACAACCCTCAATGAGTTCAAGGCCATACCATCAACCTACCATTTGAAAGTCAAGTTCCCCACATCCCAAGGAGTTGGGGAAGCCAGAGGTGACCAGCAGACCGCCAGAGAATGCTATATGGCGTCCCTTAAGGGGGAAATCCAGGAGGCTATGTTAATTGAAGAGCTGGAAGTTCGAGATGAGGAGGAAATCAGGAGGGGAGAACCAGTGGAAGAGCTCGAGGAGGTAGTGGTCGGAAAGCATGACCAGACCCAGACAGTAAAAATCGGAACAACAGCTCCTGAAGAATTCAAGGAGAAGTTGAGATCCTTCCTCAGGCATCACGCCGATGTTTTTGCCTGGTCTCATGAGGATATGCCGGGAATTGACACTCGAATTATTGCCCATCACCTAAACATAGACCCAACGGCAAAACCGGTCAGACAAAAAAGGAGGTCTTTCGCCCCAGAACGCAACGAGGCTGTAGCAGACGAAGTCGAGAAACTGACCACCGCAGGCTTCATAAAAGAAGCCCAATACCCGACCTGGCTATCTAATGTGGTGATGGTCAAAAAGGCCAATGGAAAGTGGAGAATGTGTGTGGATTTCACAGATCTGAACAAAGCGTGTCCCAAAGATAGCTTCCCCCTCCCCATAATAGATCAACTGGTGGACTCGACGGCAGGGTACGAAATGTTGACCTTCATGGACGCTTTCTCAGGATACAACCAAATAAAAATGGCCGAGCACGATCAGGAAAACACAGCATTCGTGACAGACAGAGGACTGTATTGTTATAAGGTAATGCCATTCGGCCTCAAAAACGCCGGGGCAACTTATCAAAGACTTGTGAACCGAATGTTCAGCAGTCAGATCGGGAGGAACATGGAAGTCTACGTCGATGATATGCTAGTAAAAAGCAAGCGAGCCATCAACCACCTAGTTGACTTAGAAGAAACATTCAAAAACCTACGAGCCTACAAAATGAAATTAAACCCTGCCAAATGTGCCTTCGGAGTAGCGTCAGGCAAGTTCCTAGGGTTCATGGTGTCCAATCGAGGGATAGAGGCTAACCGCGAGAAAATCAGGGTAGTGTTAGACATGCAGTCCCCAACACCCACCTAGGAAGTCCAAAGGCTGGCTGGTAGAGTAGCAGCGCTGAACAGATTCATTTCCAGATCAACAGATAAGTGCCTACCTTTCTTTAAAGTTCTGCGTAAAGCTTTTGAGTGGACTCCCCAATGTGAACAGGCTTTCTAGCAGCTCAAAGGATATCTGAGTTTAGTACCACTGTTGAGCAGAACCATAGAAGGAGAAGAGCTCTACCTCTACCTCGCCGTATCAGAAACAACGGTGAGTTCTGCCCTGGTCAGGCAAGAGGAAGGGGTCCAAAAGCCCGTCTACTTCACCAGCAGGGCTTTGAGGGGTGCGGAAGAGCGATACCCCACGATGGAGCTGCTAGCCCTCGCACTCGTGACCTCAGCAAGAAGATTGAGGCCATACTTTCAGGCGCACACCATAGTTGTCTTGACCGATCAGCCATTGAAAAAGGTCCTCCACAAGCCGGAGACGTCGGGCAGACTCGTCAAATGGTCCATAGAGCTCAGCCAATTCGACATTTAGTACAGACCAAGACAGGCAATCAAGGGGTAAGCTGTAGCAGATTTCATCGCTGAGTTCACCCCTCCCACAATTTGCCCCAGTGACGACTCCCTGCAGCCACAGTGGGTACTCAATGTAGACGGTTCCTCAACGGATAAAGCAGGAGGTACTGGGATCGTGCTCGTCACCCCTGAAGGACACAAGCTCGAATATGCCGTTAAGTTCAAATTCCCAGCGTCCAACAATGAGGCTGAATACGAGGCCTTGATTGCTGGTCTCCAAATGGCTTGGCGAATGGGGGCGGAACATGTCTTGGTACGTAGCGACTCTCAACTTGTGGTAGAACAGGTCAAAGGAGAATACGAGGCCAGGGGAGACAAAATGCAAGAGTATTGCGAGATGGCCAGAAATTTGGCGAAAAAATTTCCCAAAGTACTTCTCGAAAGAGTACCAAGGGTACAGAACGTGGAGGCAGATCGGCTGGCAAGGATCGCATCATCCCAGGAAGACGACCCCGGAGTACCCATGGAAGTACTGGATTCGCCAAGCATTCGGGAGCCCAAAATATTGCAAGCAGAGCAAGAGGTGGAATGGGTAACACCAATCAGGAACTACTTGGAAAAGGGGTCCCTACCAGCAGATAAAGTTGAGACAAGAAGGATTCAATATAGGGCCAGCAGATACGCCCTGATAAACAACATTCTGTACAAAAGAGGACACACCATGCCCTGGTTAAGGTGCGCCAGAAAAGCAGAAGCAGACTACATCATGAGGGAGGTACACGAAGGGGTCTGCGGCAACCACTTAGGAGGGAGATCTTTGGCTAAGAAGCTTCTCAGAGCAGCTTAATACTGGCCTACAATGGAAAAAGACGCCCAAGAGTTTGTAAGAAGATGCGATAAATGCCAAAGGTTCTCTAACATCCCAAGGCAGCCAGCCCAGGAATTAACACTGATTCAGAGCCCGTGGCCTTTTGCCCAGTGGGGCATAGATATAGTAGGTGCTTTACCCCTGGGGAAAGGCCAAACTAGGTTCGCGGTGATAGCAGTTGACTACTTCACAAAATGGGCGGGGGCGGAGGCGGAGGCTGTCGCCACAATCACAGAGCAGAAAATGAAAAATTTCTTATGGAAAAACATCATATGCAGGTTCGGCATCCCAAAGGTGGTTGTCACAGACAATGGAAAACAGTTCAAAGGCGGTCAGTTCGATCAGATATGTTCAGACCTACAGATCAGCCACCACTACTCTTCTCCGGAGCATCCCCAAGCCAACGGCCAGGTTGAAGTCACTAACCGGACCCTATTCAAAAACATCAAGACAAGGCTGGAGCAGGCAAAGGGTTTATGGGCAGAAGAGCTTCCCAATATCTTATGGGCCTACAGAACAACAGAAAGGGTCGCAACAGGGCACACCCCCTTCTCTTTGACTTTTGGATCTGAGGCGGTCATCCCGGTGGAGATAGGCCTCCATAGCCCCAGGATTGAACATTTCGAAGTAGAGGCTAACAATGAGGCCCTAGAAGTAAGCCTAGACCTACTTGAAGAGAAAAGGATGCAAGCAGCTGTGAGGGTGGCTGCTTATCAACAAAGGATGCGCAGATACCATGATGCCAGAGTAAGACCTAGAACGTTCAAAGCAGGAAATTTGGTTCTCAAGAGGCTTAATCAGTCTACTAGAAAGCCTAGAGATGGCAAACTCGGGCCTAATTGGGAAGGCCCATATACAGTTAAAGGGTTTTCTAGGAAAGGGACCTACTGGCTAATTGGGGTCGACGGCAAGGAGCTTCCCAACCCTTGGCACGCTGAGCACCTGAGAAAATACTATGTATAATGTAACCAGCAACCTTCAATGAAAAGTCTTTTTATGACCTTCAGAACCGATGTCTACCCGCAGAACTGTTGAAGTCTTACTGGTCAGTCCACAAGGCTGACCAACAAAGCCGAAAGGCCAATAAGGCTACTTAAGCCCAACTGGTCAGTCCACAGGGCTGACCAGCGAAGCCGAAAGGCCAATAAGGCTACTAAGCCCAACTGGTCAGTCCACAGGGCTGACCAGCAAAGCCGAAAGGCCAATAAGGCTACTAAGCCCAACTGGTCAGTCCACAGGGCTGACTAGTAAAGCCGAAAGGCCAATAAGGCTACTAAGCCCAACTGGTCAGTCCTCAGGGCTGACCAGCAAAACCGAAAGGCCAATAAGGCTACTGAGTCAAACTGGTCAGTCCTCAGGGCTGACCAGCAAAGCCGAAAGGCCAATAAGGCTACTAAGCCCAACTAGTTAGTCCTAATGTCGACCAGCAAAGTCGAAAGGCCAACAGGGCTAAGCCCAACTGGCCAGCTCTAAGGTTGACCAGACAGGCCGAGAGCCCGTAAAAGTTACGACGTCCAGCTGGGCAGTACCCAGACGTTACAGAGCAACCAAAGAGCCTAATTAATCAGATGTTTAAACTTGGAAATGCAGTTCATCAAAATGGCTGTTCATTGATTAAAGGCGGGTTACAAAAAAAAAAAAAAAAAGACGTCGCTGGATGTTTTTACAAAGTAATCAGGACTGGGCTTCGTCTCCCTTCCTCTGTCGCTGCGGTCTAGTCTTCCACGCTTGGCGCATTGGAGGTCGTGTCGTCAGAAGGTTTCAGGGCAGAAAGATCGAGATCTGGGAAGAGCTTCCTGGCCACAACCTTAGCGTCAACGAAGCCTTCCATGTAGGCCTCGCTGAGTTCATCTTGAAAGGCCGCCCCAGCCTTGAACTCCTCCACAGCATTGCCCTAAGCACTTTTTAGCTGCCCCTCCAGCTCAGCGACCTTTGAAGTAAGGGACTCCTTGATTGCCCCAAAAGCCTGGGCATCGAATTCCAGAGCTTCCACCTTTTTCCTGAGCTCGGATACTTCGTCCAGCACGGCAGTCTTCTCTGCCTCTGCAACCGCCTGGGCTTCCTCAGCATCCTTGACCTTCTTCCCCAGGCCACTAACGGATGTGGTCAAGGTCTCAATGACCTGCCCTTTCTTGGCGCACTCGGTTGTCCTCGCCTTCAGACGGGTGGACAAGCAGAGCGCCTTCACATGGAGCTGCAGAAAAATTGAAGGGTCATACACAAAAAATAAAAAAAATAAAAATAAATAAATAAATAAAAGGGGAGAGTGGGTTGGAAGAGAAGAGATAACTGGAGCCCTCACCTTTACAGCATCGAGGTTCATGCTCCTTGTCAGCTGGGCATTAGTCCAGTCAACAAATGGCCCCACGTCCTCTATGCTGATGAATTGCTTCATCCTCTCCCAAGCAGCTTGGACGTCCTCCACAATGAGGGGCTCGCTCTGCTGAGTTTGGGTCTGAGCACCAGCTGTCGCCTCGGCAGGTGGCGGGGGCATAACAGTTCCGGCCCTGGAGGACTGACCAGCGTTTGAAGCCCTAGGTACTGCGGGAGTGCTGATCACTGCAGGACCCTTGTCATGGGATTGCTCGATAGCCCTCCCTCCAGAGCTAGGCCTGTGACGTTTGCTAGGCCTCTCTCCAGCAGCCTTCGCCTTCTCCATTTCTTCGAATTTCTTTTTTGCAGAGGACCCCATGCTCCTCTTGTCGAAGCCCATGTATGATCCCTGTCCTGCAAAGCACATGGGGCAAGAATCAATGCACCAGCATTAGAAGGCAGCCGCAACAGACATACCAGACTCACTCCTCTCAGCGCGAAGGGCTTCGATGGAAGGGTCTGGACCTAAGAGATAGTCTGCCAAACTCTCACCAGCTACAAGAAGGGCCTAGTTTTTGACCGGGTGCTCCCTCACCCTCGCTAAACGGGCCTCCCTCGACTCGTCCTCCAGAATAGGAAGACGTGCTGAGTAAAAGAAAAGGCTGATTGTTGGACCGCTACCCTAAGAAGGAGTCAGGCATAAAAGCACGAAAGGTGCTTACCCTTCCTACCTGGTCTACCCCACTGCCTGGGTATGCGGGGGGGTTTGGTCAGTCACATCCTCCCAGTGAGCGATCTCCATACCCTCGCCGTACACGAAAAAATACTTCTCCTTCCAGCGCTTGTGGGAGACCGGGAGATTAGTAATCAGAGCTGGCTGACTTTCCCTAGCTGAGAAGTAGTACCAGCCTAAGCTCTCGCTCTCGGTTATCTTGTAGCAGAAGAAGAAATCTTCTGGGGTCAGGGTTTCCTCCTTGTTAGTGGCGGCCTGCCACAGAGCGGCACAGCCCACCAGTATGCACCAGGTGTTGGGCATTAGCTGCCCAGGGGCTAGTCTAACCCGACTCAGAACCCCTCTAATAGGAGGAGCGATGGGGAATCTCAGTCCCCCGGACAACGCACTCTCATACACAGCAATTTCGCCTGGGCGAGGGAAGCACGCCCTATCTTTGCTCCCAAGCACCCTGTAACTCATGGAGGGAGGAAATTGATAGATAGACCACAACTTTTGCACTTTTGCCCCATCTAGAATGGAAGCAAAATGCCGAGCCTCATACCTACTCTCTAGAGCAGGAGACACTGCCCCGACCTCAACCATGGCCGTGGGGGCACTCTCAAAGGCGTCCACAATAGCCACGGGACTCCTTGCCCTCCTAGGCCTCACCTCTTGAGTAATCTCCTCAAGGTCTGCCCCAGAGTAGTTCACCGAGGCATTGGATGCCTCGTCTGGTCTTACCCTATCTAGGTCTATGGAGGCAGTATGCTCAGAGCTGCTTGACAGGTCAATTGGCAGTGGGTTCATGACCCTAGGATCCTCAATCTCTCGGAGAGTCTCAAAAACTGCTCTGGATGCTTCAAGAACACTCCAGTATACCGACTCAACAAAGGGGGGATTACCTATGAACCCTAGGGGATATGAGGCCCTAACCTTCCACTCGTAGTACCAAATAGCCTTTTGTAGGAGCCAAAACATAAACTCTGACGCTACGTACCTTGATGGGTATGGACGTAGGAAGTGATTTTGGAACCTCTTCGAACAACCAACAACGGTGAGAAGAACGGCGAAGGGAGGGAGATAACAAGCACAGTCGTATGATTGGGAAGAAATATGCAGAGTAAGGGGCTTTTTTTGGCGAACCGCCAAGGTTTTATAAGCCCCCTCTATTCGAAATCAACGGCGTAGATTGGCCCAAAGCTCTCAAATCGAACAGGCAGTGCGATTGGTGTCTAATCGACTTATAGGGCCAACCACATGAGGCCACGTGGCAGAAAGGCCAATAGTCGCGTCAATTCACCTGGCGTAGTAATCATGACGGTTACGCAGCACCATAAATGTGCCTGTTCGACGGCGCTCGGTGACTATTCGAAATTCCCATGGGCAGACCTTTAGAATTCCCATAGGCCGACCTGGGCTGCCTAGGGAATTGGGGGCATCTGATAACGCAAATGACAAGTACGGTTGGTCGGCCCCTTCTGTGGAACAAACCAGACCAGCCCGGCTCACATATCCAGTTTAGGCCCCCTCCCTCCTAGGTCAGGTCCATTAACAGAAAGAGCGGCAGAGCTCGAGTGATACACTGGGCGGCGGCATGAAGGCACTCCGAGGTTCTCACCTGGTAAATAGCCCCTACGATCCCATGACTCGAGCATTTTCCCCATGAACGGGGGCATGATCCATGGGGCCTAAAATCAAGGCACGATATATCCCCACGAAGTGGGAGGCATGACGAGGGGCACGATTAACTGACCCACGAAGGTGCCCACGATCAAGGCCAACGCTCCTATAAAGGGAACAGTCCTCACCTCCAAGAAGGTACGATTCTACACCACCCTAGATACTGTAATTCTGTCCATGTTTCCCTGAGCCTAACTTTGGCATCGGAGTGTCTTTGGCAGACACCACACCGGTGTCCCAGACAAAGGGGGACTCATCGCACCAGCAAGCTGCACCAGGAGTTGGGAAAGACGTACCAGTTCATCACATCATCAGTTGGTTTGGCATCGGAGTGTCTTTGGCAAGCACCACACCGGTGTCCCAGACAAATGGGGACTCATCGCACCAGCAAGCTGCACCAGGAGTTGGGAAAGACATACCAGTTCATCACATCATCAGGGTGTATAATGCTTACCAATTGCGAGATCTCTTTTGTGTTAGTTTGCAATATGGTAACAGTTACTGTGTTTGAATTGTTGAAATAAAAGAAAAATTAAGAAAAACAGAAGGAGAAGAAATGAAATGAAAACTAAATTGTTTTTCCTTCGGTTGGTTGCACATTTTTCTCTAGTAACTACATTCGGATCCCTTAAAACAATTCGTAAAAACAAAAATAAATGGGAAAGAGCATGAAAGAAGTCAATTACATGGACTGTTTTTTTGAACTAGCAGTGTATTCTTTATGTAAGTACACTTTTACTTTGAATAAACAATCTATTAATATTTACTTTAGTCATATATCTGATGTTGTACGTATCAATTTAAATCTACTAGCATTTCGTACATAAATAAAGAAAGGATTTCCCCCGCGGAAATGAAATTTCCTGTAATAATCTTCTACTACTTCAAGTAATAATAATCACTTGGAGACTGCTTTACACAAACTTTGCCTGTATTTTATTATTTCAACAGGACAAAACATGCCTTACTTGTGCCGCATTTGTCTTGCTTTGCTTGTGCCATGTGTCATAAGCCCATAAAAAATGGCCTAAATATAGGCCCATGAGGATGCAAAAGAGCCCACGAAGTCAAGAACATTCTAGGCCATTCATGGGCATTTAAGGAGGGCTCTAGACTTTTTTTCACATGTATAAATATAAGAAGAGTGTGAAAAGTTCTAGAGCATTGGGGAGGCTTTCTTGAGAAGTTTTGTACATAAATATCTTAGATATTTGTATAGATGATTCTAGAGAGGGAATTCCAACCGTTGGATCAAAACGATCCTCATCGTCCATTGAGGAGGTAGACAAGTATAAATAGGGGGTAGCCTCTCATTTGTAACCATCCAAGTTTCAAGCAATCAAAGCATTCTCCAAGTTCTTCTACAAGCTCTCTTGTTCTCTTGTTGCTCTCTTGTTCTTTTGGTTGTTCTTAGGCTTACTTAGCAACTTTGGGTATAAGTTGTCTAAGGCCGCACGGGGTCGTGGTGTTCAAGAATTCAAGCCCGTGACAATTGGTATCAGAGCTTCAGTTTGTGAAGGCTAAGCAGTGGCAACAACTGGTTCGGATATCACTAAGCATGGAGGTGTTTATGAGAGGGATCCCCCTTCTCTTATCGGCAAAGGGTGGAAGGACAAGTCAAGGGATGCCTTGTCTTCCTTGGAGTCAAGGGTTATGAGGGTAGAGCTTGCCGTGGCCGATGGACAAGACAAGTTTGAAGAGCTAGACCAAAGCATCGAGAAACTCAACCAACGTGTCGAAGGGATCGACAATGGGCGTGAGGAGTTCCAAGGGGAGGTGCAAGGTGGCCTCAACACCATGGCAGAGCTTGTGAAGACCCAAATGGATGCTCTCAAGGAGATGGTCCAAGCCGAGATTGCCGCTATAAGGGAGGAAATGAAGGAGATCAAAAGTGATTGGTCCTTGTGTAAGATGGCTATCACACAAGGTACGATTTTTTCCTCTCTCTCTCCTAAGGTTGACATTCCTAGGCCCAAGTCTTACAATGGGTCAAGGAATGCTAGAGAGTTAGACAATGTCTTGTGGAGCTTAGAGCAATATTTTGAAGCCATTAGCATCAGTGGTGATGATAAGAAGATAAAAACGGCCCCTCTCTTCCTCTCGGATGCGGCCACGCTATGGTGGAGGCGGCGGCATGCGGATATGGAGGGTGGCTTATGCACCATAGCCACATGGGATGACTTCAAGAGGGAAATCAAGAACCAATTTTATCTCGAAAATTTGGAGCATGAAGCAAGGGCCCGACTAAGGCATCTCTCCCACAAAGGCACTGTGCGTGAATATGTGAAGCAGTTCTCCGAGTTACTATTGGAGATACCGGACATGTCCGAGAAGGAGTTTCTCTTCACTTTTATCGATGGGCTATAATCATGGGCTAAGATAGAAGTCCAACGGCAGGGAGCCCAAGATCTTGCAACGGCCATCTCTATAGTGGAGTCCTTAATTGACTACAAGCAAGGTGAGTCTTCTTCCAAGCCCAAAAATCTAAATTATAATAAAAGCAAAGGTGGGGGAGAGCATGCAAGCCAAGCAAAGGAGGGTGGACACAAACCATCCTCATCAAGCCATGGCAAGTTTAACAAAGACAAGAAGGGTGGTGACAAGCCCAAGTTTACATACTTCCTTTGTGATGGGAATCACTTTACCCGTGACTGTCCAAAGCAGGCTAAACTCCGATGCACGACCTATTATGGATTTGCTCGGGATGTAGGGCTACACATCGGGGATTGGTGTGGCCAAGTGGACTTCTCGGTGGTGCCAATAGATGACTACCCCATTGTGTTGGGGATGGAGTTCTTAAATGGGGTGCGGGCATTCCCCATCCCCTTCGCCGAGACTATGTGCACCATGGGCGAAGGCAACGCAATCATGGTACCATTGGCTCAGGAGGCAGCTTTGAAGGTTAAAGCTTTGTCCGCCATGCAACTTTCCAAGGGACTTAAGAAGAATGAGCCAACATTCCTTGCTACCTTGAAGCTTAATGAGGATTCTTCTAGCACCATGGAAGACATGTCAAGCAAAGTGGTGGAGGTGCTTGAAGACTATAAGGATGTCATGCCCCAGGAGTTGCCAAAGAGACTTCCACCTAAGAGGGAGGTGGATCATGTCATTGAGTTGGAGGTAGGTGCCAAGATTCTGGCTATGGCCCCCTACCGTATGGCTCCCCTGGAGTTGGAGGAATTAAGAAAGCAACTAAAGGACTTGTTGGATGCCGGCTTCATCCAACCGTCAAAGAGTCCCCATGGTGCGCCGGTCTTATTTCAAAGAAAACATGATAGGTCCCTCCGACTATGCATCGACTACCGGGTGCTAAACAAGGTAACTATCAAGAACAAGTACCCCATCCCTCTCATCGTCGACTTGTTTGATAGGCTTGGTGGTGCAAGGTGGTTTACCAAACTTGATTTAAGATCGGAATACTACCAAGTGAGGATTGCCAAGGAAGACGTGACCAAGACAGCTTGTGTCACGAGGTATGGCTTCTTTGAGTTTCTAGTTATGCCCTTTGGCCTCACTAATGCTCTAGCCACATTTTGCACCCTTATGAATCAAGTATTGCAACACTTCTTGGATCGCTTTGTCGTAGTATATTTAGATGACATTGTTATCTATAGCTCATCTTTGGCAGAACACATGGATCATCTACAACAAATCTTCCAAGTCTTAAGGGAGAATGAGCTTTATATCAAAAGGGAGAAATACTCTTTTGCTCAATCGAAAGTGAACTTTTTGGGGCACTTGGTTGGAGGGGCAAGATTCGCATGGATAAGGCCAAGGTGCAAGCTATCCAAGAATGGGAGCCACCAAAGAAGGTAACTGAGCTACGATCCTTTCTTGGCTTGGCTAATTATTACCGGTGGTTCATCGGAGGATATTCGGCTATGGCGGCACCTTTGACGGATCTTCTCAAGAAGAACCATCCCTGGGAGTGGATGGCTAGATGTGAAGATGCCTTCTAAGCACTTAAGAAAGCCATCATAAAGGAACCTGTTCTAGCATTACCCGATCACACCAAGTCATAGGAGGTGCACACTGATGCCTTGAACTTCGCCATTGGAGGGGTGCTGATGCAAGAAGGTCACCCTATAGCTTTTGAAAGCTGCAAGCTTAATGACACCGAGAAGAGGTACACGGTGCAAGAAAAGGAGATAACCGTGGTGGTTCATTGCTTGCGCACTTGGAGACACTACTTGCTTGGCTCCAAGTTTGTGGTCATGACGGATAACATTGCGACGAGTTACTTCTTGACCCAAAAAAAGTTAACTCCCAAGCAAGCATGGTGGCAAGACTTTCTTACCAAATTTGACTCCACCTTGGAGTACAAACCAGGCAAAGCAAACTTGGTGGCGGACGCACTAAGTAGAAAGGCCGAGCTTGCCACCATTAGCCGGCCCCAATGTCTATTGATGGATCGAATCAAGGAGGGGCTTCAACAAGATCAAGTGGGCAAGACTATCATCGATGGCGTCAAGTAAAGCAAGACGAGGCAATTCTGGCTCAAGGATGACCTTCTCTTTGCCAAAGGCAACCGGATCTATGTGCCCAAATGGGGGATGCTACGGAAGAAGATTCTTAAGGAGTGCCATGACTCCAAATGGGCGGGACATCCTGGCGTTCGCCGCATATTGGCATTATTGGAGGATGCCTACTATTGGCTATGAATATGGGATGATGTGGAGCTTTATGTGAAGACTTATCTTGTGTGCCAACAAGACAAGGTGGAACAAAGTCATCCCGCGGGCTTACTAGAGCCCTTACCTATTTCGGATCGACCTTAGGAGAGTGTTTCCATGGACTTCATCACACGTCTTTCCAAGTCCAAAGGAAAGGGTACCATCATTGTAGTGGTCAACCGGTTTTCTAAGTATGCTACTTTCATACCAGTCACCAAGGATTGCACCGCGAAGGAAACCGCTCGATTATTTTTAGCTCATGTGGTCAAATATTGGGGAGTTCCAAAGACTATTGTTAGTGACCAGGACTCTCGTTTTATGGGGCGCTTTTGGACCGAGCTTTTCAAGCTTCTTGGCACGGAGCTTAATTTCTCTACAAGCTTTCACCCACAAACCAATGGCCAAACCGAGAGGGTGAATGCTTTGTTGAAGCTATATTTGAGGCACTATGTAAGTGCCAACCAAAGAGATTAGGCCAAGTTGCTTGATGTTGCCCAATTCTCTTATAATCTACAAAAGAGCAAGGCAACCAACACTAGCCCGTTCGAGCTTGCTATGGGCCAACAGCCTTTAACGCCCATTGCTGTTGCTACCGGGTATACGGGAAAAAGTCCTGAAGCTTACAAGTTTGCCAAGGGATGGCATGAGAAAACTGACATGGCCAAGGCCTACTTGGCCAAGGCGGCCAAAAGAATAAAGAAATGGGCAGACAAGAAGCGGCGGCCAAAGAAATACCAAGAAGGAGACCTTGTCATGGTGAAGCTTCTTCTTCATCAAGCCAAAGCATACAAGGGGCTTCATAAAAGGCTAACACGACGATACGAGGGACCATTCCTGATTACCAAATGAGTTGGCAAGGTATCCTACCAACTTCAGTTGCCTCCAAAGTTAAAGATCCATCCGGTCTTTCATGTGAGTTTTCTTAAGCCTTATTATGCGGACATGGAAGACCCAAGCCGTGGTGAATCAAATAAAGCTCCCACATCCATCACGACATCGTTCGACAAAGAAGTAGATACTATCCTTGCCCACCGAGTGATACTAAAGAAGGGTAAAACACCAAGACACATGGAGTACTTGGTGAAATGGAAGGGGCAACCAGATAGCGAGGCCAGCTGGGAACACACGGAGTCTTCGTGGCAGTTTTTAGATAAGATTACCGAAATTCGAGAAGTTGTGACAAGGGTGTCACCAGATTAAGTGGGGGAGAATTTCACAAGCCCACAAAAAATGGCCTAAATATAGGCCCATGAGGATGCCAAAGAGCCCACCAAGTCAAGACCATTCTAGGCCATTCATGGGCATTTAAAGAGGGTTCTAGACTTTTCCTCACATGTGTAAATATAAGAAGAGTGTGGCAAGTTCTAGAACATTGGGGAGGCTTCCTTGAGAAGTTTTGTACATAAATATATTAGATATTTGTATAGATGATTCTAGAGGGGGAATCCCAACCGTTGGATTAAAACGGTCCACACCGTCCATTTAGGAGGTGGACAAGTATAAATAGGGGGTAGCCCTTCATTTGTAACCATCCAAGTTTCAAGCAATCAAAGCATTCTCCAAGTTCTTCTACAAGCTCTCTTGTTCTCTTGTTACTCTCTTGTTTTTAACCTTGTTCTTTCGATTGTTCTTAGGCATACTTAGCAACTTTGGGCATAAGTTTTCTAAGGCCACACGGGTCATGGTGTTCAAGAATTCAAGCCCGTGACACATGGTATCTAGAAATCTTCAATAAGAGCGTTAACACGGGCACCCTCCAACATACCTTTAAGGGTAGAAAACAATTGTGTCGCTAAAATAGCAAACATGAGAACTGATCAAGTTGCTGGACTTGTAATTTGGAATGACCAAGCTTAGGTCTCTTCTGGTAGGAGACATGGTAGGTTTTGTTACTTTACTGCTAAACCTTAGCATTTGTCTTGCTAATACTTTTATTTTTTGGCTACATAGTGTCTAACACTTCAGTTGACTATTTTCTTCAAATTCATGCAGAGCCACCGTTTACACAAATTATATAAATCTTATTCATATTATTAATGATGGCTAACGACAAGTAGGTGTGTTCACGAGTCGGATTGGGTTGCGACCCACCAACATAACTGTCAAAGTCAGGTTCAGAACATTGGAACTGATTTCGGGCTCTGTTTGGGTTTGGGTTGGGTTAGAAATTCATCTCTTTTTGTAAAATGAAAAATTTTGATAAGTATTTAAATAACAAATAAATGAAAGTACTCAGTAAAAATTAATATCTTATTAAAATTCAACCATTAGATATGATTTGGGTCAGTGTTAGCGGGTTGGATAGTTTTAGGTAATGACTCACCAACCGAACAGTCAAAGTCGTGTTCACAAACCTTGAAACTAATTTTGACTTGGTTTGAGTTCATGTTTGGTTTGAGTCGATCGAGTTGGCGGGTCGAATGAATTTTTGAACAGATCTAATCACAATGAGGCATGAAGAAGGATCAAACTTGAGACTCCATATTTAGCATGAGAACAAATTGACCATTAAGTCACCTCTTATAATACTTTTTGGTGATGATGGTGTCTCGACCAGACCAGGGGCCGTATTATCAGTCGACCAACACTTACTAGACGACGCCCTTCCTATGCTACCTGCTTGTCGACCGACCAGGTCTCCCAACCGTTCGTCCTCAACCTCCCGAGCTGAATGGATCCCCGTAACTGCCCATCGATCGGGTCGACACCCGACCGTGTCAATAAGGCCCACTTCTGATACCGGCTACCCTGGCACACATTAGGGGTGTGGGCTTGGCGTGTACCGGCAACAATAGTCATGCCTCTGACACCGTTCTGACACATGCAACCATGGAGTGTAGGGATGACCCTCTCAAGTGCTCTGACACCGCTCTGATCCTCCAGCTAGAGGCCGCCACGTAGAGAGGCCACCTACCACCCCTATGCGGACATAGAAAGGGAAAACTCAACCCCTTGGAAGGTACGCAAACAGACGACCCTTAGGAGAACCCTAAGATATCTTTTCCTTTCCAACACTTGGATCTTTTTGAATCTAACTTGAACACCGGAGGGCTTTTAGCTTCCACCACACCGGTGGGTTTAGTGCAGGAGATCATCGACCGGCTAGAGGGAAGTTCATCCTAGACTTGGGGGCAAGCCACCACGGGTTCGATGCATCATCAGCTGGCGCCGTCTATGGGAAAAGACCATCCTCGTGGCATTTTATGGTTTTGACTAGGTCCGGGATTAGTACCCTCCCAGAAGGAAACTCGATGGCCGACACCAACGCAAAGAAGATAGCCGCTTTGGAGAAGACGGTGGCTGACATAATGGCTAACATGCAACAGTTGGTCCATTAAAACAAAGAGTTACTCCAACGAAACCCAGCTCAATCGGTAGAGGTTCCGCCGCGGCCCAACTCGCTAGAGGAAGAACAAGAGGAGTAGGAGGTCGACAAGGATCCGTCCATTCCCCCAAATGGTAACAAAAATGGCAATGGAGGACGGGTTGAGGACCCTCTCCTCCACCATGAGCCCCACATCGAAGAAGCACAAACGAGTCACGCCATCCTGTCGAGGACACAGATGGTAGGTGACAAGCTAGAGAGCTCCCATGCTTGGGACGAACAACTGAGGGCCATGCAAGCTTAAATGACAGGAGTATTGGCCGTCGCGAAGGCTAAAACTCCTAACACCGTAGATGCCCTCATTGGTTGAATGGCCACGCCGTTCACACAAAAGGTGATGGATTACCCGCTCCCCTCGAAGTTCAAAATGCCGACTTTAGACACGTTTAATGGATCCAAAGACCCGGTGGACCACTTGGAGACGTTTAGGGCGCTCATACACCTGCAAGCAGTGCCGGATGAGATCATATGCAAGGCTTTCCCTATCACGTTGAAGGGCTTGACACGAACTTGGTTTAACAAAATTAAGCCGGCAACGGTCTCCACCTTCAAGGAACTTAGCAAGCTCTTTGTAAGCCACTACATCGGGGCCCAGCGGCAAAAGAGGGCCGCGGCATACTTGTTGACTGTGAGGCAGAAGAAGGAGGAGACGTTACGGGAGTATGTGGGAAGGTTCAACCAGGAGACTTTGGCCGTGGACGACAAGGTGGCTGTCACGGCATTCATGAGAGGCCTAAGAAGCGGGAAACTCCTCTTCTCCTCATCGAAGAGGCCGCCCTAAGATATGGCTGAATTGATGCTTCGTGCTCAGAAGCACATGAATGCAGAAGACGCCATGAGCGCCAGGCGGGCTAAAGACAAGGGGGGTGGCTTGCTCACAGAGAAGAAGAGGTTGAGCAGAAACTCAAACGATGAGAGAGAGACAAAGGCGAACAAAACTAACAACTGGGCGAGGAGCTGGGGAGAAGAGAGACGCGAGCACTACTGCGGTCTGGATCGAACGTTCACCCCACTCACGACAAAGTTGAAGGATGTCCTGATGGAGATCAAAGACGACCCAAACATGAAATGGTTCGAGCCTCTGAAGACGCCCTCGAGCATGAGGAACAGAAGGAGGTACTGCCGGTTCCACCGTGATCATGGCCATGACACAGAGGACTGTATCGATTTGAAACAGCAGATCGAGAACCTGATCAAACGGGAAGGCTCAGCCGCTATGTGGCCGGTCGAGACCGAACAAGGGGGGAACAACGCAACCTAGCAAGGACAAAGACAACCACCCAGCCTATTGGGGAGATAAGGGTCATTGCAAGAGGATTCGCTAGAGAAGGAGAGTCCTCTTCGGCGAGGAAGAAGTATGTTCGGGACATCCGAATCGAAGCGGAAGTAATACTGGTCGGGACGGCCAGCAAGAAGACAAAGACCGAGGGCCCTGGGATCAACTTCATGGAGAAAGAAGCAGCTGAGCTATACCAAGCACACGATGACCCCCTGGTCGTCTCCATGGTGATCTCCAACTTCAAAACTTGGAGAATCTTGGTCGACAGTGGGAGCTCGGCTCACATCCTGTTCTGGGGGGCCTTTGAAAAAATGCAGATTGGCCATGAGAAATTGAAGCCGGTAAGCTGTCCCATGGTCGGCTTCACCGGAGACCGGGTGGTCCCTCTTGGATCCATCGCCTTACCAGTCACCTTTGGAGAGGAACCGCACCGAACAACAAAAATGGTGCACTTTCTGGTTGTGGATTACCCATCTGCATACAACGCTATCATTGGTCGAACTGCTCTAAACTAGTTTAAAGTAATCACCTCCACGTACCATCTCCAGGTCAAATTCCCGATCGACACTAGGGTTGGGTGCGCCAGGGGCTACTAGAGGGAAGCACGGGAGTGCTACATGGCCTCCCTCATAGGAGAACCCAGCAGGGAGACCTTGGTCATCGAAGAGCTCGAGCCAAGGGATGAGGAGGAAGTCAGGAGGGGCGAGCCGACTGAAAAACTGGAAAATGTCCTGGTCGGGGTACCAGAGTAAACCAGAACAGTAAAGATAGGGGCTACCGCACCCGAAGAGCTAAAGCAACAGCTGAGGAAGTTCTTGAGAGACAACGCTGACGTGTTCGCCTGGTCTCACGAGGATATGCCTGGTATTGACACACGAGTAGCAGCTCACTACTTGAACATTGACCGTGAGGCCAGGCCGATCAAGCAGAAGCGGAGGAACTTTGCGCCGGACAGGAATGATGCAGTTGTTGAAGAAGTAGAGAAGCTGGTGTAGGCGAAGCTTATCAGGGAAGTGCACTACCTCACTTGGCTTTCCAACGTTATCATGGTGAAGAAGTCCAATGGGAAGTGACGGATGTGCGTTGACTTCACCGACCTGAACAAAGCGTGCCCCAAAGACAGTTTCCCACTACCGACCATTGACCTCCTCGTCGACTCTACTGCGGGGTATGAAATGCTAACCTTTATGGATACTTTTTCAGGATATGACCAGATCCAGATGGCGGAGCGTGACCAGGAGCATACGGCTTTCATCACAGACCAGGGGCTCTATTGTTACAACGTCATACCATTCGGATTAAAGAATGCAAGGGCAACATACCAACGGCTGGTCAACCTCATGTTCAAATCACAGATTGGGCGTAATGTGGAGGTTTACGTGGATGACATGTTGGTGAAAAGCAAGGAGGCCATCAACCACCTGCGGGATCTTGAAGAGACGTTCTAAACACTTCGTAAGTACCGGATGAAGCTCAATCCCGCCAAGTGTGCCTTCGGCATCGCCTCGGGGAAGTTCTTAGGCTTCATGGTCTCACAAAGGGGGATTGAGGTGAACCTAAAAAAGATTTAGGCCATCATCGACATACAAGCACCCTGGACGATGAAGGATATTCAGCGGCTGGTGGGACGTGTTGCAGCCCTGAACAGATTCATCTCTCGATCCACCGACAAGTGTCTCCCGTTCTTCAAAATCCTACGTAAGGTGTTCGAGTGGAGCGAGGACTGTGAAGCAGCCTTTGGTCAACTCAAACAATACCTTAGCTTAGTCCCGCTACTCAGCCGAATCATCCCGAGGGAGAAATTGTTTCTTTATTTGGCAGTGTCAGCGACAGTGGTGAGCTCAGCTCTTGTCCGAGAAGAAGGGGGGATCCAAAAGCCAGTGTACTACACTAGTCGCGCCTTGCGTGGAGTAGAAGAATGGTACCTGAAGATGGAACTCATGGCCCTCGCACTGGTGACTGCAGCTCGATTCCTGAGGCCCTACTTTCAAGCCCATACAATTGTGGTACTCACTAACTAGACCTTGAAGAACATTCTACACAAGCCAGAGATGTCAGGACACCTAGTGAAATGGTCCGTTGAACTTAGTCAGTTCGACATCCACTACCGACCCAGACTGGCGATCAAAGGGCAGGCTGCTGCGGATTTCATTGTAGAATTCACTAACCCGCCCCCTGCCACCCCTAAAGTTGACCTACCTGACAGCCACTGGGTCCTGCATGTCGATGGTTCTTCCACTCACGACTCTGGTGGTGCCGGCATGGTCCTCGTCACCCCGGATGGCCACAAGATAGAATATACTCTCCGCTTCAAGTTCCCTACCACCAACAATGTTGCAGAATACGAAGCACTCATTACCGGTCTCAGAATAGCTCGGCGAATGGGGGCTGAACAGATAGTGGTGTGAAGCAACTTTCAACTGGTGGTGGAGCAAGTCCAGGGACAGTACGAGGCCAGAGAAGATAACATGAAGCAATATTGCCAAGTAGCGAAGAACCTGGCTAGAAAATTCGCTAAGATACTACTGGAGCGTGTACTGAGATTGCAGAACAAAGACGCAGACCGGCTAGCCACGATTGCCTCGTCAAATGAGCCCGACCCGAACGTCCTGATTGAGATTCTTGATTCACTGAGCATCCAGAGCTCGGAAGTCGACCAGATCGAGCCCGAATCCTCATGGATGAGCAAGATCAGGAATTTTTTAAAGAACGGAACCCTGCCTGAAGACTGGAATGAGGCGAGATAGATTTAGTACCATTCGAGCAGATACCTCATACAAGACAGAGTACTCTATAAAAGGGGGCATACCATGCCGCTGCTTCGTTGCACCAATGAGGAAGATGCATACTACATAATTCGGGAGGTCCACGAAGGGATGTGTGGGAACCACTCTGGTGGCCGATCTTTCACCAAGAAGATACTACGAGTGGCCTATTATTGGCCCACCATGGAGAGGGATACTTAGGAATTCGTCAAGAAGTGTGACAAATGCCAACGGTTCGCCAACATTCCAAGACTGCCCTCTCAAGAATTGACCCCGATCTAGACCCCTTGGCCCTTCACCTACTGGGGATTCGACATTGTGGGACCGTTACCACTCGGTAAAGGACAGACGAAGTTTGCGGTGGTGGCGATAAACTACTTCACAAAGTGGGCGAAGGCAGAGGCCCTGCCAACGATCACCGAGGAGAAGAAGAAATTCTTGTGGCAGAATATTGTGTGCAGGTTCAGAATCACCAGGGTCGTAATCACGGACAACGGGAAACAGTTCGAGGACAGACAGTTCAACCAACTGTGCATTGATCTGGGAACAAGTCACCATGTTTCGTCCCCCGAGCACCCTTAGGCAAACGGCCAAGTCGATATTACCAACAAGTCCCTCTTGAAAATCCTCAAGATGAAGTTACAGAAAGCCAAGGACTTGTGGGTGGAGGAGCTTCCTAACATCCTTTGGGCCTAACAGAACGACGGAGAAAGTGTCCACGGGGCAAACGCCGTTCTCACTTACCTTCGGCACTGAAGCCCTCATCCTAGTAGAGATCGGACTTCCCAGCCCTAGAACGATGCAGTTCGACCCCGTGACTAATGGCGAAGTGATGAATGTGGACCTAGACCTATTAGAGGAAAGGAGGCTACAGACAGCTATGATAATGGCGTCCTACCAGCAGAAGATGCGCCAGTACCACAACTTTAGAGTTCGACCAAAAGATTTCATGACCGAGGACCTCGTTTTGAAGAGAGTCAATCAGTCCACCAAAGATCCTAGAGAGGGCAAGTTCGGGCCCAATTGGGAAGGACCTTACGAGGTGATCAGCAGCACTAGGAAGGGGACGTACAAGTTGAGGAACTCAGAGGGCAAGGAGCTCCCACACCCGTGGCATGCAGAGCATTTAAGGAAGTACTACTCTTGAAAGGCTCCTACTTGTAAATCACCAGAATATCAATAAAAGAGACTGTTCGACAATTGTCTGCTTACGTAAAACCGACACAGAATCTGGCTACTTGTGTGGAAGTGACATAGAATCTGCTCGGTCAAGCGCCGAGCAGAGCCAGAGGGCCTTAAATGGCAATGGCATTGTATCTGCTTGATCAAGCACCGAGCAGAGCCAAACGGCCTTAAATGATAATGGCATTGAATCTACTCGGTCAAGCGCCGAGCAAGGCTAGACAGCCTTAAATGGCAATGGCATTGAATCTGCTCGGTCAAGCGCCGAGCAGAGCTAGATGGCCTTAATTGGCAATGGTATTGAATCTACTCGGTCAAGCGCCGAGTAGAGCTAAACGGCCTTAAATGGCAATGGCATTGAATCTACTCGGTCAAGCGCCGCCGCGCAGAGCCAGACGACCTTAAATGGCGATGGCATTGAATCTGCTCGGTTAAGCGCCGAGCAGGGCCAGACGGCCTTAAATGATAATGGCATTAAATCTGCTCAATCAAGCACCGAGCAGAACCAGACGGCCTTAATGGCAATGACATTGAATATGTCGGTTATGCGCCGAGCAGAGCCAGACGACCTTAAATGGCAATGGCATAGAATCTGCTCGGTCAAGTGCCGAGCAGAGCCTGATGGCCTTGGCATTGAATTAGCAACAATGTTGGACCCGTTCAGTTATTGTTGCCGATTAGGTCCGCGTTAGCACTTACAAGCATTTTTCAAGCCACTCTAATAAAATGCTTAGAAAATACAGCAGACACAGAGTATAAGAACAAATTTTCATTTCATTTACACAAGAAGGGGTACAAAAGCAAAACGCCCTTTACAAGAGTAAAAAAAAAAAGAGACAACAACTAGTGAAGCGAAACGAGGGGGCCCGAACTACATTCACGCTTGAGCCTACTCGGCAGTTTGTCCTTCGGCGTCAGCACATTGAGCATCTTCGCCTTGGCCACCCGCAGTGGCCTCCTGCTGAGTCTTGATAGTTTGGCCCTCTCTAGCAGTGCTCGGTTGGGCCCCTCCTTCAACTGCCTGGCCAACGGCGTCCTGGCTGTCTCCAGGCAGGACTCCGTCAAGGGGGTCCAGACCCGAGAAGTCCGAGTCAGGATATTTCTTGGATGCTTGCTTCCTGGTTGTCTCGAAGCCCAAGAGAAAAGTGGGCTCCAATAGGGCCTGGAAGTCATCCCCTTCCTTGAACTCCTAAATGGCCTCGACCCTTGCCTTCTTGAGCTCCTCACTAAAAGCCGCTACGGTCTTCTTCAGCTCGTGCCTTTTGGCCTCTTCGGCCGAGAAGTTCAACAATAGCTTATTAGCTTGCCTTGCGAGCCTTTCATTGTCGACCCTAGCCGATTAGAGCTCTTCCAGAGTAGAATCCCTCTCGGCACGGGCAGTCGAGACATCGCCCTTCAGTGACTGGACATTCTGGATGAGCGCTGAGCTGGCTGCCTTCTCCTCCTGGAGGGCCTTCTCCGAAGTCCCCAGGTGGTGGCCCAGAGCCATAACCCTAGCAAGAGACTGAAAACCGAACAGTTAGAACTTAGAAGGACTACGCAAAGGTCGGCGCAGAACGGGATGATAACTGCACAGAGGCTCACCTTGAACAGATCGTGGTTGGTATCCCTGACCAGCTGCGAGTTGGGATGCTTGCTCAGCCTCGTGATGTCTGAGGGCCTAATTGCCTTTGCCACCCTCTCTCAGGTCATATCCGAGCTATCGATAACATTGGCTGGGGCAGAAGCAGCTGGACTGGCATAGGCCTAGGAGTCTGCCAGAACGACAATGTTGCGCCTCGGCTGAGATCCCTCTGGATAACCCGGAGGAGGCCTAACGACCACGGAAACCTGGCCCTTCCCCTTCTGGGGGGGACGCCTTCTTCGGAAGAGGAGGGGGAGGGGGGGGGGGGGGGGGGGGAGGGGGGAGCTTTTCAGTAGCCTTGGCGGTCTTCTGGCGCTTCGATCTTGAGGGGCCTGCCGCCGCCGCCCTCTTCCTAGCCAAGTAGTTGATGTCAAAACTCATCGTAGCCAACTCAAAAGTTGGCTAGGGTACTTGGGGATCGGGCTGGACCGCTGCGATATCGGCCTGAGCAACCACAACAGACTGGCGATCTACAAAGAGTAGCCAGAAAAGTTAGAGAACGACCAGCATAACGAAAGCAAGAATGTACTCACTCCTCTCACGTTTTGCAGCCAAGGCTTCTTTGCTCAGTTCGGGCCCCAAGAGGTATTGGGCAAGTGCCTCGACAGTCACCAAGTCTTTGGCGGTCCGAAACTCGTACTCTTTGACTTGTTCTACAGCCGCCTTGTGCTCAGCAGATAGAAGGGACTTAACCCGACCTAACACCCGTAGGACACCTAAGTCAGAGTGGGCGACCCGCAACAAACATAAAAAAAAAAAAGAGAAGAGGAAGACTCGGGGAAAAGAACATACTCTTCTTACTCGGGTAACCCCATTGCCTAGGGATCCGAGCAGAGAAGTCTGTCTCCCAGGGGCAGAACTCCCAGCCCTCTCCGCTAATGAAGAAGAACCGGTCCTTCCAGTTCTTGTGTAAAGAAGGAAGCTCGTGGACCAGATCGAGTCCTGTCAACCAACCAGCAAAGTACCAGTACCCTTTCCCACGCTCGGCCGGCTTGTAGCAGTATGAGAATTCTTCTTGCGTCACGTCCCTCCCGTGGATGATCTGCCAGAGGATCATACAGCCCGCCATGATCCGCCAGGCGTTTGGTGAGAACTGTTCAGGGGAGAGGCGTAACCTTTGCAGAATTTCTCTAACTGGCCGAGGGAATGGCACACGAAGACCACCAGCTAGTGCCCCCTCAAAGATCGCTATCTCCCCCTCTTTAGCCGAGCACGCCCAATTCGTAGGGTTGGGAACCCTACACCTTACCCCTTTTGGGATCTGGTACACCCGCCAAAGGGTAGCGACCTTCTCCCTATCGAGAGAGGAAAAAATCCCCACCGCTTCATACCCGGGGTCATCCTCTTCTTCCCCCTCTCCCGGCTCGACCTCCTGAGCTCGGGCAGCAACTTCAGCGGGTTGGTCCCGTCCTTCCCCGACGCCAGAGTGGGCGGCCCCGGCCTTTCCTGACTTGGGAACTCCCTGGGACCCCCCAGAGTTCTCCACAGAGGCCTTTTCCTAGGTCCAACACCTTTCGACTCGATACCCATTAAAACCGGTCTCTTTCGAGTCCGAGCTAACCCCCTCCGGAGTCGACATTGTGCCTAGGGGCCAACAACCCTCAATCCTATCAAACACCGGCTTGAACAACTTACACAAGTCCCCAAGGACGGATTCTAAGAATTCCAGCTTGTCAACAAACCTCGAAAGGTTGGGAATCTAGCCCCTTTCCTAAAAAATGGACACACAACGAGTAATAAACCAGTACATACAACCAAAGGGCAAGGCTCACCGCGGTTCGAAGTACTGGCAGCGAGTTTCGAAGCAAGCCGGCGGTGCGACGCGAGGAATGGTGCCCTTTCAACTGGCTGGAGACAACAGAGATGGCACTGAGGACGACAAAGGAGGTTTTTTTCTTTTCTCTCTCTGCATATTTGGTAAAAAGCACTAAGGGAAAATGGGGGCAACCGCCTCACAAAACTCCCCCCACACCTTTGAAATCAATGGCCCAGATGGCCTGCAGTGATGGGACATCAACGGCTGAGAAACGACGCGTCTTTTCAACTACTGACGACCAATTCCTCGCTGCCACGTGGCGGCAGGTGAAGCAACGTGACAACACCTGTCATTATTGCGCAGGCCCCACCATAAACGCGCTCCGTGTTTTGTGGTCATGCCGTCCTGTGGAATTCCTCTAACCCCGAGCAGATGGCCAGATGAATTGGGGGCATCTGGTGATGATGGTTTTCCGACCAGACCAGGGGCCGTATTATCAGTCGACCGGCACTTACTAGACGACGCCCTTCCCATGCTACCTGGTCGTCGACCAACTAGGTCTCCCAACCGTTCGTCCTCGACCTCCTGAGCTGAATGGATCCTCGTAACTGCCCGTCGATCGGGTCGGCACCTGATCGTGTCAATAGAGCCCACTTCTGACACCAGCCATCCTGGCACACATTAGGGGCATGGGCTTGGCGTGTACCGGCAACAATAGCCATGCCTCTGACACCGTTCTGACACACGCCACTATGGAGTGTGGGGATGGCCTTCTCAAGTGCTCTGACACCGCTCTGATCCTCCAGTTAGAGGCCGCCACGTGGAGAGGCCACCTACCACCCCCATGCAAACATAGAAGGGGAAAATTCAACCCCTTCGAAGGTACGCAAACAGACAATCCCTGAGAGAACCCTAAGATATATTTTCCTCTCCAACACTTGGATCTCTTTGAATCTAACTTGAATACCGGAGGGCTTTTGGCTTCCACCACACCGGTGAGTTTAGTGCAGGAGATTACCAGCCGACTAGAGGAGAGTTCATCCCAAACTTGAGGGTAAGCCACCACAGGTTCGCTGCATCATCACTTTTACCGTGTGAAGTTAACGTAATGTGATATACCAATAATTGTTAGATTATCAGCAACTTCTCTTCGGGTTTAAGGAATGATGAAATTATCTGCACCTTGAAAATACTCAAAACAGAAAGAGAAAAAGATTATACATGTATGTATACGTATATGTACATGCTTTCTCTTTCATGTGTTTTTGGCTTTTGCATCATTGAATGGTTAATGTGAGATTTTTTTTTAAAAGCCAACCACTTAACAACCGTAAACGAAAAGCGGTGTGAGTTTTTTTTTGAAGAGAACTGACGGTACTGACCACTTACCAACCTGTAAATGGGAAGTCAAGTACAGGACATATGCATACACACTCACAGACTAATCGGGTGAGTCCCAGCCCAACGCAAGCGTTGAATGCGGACATCTAAGCCTGAACCCTATGACAGCCCATTGACCGGAAAGAGCAGGCCACATGGCCAGGTGTGAGGTTGATTGCTGCAAATTTTTTTTTTTCTAACAACTTGCCTGACTTTGGTGGGTGAGAAGGCCCTCATTCTCATTCGGACCGCTGAATTAGCAGGGGTTTGGAGTCTTTGGACTTTGGCCCCAGCATCAAGTGTAAAATACAGAGGCATGACCTAGAAAGCCTTAACATGTCGGCAGCTGCTTTCAGATCTTCTACTTTTTCTACATTATTTTTCAAGTCCTTGAAACTCCAATGAGCATGCAGGGAATCTGGGTAGTGAGCAGGAGTAAAGGCCGAACTTGAGCCTCAAGTTTAGCATAAACGCAAATTAACTACTTGTGATACATAAAATTTATTTAGGAGGGCAATAGTTACTCACAATCCAAACTTTTTTTTTTTAAACTAATGCTATATAACTAGAATCGTTGCTACAGAGTTATAAAATGATGTGACTATTTGTAATACTTTCATTTTAAATTAAACTACCAATTATTTTGACTCAAAATTTTAAAATGCTACTATCACACTACAAGAAAAATGACTACAAGAAAAATGACTATCTTCGAGGACACTACAAGAAAAGTGATCACTTCGTTTTAGTGCAGTATTTTATTTGAATTTTTATTTTTGTAAAAAATAGAATTTTTTTCATAATATATATATATATATATATATATATAAGCTTTTATATATAATATATGAAAAAAATATTAAAGCAAATTAAATATTTAAGGGAGCATTCCTAAATTCTGAGAGGGATAAATTGAAAGCCACTTCAAAAATTATAGGTTAAAATATAATTTTTAAAAATAAAGGGAGCATTTATATACCTTCAGGGACAAATTGAGAATTTTTATAAAATCATAGACAAAAATAGAATTTTTTAAAATTTAAGTGGGGCACTGGCCCTCTAAGCCCCATGTCTCTCCGTCTCTGAGTGTAAAGTTAATATAATGTCTTATCATCACCTTCACTTCGGGTATAACGAATGAATACATTATTTGCACCTTGAAAATACACACAAAGAAAAGAAAAGAATGTACATGTATATATGTGTATATGTATATGCTTTTCTTTTTCACGTGTCTTAGGCTTTTGCATTATTGAATGGTTTGGTGTGAGGTTGATTGCTGCTTTTTTTTTTTTTTCTTGCAACTTTCCTGACTTTAGTGGGTGAGAGGCCCTCGTCCTCATCTGGAAGGCTGAATTTTCATGGGGTTGGCCCAACATCTCGTGGAAAATACAAAGGCATGACCTGGAAAGCCTTAACATGTCGGCAATTGCTTTCAGATCCTCTACTTTTGCAAGTCCTTGAAACTTCCATGAGCATGCAGGGAATCTGCCTAGTGAGCCCGTCAAATACGACTCTCCTCTGTTTCCATCAACTTTCTCAATAGTATGGCAATAATGTAACTGGTAGGGACAGAAACAGTAAGATTTAGGGGTCGGTAACGATTTTTGTTTTCGTTTTTTATTTTTTTTTTTAAAAAAAACAAAAAATGCCGTTTGTTTAAATTTTTTTTTTTGATTTTTTACAAAATTCGAAAAAAAAAACTAAAAACACTAAAATGGGTGTATTTTCTCTCATAAAAACATTGGTATAGTATTATTAACACAACGATAACCTATAAACACTCATCATCAAACAACAAAAAACACACAGCAAAAACAAAAAACAAAAACACACAACAAAAAATAAAAATTGACAGCGTTACCAAACGTCCCCTTAGTGTCTCAAAATTCTTACCAAAGACTTTTTCTTATCGATCACCAGGGTTCGTTCAGTTTGCAAGCATATGCAATTTTGAGCTTACCTTGAATCCAGATAGATAGCAAGTGTCCATGGCTCTATCACCTCTTCCGTTTGTGCTTCAAACTCTGAGCTCCTTGTTGCAAAAGGAGGTGGGATTGCTTTTGGGGGTTGACAAAGAGTTGAAAAGGCTTGAAAGCACGCTCTCCATGATTGAGGCTGTCCTCGAAGATGCAGATCAGAGACAACTACATGACAAAGCCATACAAAATTGGCTGCGGAAGATCAAAGGTGCGGCATGTGAGGTAGAAGACATCTTGGATGACTGCGAAACCGAAGCCCTCCGTTGGAGATCTGAAGGCCAAAGTTCTGCTTCTCTGAAGAAGGTAAGTACTTCCTTGTTGGCTTGTTATCCTGTTAAGACTACTATATTTCGTCACAAGATTGGGAATAGGATGAGAGACATCACAGAGAAGTTGGATACAATTGCTGAAGAGCGATCGAAGTTTCATTTACGCGAGGTGGTTGTGGAGAAGCGAGTTGAATATACTGAAAGTCGTGAAACTAGCTCTGTTTTAACTGAGCCACAACTGTATGGAAGAGATGAAGATAAAGAAAAGATTGTCAAAGTTTTGGTAGAGCATGTACGAGACCGGGAGGATGTTTCCGTCTATCCCATAATTGGGATGGGCGGGCTCGGAAAAACCACTCTTGCCCAAATGGCCTTCAATGATGAGAGGGTGAAGTTGCACTTTGAGCCTAAAATTTGGGTTTATGTTTCTGAGGATTTTGACATGAAAAAGGTGATAAAAACAACAATAGAATCTGCATGTGGAAAAGTTGTTGAAGCCTCGAATCTAGATTATTTGCAGAAAAACCTTCGAGACATGCTCAATGGGAAAAGATACCTTATTGTATTAGATGATGTGTGGAGCGAAGATCAAGAGGAGTGGAATAAACTGCAGTATGTACTAGCATGTGGATCTAAAGGTGCTTCCATTATTACCACTACTCGTCTTGAAAATGTTGCGTCAATTATGGGAAATCTCCCACTTCATCACTTGTCATTTTTATCCGAAGTCAATTGCTGGTTGTTGTTTAAGCAACGTGCATTTGGACATGAAGATGAAGAACATCCAAAACTTGTGGCCATTGGGAAGGAGATAGTGAAGAAGTGTGGGGGAGTACCTTTAGCTGCGAAGGCCCTTGGAGGCCTAATGCGCTCAAAACGTGAGGAAAGGGAGTGGCTTTTTATCAAAGACAGTGAAATTTGGAACTTACCCCAGCAGGGTAAAAATTCCATCTTACCTGCCTTAAGATTAAGCTATTATAATCTTCCATTGGAATTGAGACGATGTTTTGCTTATTGTGGTGTTTTCCCGAAGGGATGTTATATGAAGAAGGACACTTTAATTCAGCTTTGGATGGCGCATGGCTTAATTTCGAACCGTGGGGAACAAGAGTTGGAAGATGTTGGTGATCAGGTATGTAGGGAGTTATATTGGAGATCTCTTTTCCAAGATCCAGGCAAAGATAAATATGGTTGCATTATACAGTTCAAAATGCATGGTCTTGTGCACGATCTTGCCCAATCTGTTATGGAGGATAAATATCGGATTATGAAGGTTGGGAGTCCAAGTGATATATCCAACGACAAAAGAGTTCGTCATGTTGAATTGGTTGGCAGGGCCACATCTAAGTCTTGGTTCTATTCCAGCAGAAAACTTGATTTTGTGCGAGTGTTTAATGCAACAGATCAATTTAATTTGACAAAGGTGCCAGATTCAATTGGCAACTTAAAACGTGTAAAGCATTTGGACCTTTCTTCTTCTGGTATCAGGCAACTTCCTAACTCCATTTGTAGGTTGTGGAATTTGCAGACATTAAATCTGAACTACTGTCGGTCCCTCGAGAGATTGCCCCAGAAAATGAAGAACCTGAGAAGTCTCCGACATCTTTACCTGGAACGCTGTTGGTCAATTGACGAAATGCCCCCAAACATTGGGCAGCTAACTTGCCTGAAGACATTAAGTTTGTTTGTTGTGGGTAAGAAGAGTAGAGGTTGTGACCTAGCTGAGTTGCAATGCTTAAACCTTGGAGGAGATCTGGGTATCGAGCACCTTGAGAGAGTGAGAAATCCGATGGATGCCAAAGAAGCCGATTTGGTAGGAAAGCAAAATCTCCGCCAGTTGGAACTGTCGTGGGATCAGGATAATAATGCTGCTGATGAATGCGAATCATCACAAGAAGAAAATGTTCAACAACTAGTACTTGAAGCCCTTCAACCTCATCCAAACCTAAAGGCATTGCTCATACAAGGGTACGGAGGTAGCCACTTCCCACTCTGGATGATGATGAGGGATTCAACTACTCTTCAAAATATGTTGAAAATTAACCTCGCTAATTGCAAGAACTGCTTACAACTTCCACCGTTTGGACAACTACCTTTGCTGCGACGCCTTGTAATTAGTGGAATGGATAAAGTGGAGTATATTATAGACAATGACTACTTCCCTGGAGGTGGCGGAGGCAGCCCAGTGAGAGGATTCCCATCTTTGCAAGAACTCACTATTAAGAAGTTGCCGAATTTGAAAGGTTTGTCAAGGGAGGAGGAGGAGGGAAGAGAATTGCTCCCTCGTCTTCGCCGCTTGTTTGTTTTCAATTGTCCTAAATTGAGCTTTCAGACCCTTCCGTCACCGAAGTACTTAACAGTCCAGGGCGAATGCACCGACGTGATACTAAATTCAATCTCAAACCTTAGTAGTCTTACCGAGCTTTCAGTTTGTGAAAATGAGGAGACAATTTCGTTTCCAGAAGAGGTGCTGGGAAACCTAACTGTGCTCGAGTCCCTGACTATTAGACGTTTTAAAAAGCTTAAAACGTTACCTAAAGACCTTGCAAGCCTCGTCTCGTTGAAGTCATTGTACATCGGGGAGTGTCCTGAGCTTGAGTCTTTACTAGACCAAGGGCTACGAGGAGGCCTTCAATCTCTTCGAAATCTGAGTATTTGTCAGTGCAACAAGATGAGTTCTTCGATGTTCGAGGAGGGTTGCGGACACTTTACTGCACTGGAGACATTGACTATCTGGCGGTGCTCGGAGCTGACGTCATTGGCTGACTGGTTGGGGAACCTCACATCTCTCCAATTGTTGTTTAGTGAGGACTGCCTGAAGTTTTCATCACTTCCAGCGAGCATTGAGAGCCTTAAATCTTCACTTTGAGCTCTACATATCGATGACTGCAGGAACTTGAGTTCCTTGTCCGAGGGTTGCCGACACTTAACTGCACTGGAGAAATTGAGTATTTTGGTTTGCCCGGAGCTGACGTCATTGCCTGACTGGTTGGGGAACCTCACATCTCTCCAGTCGCTGTATATTAGCAACTGCCCGAAGATTGCATCACTTCCAGAGAGAATTCAAAGCCTTACCAAACTCCAAAATTTGAACATTGACGAATGCGGTCCAGAAATAGCAAGGCGATGTGAGAAGGGAAATGGGGATGATTGGTATAAGATAGCACACATTCCAACAGTCACTGTCACAGGCATGGAAATTATAGCCGAGGTACATATATATATATATATATATATAAAATGATTCTTATTTTACTCGATTATATTGATATCCCCCGATTCTAATGTTTTCAACTATGATGATACTTTGTCACGTATAGCACTTCTAACTTAGAAATGACTATATGGTGTGCAGGGATTTGAATTCTTTTTATTCTATCAACTTACAAAATATGTAAATATAAATTAATTTTTTAAAAAATCAAACAATAAATATATCCTATAATCCCACTTTTAAACCTTTGACCAACTTATCATTCTTGTTTCTTAGAAGTCTACATATTTCTGACAACAAAAACTAATAAAATTATATTTGTATATTTTGTCCGGTAAGTAAAAGCTACTCGACGAATTCATCACCATTTTTTTTAATTGAGATTTCAATGTAAAGATTTTGGGTGTAATCATGCGTCAGGACTCGTTTGATGAATAGGCAACCCCTTATTACGAAGATGTGTCAGCAAATTGATTAAGCTTGACATGTTCCACATGATTCAAAATTTGAACTTCAATTTCCATTGTCAACCATAATTAATGGCAAAAAAAATAGTATTATTTATATTCTTTTACCTGTGTTTGGTGTTTTTCGTTGATTACTTGTGTTCAAGTGTATTCACCTACCAATCTAAACTAAATTCAGTACTTAAATTTCAAATGTCACAAGTATTTTCAGTACCTTATATTAAATACGTATACGCATTTATTATTAGACACAGACATTTGGGTTGAGCTTTAAAATGGTCTTGAAGCATAAATGTCTAAAGATTACTTTATGTGCTGATAATGAATTTGTGGTTGGCAATGACGGGGGTACTCCAGAAGCATAATGAGACTGTGCGGATTGAGTCGTCCATGATTAAGAGACTGTATGTTTGTTCTTTACTTATTTAGTTATTTATTTCCAGTCATCTTTATAGGTTTGTGTTCGGTTTTTCTTTTCTCTGTCTCTCTATACATATACAAAGCACGTATTGTTGTTACAATAGCAGGTGCTGCCAAGCTTTTGGCTCACAATGGAAGTATGATGGCTTATAGTTCTGAAGTGGCTGTGACATTAGAGCCAGTTTCTCTTTTGAGGATTAAAGACCTGATGGAAGCCACATTGTCTCATCCATATGTTTCTGTGAGGTATACTAATGGATATATTATAGGGTGCCAACTGTTTGCTGTTTTTCCAGATGAACACTGGGCAATCTGACCTCTTAAGGATAGAGGCTTAATGCTCCTACTATGGCCTTTTTATGGTCTCTATCGTTTCCTATTATTCACTATTTGAAGTTCAATTTCCGTTGTCCGAGTCACAATTATTGGTAACAATGTTGTTTTATCTTCTTTGACCTCTGTTTTGTGTTGATTATTGGTGTTTTAATCAGTTACGAATTTTGTCCTTAATTTGGTTGAATGAGAAGAAAGCTTGCACAAAACTATGTTGCCCATTGGAAGTGTATCAAACTTCTTGAATTGAAAGAGTTTGCGATCAGGTGGCGGTTATATTCATAAAAATAAAAAATAAAAAAATCCAAGTCTCGATAAGTTATCATTAATTTATTTTTGCAGTCCAAACCTAAATGTTCTTCTTGCAAGTTTCCAAGATATGGGCGAAGATGAAGTTGGTATTATATTGTTGAAGATGCATGATCTTATGCACAATCTTGCCCAATCTGTTATGGAGAATATGAAATCATGGAGCTCGGAAGTTCAAGTGATACATCCAACAAAAATGTTCGTTATGTTATATTGGATGGTACCGCCAACTGGCCAAGTATGAGTTTTGTAGTGGTCTACAAAACTCGGTTTTGTGTGAGATTTTGATGTAAGTTGCACCACTTGACTAACAGTTCGAGAGGTTTTGAAGTCGTTGATTATCAAGCAGTGTCCTGAGCTTGAGTCATTGCCAGAGCAAGGGCTACGAGGCCATCAATCTCTCCGACATCTGGAAATCTCCGAGTGCAACAAGCTGAGTTCTGAATTTTCTTTGAAGGGTGCTTCATATTCAGGGACAAAGACAGGAACAGGAATTTATCTTAAGGGGTCAAGAATAACTCTATAAAAAAATTACAACTGATAATTTAAAATACATTTAATTTATCAAAATATAAAATAACATTAATTCAATCTTAAATTATCTCTCATCTTATTCTGAAATTTTGTTTTAATAACATCATAGCCGAAAGTACATATTCCGTAGTCACTGTAGAAATCATGTGTAAAAACAAGTCTGACTAATTTATAAAAGAAAAAATAGAAACTTGTGTTTTTTCTACTAAAATTTATCCTAAATCTTAATTAATTAAATATGAGTAAGCATAAAACTTGGGACACAGACAAAAAAAATCACAAACAAATAAAAATAAGGCCAATAGCAACAAAAGTGGACTACAATCAAATTGCATAAGATATTAAATATAATCTTTTTTTAAAATTAGGGGGCCATTTTATTATTTTAAAAAATTTTAATCTAAATTTGTACTACACCTAATGGGACTTTTTGAACCTTAGAGGAGACCATGTCCCGTCTTGGCCCCCTTATAACTTCATCCCTGTTCATATCTCGACGCAGTAAGACGAGGGATAAGTTTATAAATTACATTATGAGATTGTTTAAGACGCATTGAGTTCTGTTGAATCTACATGTCTCTCTCTTTTCTTCAAGCAATTATTGCGTATTACCTATTTGAAGTTTGAACCCATTGAGAATAATCTTATGCCTTCATAATTAATCATAAAATTTTTGCGATAGTCTTCATGTGTCATTGCATACTGCATTGCAATGACTGATTATTTTTCCTAAAAATTTTCCCTATGAATATTTTAAGATGGTCGTCATGGCACTTTACAATAAACTTTAGAACTACATTTTGGTACGTGTGGTAAATAGTCAAACCCATTTAATGGATGACTCACCAACTCTGTTCTACTATCTCTCATTTTCTTCTGACAAAAATCTTCACCACTAAATGAAGATATGAAGTATTTGTAAAGATTTTGTCTTTCGGATTTAATGGATGAATTCAGTGCGGAAGATACATATGGTAGTAGAAAAGTGAAAGAAGGAAGAATGAGAGCAAGAAAAGGGGAAGAGAGAAGAAACAAAGGGTATAGGTAAATATTCAAAGATCAAGTGGTATTTTATATTTTGCGTATGATATAAATAAAGTCTTCTGTGATTCAGAAGATCTATCTTTGATAGTTTTAAAAGAACTAATCTAGTAATTATTTGACAATCTCAGAAGGACTAATGTTATTATATTTTGTGTTGAGTTATATTTATCTGCCTTATATTTCATTTTGTTTTATAATTGTATGTGCTCTAAAGACATGTTTCTCAAACTCAAATTAAGCAATAATTTTGCTAGAAAGTTTAGAGATAAAGAATAATCTCATATATTAGTTAGTCTATATCTATTTGCTTGTGAAATTGATTCATTGTAATTTGTAAGGATTACTTCAGTGGTAAGAATTCGAATTTTTTTGCTTAATGCTTGAGTTAAATCTGCATAGCTGCTTGGTGGAAAACTTACTCTTCAGCTCTCAAAGCACACGGTGAGATTTAAGTTTCGGTCCCGACATAAGGACAGTGAAATCTTCAACAGATGGTTGTATAGTACTGAGGGAGAATACTATTTGACAAATGTATGGAGTAGTGTATTTGTATATCTATTTTTAATACTAAAAAAAAGAAAAGGCAAAAAAAAAGGAAGAAGGATTACTTCGTCAATTGCCAAATTGACATGCTAATACCGTAATTGATGGTCAGTGGGCCATGATGCCCAAGCTAGAAGTAGCCTCAGTTGGGCCTTACCTGCTTCAGAGCATCCATTCTGTTCTTAGCACTTTCTCCATTGACATCAAAGGCTGTCCACGGGCCGAACTTCAAAACTCGTGATGTTTGGTCAATGGTGAGAGAGAAAGAGAAGACAAAAGAAGGGAAATCAGAGGAAACAAGGGAAGAAGAATGAATTCTTCTCTTCTGTTTGGTTGGAGAAGAGAAAAATGGAGAGAAATTTTAAGGGAAAAGAAGTCCACGAACATTGTTCAAGTATATGTACCTTGAATTATTGTAATATTTAAGTATATTAAGCCAACTTGGGTATGATAAGTGTGTGAATGACGACAAAACAGTCAAAGGTTAATTTGTTGAAGTATGTTTAATTACATTCAGTCCCCAAAAATAAGCGTCCTTACACTTAATTTCAATGACATTCATGGAACATCACATGTGCCACCATCAAAGTCCTCAAAAATTAGATCACACGTTCTGTAGTGTCGGATTTCATAAACTGATTGAGCTGTACAAGTCTACCAAAAATTTGCAAAGGTAAAATGTCAAATGAAAATTAAAAGAAAAAATAACTACCCCAAGAGTTCCTCCACCGACTGGAATGCTTAGAGGAGCTCCCGTGTCAATCAATCCCATTTTTCGCGCTAGACCATCTGTGGCACTCATAGCTATAACTCTAACTCAACTATTTTCTAATAGTTATCATTTGCTAATAATTTTTTGTGGTCATAGGCTCCAACCAGCCTATACAAATTTATGTAAAATTTTCAAACGGTTAAATAGAAAATAAAAATTGAAAAAAATCCAAATAACTACCCCGTTTTCTGCCGACATTAGAAAATATTTAATCACGGCCAAAATTTTGGATCCAAATTTATTTTCAAAATGATCCACACACCCCGTATTCTGAAAAACTTAAAAGTAAAATCTGTCCGACCACTACAAACTATACCTGTGAAGTATTTTTAGTAATTAATGCCGTAATTTGGATAATTCCTGTTGGGGACTGTCTGGGTTATTTATAGCATTCCGAAAGCAAAATAGAGATAATAGATGTGACCAAAGCACCATTTTTGCACATTGATTTTATGGGTTTGTGCACGTATGTATATATATATGTATATATCAACAAAAATCAAAAACAAAACGTTGCAAAAGCTAGTATGGGGGTGTGATGGTACACGTAGTGAGAGTGAGATGGGTGTGTCCTCACATGGGAAAGCACATGCCTTATGGGAATTATTATTAGGGGGGTTTCACATCATAATAGCGACGTGACCTCCTTAGTAATAATACAACAAACACAATAACAATATCATATTATCAAATGCTGATCGATCTCATGCAAATCGATTGGCACCCTCGTCGGCTTCTCACCTTAATTTCTGTAACAATCAATTGTGGTTAACTGCTCTTGCACCATTTGGAGCTGGGTCACCTAACCATGTGAACCCATTCAATTCCTTTCTCTCTCTCTCTCTCTCTCATCCTTGCACTTCATTGTTACCATGTGCCCGCAAGATCCCTTTTGCCTTATATATAGGCAAATTAAAAGAAATATACTTTAAATATCTATCTACCTATACCATATATATTATAATAATAAGTTGTTGGATCTTTGACGTTAAAAATCTTATTTTAATTTTTTGAATTTTTAAATTACTAATATTACATATGTTATAATAGCATTGATCTAACTATAACTTACAAAAACTTTATTTTCTATTAATGATTAAACTTAGATAATCTTATGTTACTTTAAAAAGTTTTAAATTCCCTTTTCTGATTTTAGGAAGTTCTTTCTTAAATTAAAAAAAAGAGAATTGTCATTTAAAATTTCCTTAAATCCTTCTATTATAATTTTAGAAAGTTGTTGCTTAAATTCAAAACTTTAGAATTTTCTGTTCAAATCCATTTTACTTTCTATTAATGATTAAACTTTGGTAATCTCATGTTACTTTGAAAAATTTTAAATTCCCTTTCATGATTTTAGGAAATCTATCTTAAATTTTTTTTAAAAACATAGAATTGTCATTTTAAATTTCCTTAAATTCCCCTTCCATAATTTTAAAAAGTTCATCCTTAAATTTAAGAAACATTAAAATTGTTATTTTAAATTTCCTTAAATTCTTCTATTATAATTTTAGAAAGTTGTTGCTTGAATTCAAAACTTTGGATTTTTCTATTCAAATCCTGTTAAATACAAATAAATCTAAAAAATACAAATAAATATTAAAGAAAGAAGTATTTTAATTATGTGACTAATGCATTTTGATTTTGTTTTTTTTTTTTTTGGCAAGCTTGGTGGTGGATAGTGCAACCATTTTAAGAAGAAATTTTTATGATATAGATGCACAAAGTTTGATAAATTTTTAATTTTAAGTAATATTGGTAGTTTATGGTCTAATAAAACTCATATTTGCAGTATAAATGTTAAGAATATAATATTAATTCATTATTTTTAAAGTTAATTATCTATATCCCGTGCATAGCACTGGTCCACTGTTAGTGTATATGTATATATATATATATATATGACAGAGAGAGAGAGAGAGGTATGTATAATTTGCTTAAGTGTATTAGCAGAAAAAGAAATTAGAAGAAGTTAGATAAATTTGAGTTGTATTTAGCTATGGGAATTGAACATATTTTCAGTTTAGTTTCAATTAGAAAGTCCAGATGTAACTGATTAGCTTATACATTGCAGACCTTATATATTTAGATATTTTTTATTCCACGTACGTAGACGTACAATGAAGTGAAGATTGGATAGGAATTTTTTGGTCACACCTTAATTAGGCTCCAGTTGATTATGAAAGGTAAAGTTAGGCATTTAATAAACAACACATATTGTTACCTATTTATAAATGATGGTTATAACTAATTAATTGATGAACGTGATTTCCTCTTCATGATGGTCCCTTGCTTCGACTATAAGACTTCTAATCAAATGTGTTCACATATTACAACTCTAAAATTTTATTTGTAACTTCCACAAGTCAATCACAAAAAGTGACCCACTGGTCTGCCGGACTCAAGTTCGATCTCTGTTCATGTCGCTTTGTGGCCAACCACTATTAATCTATTTAATATATGATAGTTCATTTGGAAAATCATCTTGCACGGCCCGATAGAGCCACTAGTGTTGAAGGGCTATAAAAACAAATAAAAAATAAAAAAATTCCCCCACAAATCATATTCATTTGGCCTTAGTCCTAGTCAATTTATCACAGTGCCAAGTTCCAAAGGTAGACGAGGTTCCACTATTTCTCGACTAGTACTTGGCATTCAATTCCATGAAAGTGCATCCAAAATTCAAAAAGATACGTGGGAGAGAGCAGGAAAGAAGTCAATAGTGCAGCCTACATTGTAGAATTCAAATGGACTATGTTTTTGAAGTAACACTCTATTCTTTATATAATTACTCTTTAAACTCCAATAAACAATATTTTAATTTACTTTAGTCATAGAACATTGTACGCATCAATTTGAACTTACATACTGCATTTTCTAACTAATAAACATAAGAGGGGAGCATGAAGAAGAATTTAACTATATTCAAGAATGTCGGTTCTTACTTATATAACAACATTGTGTTAAGCATTGTGTTAAGATCAAAGTGTATTGAACATGGAGAACTACGTATTGATCTAATTAGTTGAATAGAACGAGGTTCTAACGGTATTTAAAGCATCTCTTAGATCAATGAAGTAAAGGCAAAAAAAAATTAAGTACTTGTAAATGTGTTTAATCAGTTACTACTTCGAGTAATTCACGTCTTAATTAATTTCTTCAGTGGACTAGTCCCATACTAATTATAGTTATTTTAATCAAATGGTAGACTGAGCTCTTCACAAAGTTAAATGTATTTTACTAACTATGCTGAGGCAAGCTTTTAAAAATCAAGATCCAGGACTTCTTCTTTTCTATTCTTTATTAGATACCACAACCAGCATATAAAGTATAGTTTGTACGTGACTGTGTCCAAGCAAAGAATAAATAAAGACACCCCAAAAAAAAAAAACAAAACAAAAGGTGTCGGTGATGCAGATTTCAGTTTCAATATTTATATACTTTATTCTATTTGGAGAAAGAATTAAGAGGAAAAGAAGACGTGCATGGCTTTCTCTGGTTATATATACAACTATACGTACACATACAGCAATATCACAATTAGCCTTTCCTTTTCCTTTTAGTACTTGTGCATAGTGCAATGGTAGCTTTAACATCCATGTGAGGCCAAAACTGAGACCATGAAATCAATAATGCTTTAACATCATGTGATATGCTATTGTGTATGCATTTTCGTTTTTTGTTAAGGACATTAAACTTTGGTTAATCGTATTAGCCGGCAACAATTTATGCCAAAATTAAACAGAACTTTTGATATATGGGTTTGAACTTTTGTATGTTTCCTCCTTTTGTTTTCAACAAGTTCTTTAGAGATAATAAGAGTAGCTGTGTAATTCCATTATCCCATACACCAAGTTTTACAGACTTCTCCTAATTGAGATTTCTCAAGTCTCACCTAATATGATTTGATCAAGAGGTTACTGCTATTAAAATTTTTAAATCTGTACTCTCAATCTCACCTAATATGTAAGACAATATTTGGGTACTGCTATTAAAATCTGCTCAAATTTTTGGTTACACCCCATCAAAATGATACTTTCTTTTGAAATATCAGTTTTGCTCATTTGAAGTCCTCTTGGGTAATGCCCTGCAACAAGAGAACTCATACATAATAAATTAATGTGGTGGAATTGAAATACTTAACTTTAAAACAAAGCAAGCTATCATGATGGCTTTTAATTACACAAAATTTTATTGTCACATTATAGCAGAATTTTTATACAACATTTCAGGAAGAGTAACATTTTCCAGTCCTCTTTTAGTATCTTACGACACTACTTCTATCACTAACTCGTGAAGGGATTGCCTTGCTATTAGGGTAGAGAAACTAGGTTAGGCAAAAGCAGCTTCATGTTGGGGAATGGGATCTTAGGAGAATTTTTTGTTTTATATTTTTTGATGATAATAACTATTATGTGAGTTCAGGCCAATGCAAGATTAGAATTAGCACGGATAATATGAAATATGAACTAATAACATAAATTCTAGAAACTAATATATTGTAGGCCATTTCAATCTTTTTCTTTAAACTAGCACAAAATCAGATTGTTTAAGTAGAAAACAATTGTAGATTTTTCAGCCAAATGCCACTGAATTTTTAGAACTTTGGAAGTCTTGGACGATTGGACGATTCAAAGGTGACCATAAATGCAGCACTACTTCAGACTTAAGAGAAGTCTTGGGATATATGTAAAAAACAACACATAAATAAACAAAGCAAAACCCTAGAAACATGGCCTAGATATAATAGTAAGCTACCTGCAATTGTCTTACAAATTCATGATGGTGGTTTACAATGGTTGGGTAGGGGTTCAAAATGCGAATGTAATTAATATGATGTTAGTTGGATTTTAGATTCTATTATTTATCAACATAAGGTTCAAACTTCAAATGTATTGATTACAGTGGTCTGAGGATTATGCATACAACCATCACACTGCATATTCCATTCAATTCATCAGTATATACTCAACTCAATTAAGTCTTTTTCTCACTTACTTGGAATCAATGACATGAATCTTGTTTTGATAGTCTGCTCTATAATCTCAGTTAAAATGCAGGATAACATATCTCCAACTTAATTTTAACCTTCCTAAATACAATTGTTTTCCTACAAATAGGGAACCTATTTACCGTGTGATGTACTTTTTAGAGACACATACATTTTCCGGTTAATCAATTCCTCCCTATTTTCTTGTCAAGTTGAGATTTGCTCATTATATCATCTCCCCTTTTTAAATAATTCCAAGCACACATGCTTCCTCTTCGGTGTAATTCTTTTTTCTTTCAAATCGGTAGAAATCTTTCTGGTCTTGCCTTCTACAAGAAGTTCTAAAATTTTCGTGTATTATATATAGGGAGAGAGATGCAATTGACCTAGAGAGAGAGAGAGAGAGAGAGAGAGAGACAAATGGGGAAAGAACCTTGAAGGTTTCATGTAAAAATAAAGACAGGAGAGAAGGCAGCGGGGCAGGAGGCTAAGGCCCAGACTTTATTTAAGGCTTATTACCATTTGTGTCACTTTGTGTGTGGGTGTGAGTTTGAGATATCTGAGACCTTTGCCCCCGCAATATCCTCTTTATCCTTGGTCTCTCTCTCTCTCTCTCTCTCTCTCTCTCTCTCTCTCTCTCTCTCTCTCTCTCGGTGATGCATGAGAGAGATCTCTCTCAAACCCCTCAAACTTATTTCAATTCTGAAACATTGTAGCCTTTGTGAGGAGAAGACATAAGTGTTCTCAATTTGTCTGAATCTACCAGAAGCTGAGGTACATACACAGAAAGAAAGGTACTAGTTTCATCCTCTCTCTCTCTCTCTCTCTCTCTCTCTCTCTCTCCCCCCCCCCCCCGGTGCTCTGTTTTCGAGGTACTACATTCTTTCTCTGGAAGATCGCCTCCAGATCTTTACATTCTGTCATTACATTCGCATTGCTTGTTCTCTCTCTCTCTCTCTCTCTCTCTCTCTCTCTCTCTCTCTCTCTCTTTGATTTATTGCCATATTCGTATTTTTCCAATTGAGTCTTCTTTAATTCTGTGAGGCAGATCTGGTGTGGACAATATGTTTTGTTTCCTTATTTTTAGCTGGTTGTAGTTACAGAGCAAAAGATTTGGTAATTCACTAATGGGTCTCCAAAGAAAAATTGAATCTTTTGATTTCCCTATTGAATTGCAAATTCATATATCGTCTCTCTCTGTTATTCCACATACCTATATACAGCCATATCGCTTTGGTTAATTGCTTAAATTTCATCAATGTTTTTTAGAATCATTGCAATTGTTTGGTGAGTATGTTTTGGAGCTACGTGCTTTTGCTTTTTCTTCTTGGATTGTTGTTGATGATGGCATTTTGCTGTGCATTGTTCAGAACAAAAACAGCACATTCGTAAACAGTGATAATTGAACAATAACTTCTCTTCGGCATTAAGGAATGATTAAATTATCTGCACCTTGAAAATTTACCAAATATCTACCTATATGTATGTTATATGTATATGTATATCTATGCTTTCTCTTTCATGTATTTTTGGCTTTTGCATGTTTGGTGCGAGATTGATTGGTTCATTTTTCTTGCAACTTTCCTGAATTAGTGGGTGAGAGGGCCCTCATACTCATTCGGACGGCTGAATTCATAGGGATTGGGCCCAGTATCATGTGGAAAATATAAAGGCTAAGTGACAGGGAAAGTGTGACATCTCGGTAGTTGCTTTCAGATCGTCTAAGTTTTACAGGTTTTTCAATTTGTTTTAATGGTGTGTTTGACCATTAAATCTGAATTAATCCCCTGTTTTTCTGTGACGGTGAGTGTGGTTCTTGGCTTTAATGAGCCTTCCCTTTCTCTTTTCCTTTGCATTTAGTGGATTGACACACTTTATGAGCTAATCTGTCCTACAGACTCAACTGGTTTTTCGTGGTTTGCCAATCTGGGTTTGTGAAATTTGTCATTTCATTTGTGTTTTGATTGTTTGTTATAACCAATAAATCAATCACACACGCACACATCTAATAAGCTAAAATTCTTGCATAAATACTCAAGTGTCATTAAGGGCTCGGCTGCTCTGTTTTAATTAATGTATCGCTTATACGATTTACAACCTTGTTTCAATCAGTTCAATTACTTTCTCTTATAGATTTGTTATATTGCTGTGAGGAAATAGACAAAGAAACAAAACTTTGGATGTTATAGCAAGTTGGGTTTGGATCATAATTTTCCAAGATTTTAATTTTCTCTTATATGATCTTTTGCCAATCTAACAGTGCATTGGAGCAAATTTGTACTGTTTTTTTCTGTTCTAAATGTGCATCCGTTTATTCTTATGGGGACTTATTCGTACAACTTGTCTTGCATATTTGCAGATAGTCAATAAGTTCTGTGACCATGAAGCACAAAGATGGAAAACCAATTTCTCATCCGGATAAAAGTTCCAGGATAGTCCCCATGGCAATTATGTTTGTTGTATTATGTGGGTTTTCATTCTATCTCGGTGGCATCTTCTGTAGTGAGAAGGACAGATATGTTACTGAAGACGTCAACGACGTGGGTGAATCTCATAAGGAAACCATTGCTGGCTCTGGCCCTCTCCAAATTAAGTCCATTGCCTTCTCTGAATGCAGCAGTGACCATCAAGACTTCACTCCATGCACAGATCCAAGGGTATATTTCTGATGACTAACTTAGAGCCAAGGCTCTTATGGATCTGATTTTGGCTGCATACTTTGGAATTGTTACGTACATAACATAGTGTTGTGGTTGCAGAGGTGGAAAAAGTATAGTCTTCATCGGCTTTCTTTCTTGGAACGCCATTGTCCTCCAGTATATGAAAGAACGGAATGCTTGATTCCACCCCCAGAAGGGTACAAGGTACCAATCAGCTGGCCAAAGAGCAGGGATGAGTGTTGGTATAGGTAATATGAAATGCTTGGCAATCTTTTGCCAAAGAGTTTTTCTGGCTTTGTATTACTTGGACTAGTTAACTTTTACATGAATCTTACTGAACTAATCATTTGGATCTGACTGTAGGAATGTGCCTTATGATTGGATCAACAAGCAGAAGTCTAATCAGAACTGGCTAAGGAAAGAAGGGGAGAAATTCCGTTTCCCTGGTGGGGGTACTATGTTCCCCAAGGGTGTTAGTGCCTATGTTGATTTGATGCAAGATCTGATCCCAGAAATGCGAGCTGGGATCATTCGAACTGCCATTGATACTGGATGTGGGGTGAGTATCATTTCATTAATAGTCTTCTCTCTTCACTTTTGTCATCAGTTGATCACGTGAGACACAATGAGTTTCGTTGCTCATATGAGAGCTTATACCATAATTTACTCATTCAGCATAGATGGAAATTTAGGTTTTTAGTTTTCTCATCTGCAACGGTGTCCTATTTACTATTTAAGCTGCATGTTATTGTTTGAAATGGTAAGCATGTTTGAATGCAAGTTAATCCTACTTGTAGTTCTCTTGGTTTTGACGGATCGGTGTGTTGTTATTGAGTACAATCCAAACTTACATGCCAGTGAAACACTTCGTCTTCTTTAAATCTTAAATTGCAGTAATCTACTTGCATGGACCCAAATATCTAGCTGTTTGTGCTTTCTATACACAATCAACTGATAATTAGATTTTCTCTGGCTGATTAGTGCTTGCATTTAGTTGGATGTAGATCATTGTGGTTAAGAGGTTTTCTTAAAGAAAAAATTGTGCTGATAAGAATTAACAATATAGTAGTTTGTTTTTGTTATACTCATTGAATACTTAGGTCACTCAATCTTCACAATTATTCTATCTGTAGGTCGCTAGCTGGGGAGGTGATTTACTAGATCGTGGAATCCTAACTGTCTCGCTTGCCCCAAGGGATAATCATGAGGCTCAAGTCCAATTTGCTCTGGAACGTGGAATTCCTGCAATTCTGGGCATCATTTCAACTCAGCGACTTCCTTTCCCCTCAAACTCATTTGATATGGCTCATTGCTCAAGGTGTCTTATCCCATGGACAGAATTTGGTAAACAATCTCTCTCAACCCATAATCAAGTTTAGTTTTGACCAAGCAACATAATCAACTAGACAGTGGTATTACTTTCAAAATATTGATGCTCTTCTTCTTCTTCTTTTTTAAGTCCCTCTGTTTTTTGGTATTCTTTTACTTATCAAAAAAAAAAAAATATATGTTTCTCTGAGTTCTGTATATGTAACTGAAAGAACATCCTATTCAATTTAAGTGCCTATCTTATAAATCAGTAGAACTTGTCCCCCCAACAAACCATGTGTGATCTTTGAAAAAAAAAGGAAATATAGCTCTTTCGCATGTTTCAGTATACATGAATTTCCATGTTTCTTTATTAAATTCTTCTGCTTACAAGGAACTTTAAGGTTGACCAGGTTGTGGGTACATATTAGGGACATTTCAGAGTATACACCTGACATCTGTTATCTTATTAGATTGCCCCATTTTACTTTTATCTATTTTTCGTGTTTGTAAAAGATCAAAACTTCATTATCTGTCCCATGTCCTTAAAATGTGTGGTATCACTATGATATTCCCAAATTTCTACCACGTTACATAGTTGGGTGATAATTTGTGCTTGTTTAAAGCCTGAAATTTCTACTACTGCATGTAGTTCTGCACTAGTAGCCAAAGTGCAGCTTGTCTCCATTATTTGCTATAGCTAGTTTTCTTAACTGGAGGAAATATAATTTTTTCAGGTGGGATTTACCTTATAGAAATACACCGCATACTTCGTCCTGGAGGCTTCTGGGTTCTGTCTGGTCCTCCTGTGAACTATGAAAACCGCTGGAGAGGCTGGAACACAACTGTGGAAGAGCAAAGATCTGATTACGAAAAGTTGCAAGATTTGTTAACTTCAATGTGCTTTACAATGTACAAGAAAAAGGATGACATTTCTGTGTGGCAGAAATCTAAAGATAATAATTGCTATAGTAAGCTTGCTATCCCAGATGCCTATCCACCAAAGTGCGACGATGGCACTGAAGCGGATTCAGCATGGTACACTCCGCTCCGGCCTTGCGTTGTTGTTCCAAACTCAAAGCTTAAGAAGCTAGCACTAAAATCCATCCCCAAATGGCCTGAACGGTTGCACGAAGCACCAGAACGTGTCGCTGATATTCATGGTGGCAGTGCCGGTGCCTTCAAGCACGATGACAGTAAGTGGAAGGTGCGAGCAAAGCACTATAAGAAGTTGGTCCCTGCAATTGGGACTGATAAAATAAGAAATGTAATGGACATGAATACAGTTTACGGAGGTTTTGCTGCAGTTATGATTAACGATCCCCTTTGGGTGATGAATGTGGTCTCTTCCTATGCTGCCAATTCACTTGCTGTCATCTATGACCGGGGCCTCATTGGAACCTACCATGACTGGTAATTCTGTTTATTCATATAAACACCAAGTCTTTGGGATTTCATACTTCTGTGCCTTTCATTTACGTTATTGTTTGTATGCACTAAATGGCATTCTACTTTTCATTTTTTGATTCATTTGTTGCTTGCTTTGTAGGTGTGAGGCTTTCTCAACATATCCTCGAACGTATGATCTCCTTCACCTTGGTGGCCTTTTTACTGCCGAAAGCCACAGGTAAGGGGTGGTTGTGCTTAAGATTTTCTTGTTTCATTTAGTCAATAGTCATGAATATATAATACATGATTGTTTGCTTCATGCTGTAATTTGGAGTTAGAAACCTCCAAAATTGGTACAGCCACTTGTTGAAAATTCTGTGTTCTTCAAATCTTAATACAAACAAATACAAAAACGCATCCATATAGAACCAATATAACATTCTAGCTGTGAATACCAAAAGTTTGTGGTTTTGACATTGTTAATGCTTGGCAGGTGTGAAATGAAATATGTACTCCTGGAGATGGATAGGATCCTGCGCCCAAACGGGTATGTGATAATCCGGGAATCCAGCTATTATGTGGATGCTGTCGCTACCGTTGCCAAGGGCATGAGATGGGGATGCCGTAAAGAAAACACTGAGTACAGTACTGAGAAGGAGAAAATCTTAATTTGTCAGAAGAAACTCTGGTATTCCTCTAAGCAGAGCTCCCGATGATAAAGAAAGCAATACAAAATTGTTGTGATAAATTTCAAGGAGGATGAGTATATTCATAATACCATGCATAGGATAGAGGAGAATTTACCGATCACAGAGAAATTAGGTTATCGTATAAGAATCTTCAAAATTCAAATTTTAATTTAAAAACTAGTAACCCAATAAGCTCTATTTTTTGTTTTATATTTGTAGTGCCTTTTGATATAGTATATTCTTTGTAAGTCAACGAGTACTCTTTTCTCTTCTTTTTTTTTTTTTTTTTTTTGGGGGGCAGGGGGTGTGGGGGGTCCTTTTTTTTGTTTGTTGTTATCTTAGACCTAAATGTGAAGTATGTAATGTATTGAAAAGTCGCACTTTACAGCTTGTGATTTTAATGTATTTAATGCAATTCCTTTCCCTTCGAAAATGTAATTCAAGGATGCTGCAGTAGTACTCTAGTCCCTTTTCTACCACACTGTATTCAATCTCTAGTTTCTTTGTTTGCAGAAATGATCTCTCTTGATCAGTGAATGGAACAAGAATTTGTGTCTTAAGCCTTGCAAGGGCAAGAATTTCTTATATCCCAAGCGATTCGAACCAATTTCAAGCTTATGGAGCTATTAAGGCACCAAGTTGCATTACGAGAGGCTATGCCTTTGAAACAACTTGGCAGTACCATGGAGAGACATTGCCATAATTTGTGTAGTTAGGTCCCTGCATATTAGAACTGTTACCCCTGCGCACATTTTTTAAACAAGGGAGGCCCAACTACCAAAATTCAATACCCCAGGCATGGCCAGTGAAATGCTTATGGATGGCAAAACAATATGATATCTCAGTTTCCCGCCCAGCACTCGCCTCTAATTAAGGTTGGTTCGTATTTGAAAACAAGGTGCAATAATTTGCTTCGAATCCATCCTATATATATATATATATATATCTTTATTTTATAGATATGTAGATTATATTATAATATAATTGTTGTGATATTTTTCCCTTATTTCTTGCATTTAGCCTATATTTTGCAACTTTAAAAAAATTACTAGCATAAAGGAGGCCGGGTGGGAATGGGGTATGGTCCCAAATCCAAACCTTTCTTGTTGCCATCCATGCCAATATCTCTCCCAAAAAAAGTTATTCAATGATCCTAGAACTCCATGTGACAATGCTCCTCCTCTAAGTCAAATACCTTAATTTGTAGGATCTCAGTCATTGTGAAAAGATGGAACATGATCTCATGGTGCTCTAAAAACGTTGAATAATTACTCCTCTCTAGTTTTAAAGCTGCACCAGGGGTGTATAAAGCCCAAGCAATTAAAAGCGGGAAGTCTTATGCAAGACCAATTGCTAGATATAAGCCTCTCGAGGGCATTCAGCAGATTTCTGTCTATAAAACGAACTTTAGAAGGTGAAGCAGAGATTGGAGCTCGCCAAGTAAAATTCTTGAAGAACGCCGAAGGGAAGAAAACAGAACTTTGACAAGGTCTCAGGGAGAAGATTTATCAAAGCAAAGCCGAACAAACATGGGCTTACACATCAAGTAGGTTAACATAGGAGAATATGGATTCTGTGGATAGATCCAAGTCTACGATTGGTACCAGGCTTTGAGTTTTAACAATTCAAAGTCCAAAATGGGCTTGACTCATTTTTGTTGCTGGATGCCTTTTTTCCAGAAGGGCTGCTGCACGAATTCTTAATATGGTCAAGCTCAACACAGATGGTTCATCAGGTGGAAACCCGGACTGGCAAGAATTGGTGGCTTACTTCGGAATAGTGAGGGATGTTGGATTCGGGTTCATCCAGCTGTATATATACACGAGTATCCAATAAACAGTAATACAAAATGATGATAAAAGCCAATTATATATAATTTTTTTGTGAAAAACTATGCGAGAAACACACAGCGACAACAAGTCATAGACTTCACCAATAGATAACTCAAATCTTCAGTTCGATTGAGTTTTATTTTTGTATGCTATACCACTAAAAAAAATTTGTATAAAATTTATTATAAAAATGATACTGTTAAATAAAAGTTTTTCATTTTAAAATAAAATATTTATCATGATGACTCTTGATTATAAAAATGTTACTATCACATTTTTCATACGAAATTTTTCATACAAATGTTTTGGAAGGATAGAATTTTTCTTGGTCTATTTATCTGTACTAGTTATTTTTCATGATGATTCTTAATTATAAAAATGTCACTACCAAAATAATGTATTTATGGTTGTATAGTCTTTCACCAACATGATGTGAAAATAATATTTCCTTAATTAACAGTCATCATAATGTCTCATTATAAAATAAAAATCTTTAATATTTTTTAAAAGTAATACTATATAATTAAAAAATTCATACATAATCCATCACTTGAAACATTTATTTTAAAAGAATGACATTTTTCATTTTGTTAGTATGCTCTACAGAAGGGAAAAAAAAAAGCTTTATGGCAAGACTCTCAACCCCAATTGTACTGAGATTTAGATTTTCTCCATTCCATGATTTGAAACAGAGATCTCCATTCCATAATCAATGGTCTAAATATAATCTTATCACATGTCTTATTAAAACTACGTCGTTTTGTATTAAAATTTATTTTCTTATATATAACTATGAAATCATTTATATTTAAATAAATTTTAAGTCAACTCATCTGAACCTTTTATTTTTATGTTAATTAACGTATCAGTACCTCAATTAATGAAATAAAAATTTTCATTTCAAATTATGGAATGAAGAGAATCTAAATACATTGTACTGGCCAGGGAAAACGTGCCACACTTTTGTCATTGTTGAAATATTTTATGAGTAATGTTATTCAACCAGAATATATAATAAAAAAAATATAATCAGAATGATGTAACTGAGTTGTAAGTCTACACTTTAAAATAAAGAACCCACCAAAATGTATTTTAATTCCAAAATTATCACTGTCAGATCATTTTAATTTAAAATTCTGTACAAAAATTCTGAAAAGATAACATTTTTCATATTTTATTCTCTTCGAGGACCAGCACACCCCTCTCATCATCCATTATATAGTGGTAGAGGACGATAAGAAGTGGAGCAACACCAAAACCATAGAAGCTTAGCAAGAAGAGAGAGAGATCTAGAGAGAGAGAGATGGAAAAAGCAAACTCCGATCAGGTAGTTCTGTTTATGGACCAACAAAACATGAAAACTCAATCCCTTGAATCACAACCCAAGAACCCAATTGCCAGTGAAACCAAGTCGACAACAATCCAACACACAGCAAGAAGACAAACCCTCCGCCGTCTCAGCTTCTCCAAACCCAAAGCTCGCAACGTCGAGTTCAATCTTCCACCAACCCACAAACCCATCCCCGAATCCGACGAGCTCGAACCTCTTAAGCGAAACTATTCAACCAGCGACGACGACGACGACAGCGATGACGACGATGAAGAAGAGTTCGAAGAGGGTGAAGGAGGAACGGGACAAGAAAAGTACCGAAGGAAGAGGAAGAGAAAGATCCACTGGAGGGCCTTGGTTGAGTGGGTACTGTTTATAATCATATTGACTTGCTTGATCTGTTCTCTCACAATAATATCCTTCAAGAATCATCTCACATGGGGTCTTGAGACTTGGAAATGGTGCTTGATGGTCATGGTTATCTTCAGTGGCCGCCTCGTCTCCGGTTGGTTTATGGGTTTCATCGTCTTCCTCATCGAAAGAAACTTCATGCTTCGAGAAAGAGTCCTCTACTTCGTCTATGGACTCCGAAAGAGCTTCCAAAACTGCGTCTGGTTAGGCCTGGTTCTACTCGCATGGACCTTCATGTTCAACGTAAAAGTCCACAAGAAGAACAAAATGCTCAAAAAGGTCACCTAGATATTCCATTTCTATAGCTTAAACTCTTATTATCCTGTGTGTTTAAATCAAGAATTTGATGGTTAAAAAAATACGAGAAGAAATAGAATAAAAGTTATATTTCATTTTGTTTAATTTTACATCATTTTTTCTTTTTTATTTGTCTTTGATAAATTCAAGTCTAAACGTAACATTAAGAAAAGAGTATAATTTAACTTTGATTGTGCTCTATGGGCGGAACTATGTAGGGGCTAAGGGCACCTCCTTTGAATTTGAAATTATGCTTAGGCTCCACAAGTTTTTGTATATTTATGATGGTTTTGGCTTCTTTTGAATTTTTAAATTATATTTATATCCACGAATTGTTTAATATTTAGGATAAAAATTGGGCAATTCGGCATTAGATTCCAGAATTCCAAAAAATCTACCTTAGCTCCCCAAAATTTTAAAATTTTTTTTGACCTCCTTAGGAGAATTTCTAAGTCTACCCCTGATTATGCTCACATCTTCAACACAGGTCTTTCAAGCTCTTGTTGCAGTACTAGTTGGTGCGACCATTTGGCTCATCAAGATCGTCCTCGTGAAGGTCTTGGCATCCTCATTTCACGTGGCGACTTACTTCGACAGAATGAAGGAAAGTGTGTTTCACCACTACATATTGGACACGCTGTCGGGGCCGCCCATGGACGAGGAGGCGTTCGAGGAGGCGCACCTCCGGAACCTAGTGGTCTCGAAGTCGTTGCCGGCGAAGCTGAGAAAGGGGAGGAGTAGTTTGTCGAAGTCGAAGAATTTTGGGCCGAGGACTCTGGATATTGAGAAGCTGAGGAAGCTGAGCTTGCAGAGCACGACCTCGGCATGGAGTGTGAAGAGGTTGGCGAACTACGTGAGGTCTTTCGGGTTGTCCACTATTTCCAACACTGTGGATGCGTTTGGGAGGTCTGAATCGGAGATTACTAGTGAGTGGGAGGCTAGAAACTGTGCCAAACGCATCTTCAAGAACGTAGCCAAACCCGGTGCCAAGTAAACCTCTCTCTCTCTCTCTCTCTCTCTCTCTCTCTCTCTCTCTCTCTCTCTCTCTCTCCTCATTATATAGATATTTTATAATCTGAGTTTGGCAAAAAAAGAAGAAGAAGAAAAAATATGGATATATATAACATAATAAGCTAAAAAGATCAAACATTCTAACCAAGATTACGACATAAACACACTCTGTTTTCTTTTATAAATTGGTTTGTTTTTTTTTCAAACACCTAAGAACAATCTTGCTTTTGACATGATCGGCTTGTTCTCAACTCAAAATCTTTGCTTGAAATTTACAAAATTTTAAGCTATTATTAAGTCTTTGTCCATTAATTGTTTGTCCTGCAATTTTGTAATTATTTGCATATTTACGGACATTATTGAGATATTTCTATTTTTTCATAGATAATCTTGCATTCTTGGATTAATGAAGGTTAGTTCCACTATTCTTCAGCTGCAAAATAATAACAAAGATGGAGGGACATTATTGCTAGTAAAATTATATAGTTTCCATGTATATTTAGTTACTTTTACAAAGCCATTTAAAATAACTAATTGTTTGCATACAGATTGCGCAATCAATTCTCATTTGATTAACTTATTTTACCAGTTTATATCTTTTTACTGGTTTATTACTTCTTTTATGAGCTTTAAAATTTATGTGGTGGCAAATAATTCTTTTTGTAATGGTTTACGGTGAAGATAATATCAATCCATTTCTTACCCCCAAAAAATAAAGAAAAAGAACAAAAAAATGCTGCACTTTATGGCCTGTTTGGTAAGGCTTTTTTGCCTAATTTTTTTTAACTTATAAGCAAAAAATTTAAATTTTTTTGACTTTTTTTTTTATCTTTTTTATTTTTAGCTTATAAAAATAAAAAAGCAAAAAAAAATCTATCTTTTTTTTATAAGCCAAAAAGCAAAATCAAAAAGTTAAAAAAAAATTATACCCTCCTTGAGTTTACCTTGTCCAAATCTTTGCTTTCTTTCATCACTTTCTCAATGGGATAAAACTTGTCGTTTGAAACCAATTCAAGCCAAGTCATCTGGAGTTTCCTTTTCATAAAGTTGAGGCATGATCTTCCTTAACAAAGTAGACCGACCAAAGATGGACCTGTGGTGGGACCTAGGTTAGAATTAGCAAATTAATTATTGAGGGTTGTTTGGTTCTCTTTAATTGTTAATAACTGTTGTTAAGGAGTAAGATTCAATGGTGGACGTCTTTATCATGAATCATGTGGTATAATTGCCCGCATGCACATTCGACCAATGCGGTGCGTCCATTTACCCTACTGTCAGAGTCATGGTGAGTCCAGCTCAATTGGGTCGCATCATGATTTAGTTAACCTAGTGACTCCTGCCGCTACGAGGTCATTCCATGATTTTCATAAGTTCAATCAACATAGGAAAACCATGTACTTTTGTTCGAAGGAATTTTTAGGTACACACTTACAATGGTTGCATTTACATTTCTCTCTATAAGGGTTGCCTTATATAATCTGCATGTGTAATTTATATTTAGGATTTCCAACGAAAAATGATTTTTGATGTAAGGGTTCAAACTCTATCTCCTATTATAAAAAATAACTTTTTCTCAGTTGGTAAAGTTTTATTTAGATAGAAAACAATTACTTGGTGACGTCTCATTAAACCTCACTAGTTTTTTTATATATTTTTTTCCTTTTAAGTGGGCTGTTTCACTGGTTTTGGAAGTTTCTTTCTAACTTTTTCCATCTTTTGAATAAACTTTTCCCTGTTTGCCCCCAATTAAACATGGTGATTTGGCCTAAATCTCAATCAACTTTTTCATATTTTTATTTTTTCTTCTTGTTTGAATTTGTTTCCAACTTTTTCCACCTTTCAACTTTAACTTTTCCCTGTTTGGCCCCAATTAAACATGACCAGTCGGGTTAAATCTCGATCACTTTTTCATTCTTTCATGCTAATTAAATTAGAATCACGGGTAGATTTGATCCTTAAAAGAGGGCAGGTTAAATCATTAACAACTTGGAGTGGGTTTTGGCGTGTTGTTAGTACTCCTTGAAACTTCCATTGTGGTGTAAGATAATACTGCCAAAAAAAATGTAATGCGTGAGATAATTTGGATATTGCATACCCGAGTATTGCCAAGATTCCATTGAAACACATCATGCTAAAATCCACAAATTATAACCTAGAAGGCAAACTAGTAGCGAAAGTAACTTTCTTTTTTTTCCTTTTCAAAGCCTTTAAGCTTAAAAATGAATATACACATTTAGTAATTGAGAAAACCATCTTGCTGACTCTTCTGCCTAGAATCTTTGACTTAGTAGAATATCATTAGGATATAATGCTTTTGTTGGTTTGTGTACATGTGATGAATAAAACCTCAATGCAACCGAGACCCATAAATATGAATATCTATATTCATATATATATATATATATATTGATGTGGGTTGACATGTGAATATGATGAGCCAAAAATATAATGCCCAATCATAACCTCAGTTTCAAGCTTAGGTTGACCAAAAGTTATTTTGGCATATTTCAGGCCGTTTTTAATTAATAGAAAGTGTTGGAAAATGCCCTGAAACTCGGCCTTTAACCCTTTTTTTACTTCATCTCAGTGGAAGCCGAATGGCAGCACTCAAATGGATCGGACCGCTACTCAATCCCTGGTCCTAGAACCACTTGAATGTTTCTCCCATTAATCTTTACTTTCACATGTCAAAACATCTCTGGTGGATGGTGATGTCAAAATGGCACATGGGTGATGCTAATAAGCCATGACCATTCATTTTTTACTTTTCTCTCTCTCTCTCTCTCTCTCTCTCTCAACAGAGAAAGAGCACCTGCCAGTGCCACTGCCAGGATTTAGTGGTCTCAAATTTGAAAACCACTGTGGAATATCTTCTCCCACTATTTCTGTCCTGAGAACTCAAGGGGCAGAAGACAACCAAACCTGACCCAAAGTGTCAACTTTGGAAGGGTTTTAGATGTGGTTTGAGTTCGGCTATCTTGTGACTCAATACACAAACGGATGGACCACGGACCACTAATTTTGTTTGAGATGACATAATAATTGCACAAGCATAGACCTCAAATAAAACACCAGGTGCTGTGGCCTTTTTGCCAAGGCAGCTCTGGTAAAGGTCATGGCAAATCATTTTCAATGAAGAAAAACATCCTTAGTGATATAAGGATATTGATTTAACTAAGGACTTTTTTTGTCAATTCGTGAAGAAATTGCCCTGCCAAAAGCAACAATTACTTAGCAAAGGAGTCTCACTTTTTATTTTGTTTTGTTTTGGTAGCTGGACCGATAGACCCAATGTTGGCCTGGCTGGGCAGCACAGACTTTCTACATAATCCAAGGATAGTTGCGTGCATCTACTAGCATTAGGGTTAATCCCAATCTCAACAAAGGGCTGAAAATCCTGAAAAATAAAGTAAAAACTAAATTACAGGCATCTGGCTAGTTGAAACGGTGCGTATGGTTTTTTTTTTCACCCCCGAAAATACATAAGGGAACTTGATAGAACTGTTTACATACAACTTGGCTTACCAGTGGTTTAGCATCTGACAAAAAATAAAAAGAAAAAATATTTGCAAATAGAGTGCAAAGTTTCTTTTAACTGAATTGAGATATATATTTTTGATATTTTGCCCTTTTTGTCGGAATTTTAACATTGAGAAATCTGTTAAAATTTTGTGGTATGCACTGACACCACTTTGTTGGAATATATGATGGGCTAATAAATATAAAACATTACATAGAGATATGGACACTCCTTAGCTCACAAACAGAAACATTATCTTACTTTTTCACTTTCTTTTCTGTTTTCTAGAACAATCGATAACATGGGTCTATACAAAACTCTACTTACATGTACCTAGCCTTGTAGATGTATCAACACAACTAAGAATTATATGATTCTTTTCCTACATGCATGAATACTTTATTAACTACGTACATAAAATATTCCTTATCTGCATGTATCATGTGAGTGCATATGTTTATCTAGAAACATTATAAAGCAAGTTTACTTTCCAACGAAACCCAATCCAATTTGAAATTTGACGATGATTCACATTAAAATCATGGTACTTCAAAACTATGACTCAATCCAAACTCAGCTTAGAGTTATATATGATGCTATGAAAGTGTTAACAATTCCCTTCATTATCGTTCATTGTTGAAACATGTATAATGCAAACAAAGTTAAAATTTTCATGGCTAACTACATTATATTGATGATTTTGTTAGGTATCTATCAACAATTTTATGTTTTTCACAACATATACAGCTTATCCATAAAAATGTCTATTTTGTGTCTGCTTGAAGGTACATTGAAGAGGAAGATCTAATGAGATTCCTAAAGAGGGTTGAGATTCACACTATCTTCCCTCTCTTTGAAGGATCCCTTGAAACTGGAAGAATCACTAAGTCTGCCTTTAGAAATTGGGTGGTATAATTCCAACTTCCTATATGTTCTTGTCATAACATATATTTGTGTGTGCATATACATAAATATATCTATATATATATATATATATATATCATGTAAATGCATGAGTTTATTTGTAGAAAGAACTTCTTGAGTCTGATTACCAAACATTGTCTTGACCAATTATTTTGTACTACCCTGTAGGTTCGAGCTTACTTTGAACGAAAAGCTCTTGCACATTCCTTGAATGACACAAAAACAGCAGTGCAGCAACTTCACAAGCTAGCAAGTGCAGTCGTTAGTGTGATCATAATCGTGGTGTCTCTCCTGGTGATGGGTTTGGCAACATCTAAAGTCATCTTCTTTGTCATAACCCAGTTGGTTCTTGTGGGATTCATGTTCCAAAACACTTGCAAGACTATCTTTGAGTCCATTATCTTCGTTTTTGTCATGCATCCTTTCGATATTGGCGATCGTTGCGTGGTTGATGGCGTTCAGGTACAAACTCATCCCATTTTACTCTATTTTTCAACTGAATAGATAATATTTGTTTGTGCATAAATACACGCCTATATATATATATATATATATGCATATATATGCAGATGGTGGTGGAAGAGATGAATATATTGAGCACAGTGTTCCTTCGATACGATATGGAGAAGATTTACTACCCCAATTCAGTTCTGCTCACAAAGCCAATCAGCAATTTTTATAGAAGTCCAGAGATGTGTGATGCAATTAATTTCACGGTCGACATCTCCACGTCCATTGAAAGTATAAATGCACTAAAAAAGGCCATACAAATGTAAGCCTGTTGTAAGAGCTATATATATATATATATATAGTACCCATTTGTCTTATTTCCCTGTATCTAAATGCGAGAAGATTTTGCTCTTTGAGTGCAGATACTTAGAGAGCAAGCCAAAGCACTGGAACCCAAAACACTCGGTGATAGTGAAAGAGATTGAAAACATGAACAATATGAAGATGTGTCTCTGTGTCCAACACACCATTAACCATCAAAACTATAGCGAACGAAATAATCGTATAACAGATCTGATCCTTGAGTTGAAGAAGATCTTTGAGAACCTCGGCATCAAGTATCATCTTCTTCCTCAGGAAATCCATCTCACCCAAGTCAACGTTGCCAACTGGAGGGTGCCATTACAATCTTGACATGCATGCTTGACTTTGTTATTTTTATTCCGTCAAGGAGGGATGGAAGGTGGTCCCGTACACTCACTTCTTTGCTGTGTTTATATTAGAATTTGGTGATAAAAAAGATTAATAAAAATAAAAGGTGAGGAAAAAGAGAATTCATTTCATTCTCTTTTTCCTCACTTTTTTATTTTTCTTTGCTTTTCTTCATAAATCCGGATAAACATATTAGGAACTTCGTTTTTCTGGTGGTTTGATGTTCTTTATTCTTGGGGTTATCTCCTTAGCTTCCTGTTTTGTTTTCTTTTTGTCTCATTACAATGCAGTCTACCAATTTACGAGTGTCATGTAACGTTCAGTCCATGCAATTTTGATGGTTTTCTGGTCCAATAATCCCTTGAGGGCTTTTTTAAAAATAAAGAACATGATGGATGTTCTCCGTGCCTGATAATCGATCTACAAAGATGTTTCATGATGTGATTTTTAATACCATTTGTTGCTCTGACTGAGCCAGGAATGTATTGTCTATTGCTCTCATAAACATGTTTGTCCACCATAATTAAAATTGCAAGTGGTGAATTTTAAATCTTATTTAAAGAATAATCCTAGTCCATTATGCAGAGAACAAAACCGTTTTCAGTCTGTTTTGGAATTGTATCAGTACTGCAAAGATGTATCATTCATCAGGAGACAAGAAGTAGAGAAATCAAACGTATAGTAAAAAGATTACAGATGATGTAGAAATACAGGACCCGTAATTGTCATTTTTTCAATTATTGCTAAGGATAGAGGTATTTTAATATTTCGTTTTGACTAATATCTCCAACTTTAATTTATCATGAACAGTCACAAAAGCAGCAAAGATTGTCCAATTCAAAAGAAATATTTTGTCATAGTAGGACCATAGTAACAAATACAAATCACCCATATAAAACCATAAGACAGTCAAATTCAAGCTTTCCGCATCATGAAAGGACCATAGAGTACAATAATAAAAATCACACGCAAAAAACCATAAGAAAGTGGAAAATCGGGGCAAAAAAGGGTAACAAATAGCCCATTATATGCATGCATGAGTGACACCAAAACAAGGACTTCCCAATCATGAATGCAAGGGCATAATCCCATTGCCCATGTTGACTTGGGTGATATGGACCTCTTGAGGAGGAAGATGATACTTGATACCAAGGCTCTCAAAGATTTTCTTCAACTCGAAGATAAGTTCCGACATACGGCTGCTCCTCTCACCATAGTTCTGATGGTTAATTGTGTGCTGAAGAGATAGAGCCATTGTCATCTTGTTCAGGTCCTCTATCTCTTTCACTAGCACCGAATGTTTTGGATTCCAATGCTTTGGCTTGCTCTCTATATATCTGCGCTCATTATCATGGCGTTCAACATATTATTTGAGTAAGAAAAAAAAGGATGTGTCTTAGTGTGTTAGATATACATATATATATATATACACACACACTTACATTTGTATGGCCTTCTTAAGAGCTGCTATAGCCTCCAATGGGGTTGACATATCTATGGTGAAAGTAACGGCATCACACATCTCTGGACTTCTGCGGAAGTTGCTTATCGGTTTTGTGAGCAGAACCGAGTTGGGGTAGTAAATTTTCTCCATGTCATATCTTAGAAACACTGTGGACAAAATATTCATCTCTTCCACCACCATCTACGTAGAAAAATAAATATGACAATTCTCAATTTTGAAACAAAAATATGAGGAGAAATTCATGGAAAGGTTACATTCTTGTTTGCTTAGATGAATCTTACCTGAACATCATCGATGACACAACGATCTCCTATGTCAAAAGGGTGCATGACGAAAACGAAGATGATGGACTCAAAAATAGTCTTGCAGGTGTTCTGGAACATGAATCCCAGAACTAGTAGTTGAGAGGTGACGAAGAAGATCACATTACTTGTCGCCAAACCCATCACAAGGACGAACACCACTATTATGATAACACTGACCATAACACTTGCTAGCTTATGAAGTTGATGCACCGCGGTTTTTGTGTCATTTAAGGAATGCGCTAGCAGTTTTCGTTCAACGTAAGCTGTTACCTGATCATTACAAAAATCAATTCCTAATGTCACTGCCATTGGAGATCATAATTCAGTTCATAAGGAAGGTCACATTAGAAATTGTTAGGACAAGTTTATGGTAACAGTAAATCAACAAATGTAGAGTTAAAAGTTGTTCAGATGGATGTTATTGTTTTTTGTTTTTCTTTCTATTGTACTGCTATAAAAAAATAAAAGAAGAAGAAGCGAACTTCCATGAAACAAAATATGCATACATCGACAAGTAAGAAACTAAAAACAAATTGCTGCTTACCACCCATTTTCTGAAAGAAGATTTTGTAATCCTTCCGGTTTCTAGGGCTCCTTCAAAAAGGGGAAATACAGTATGAATCTCATCCCTCTTCAAGAATCTCATTAGGTCCTCCTCGTCAATATACCTGTAAAAGAAACACATAATTCGCAATCCGTTGAACATTGACAAAATGTTTTCTATGTTTTCCTAGATATGATGGGCATGGCATACATTCCTCATTTACCAATACCATCTTATAATATTATCCAGAAATTCATAAAAATTTATTTCTTCTTATAGAATTTATCTTATATCAACGAAAAATGATTATGTAAAAATGACATAAAGGTGGCATACCCTGACCTTGCGCACATAATTAGTCAAAATTAAAATTTTGAGAGGAATTAAAATGATCATATTATTTTTGTTTAACTACAATCTCCAATTATTGTTGAATCAGAAGTCCCAATAACTTAGTTGAGATGGAAGCATCTTAATCATCACAACGGCACACTTGAGAATATATTACATAGTGGCTATGACTAGTAGGGTCACGGTAAAACTGCATCATTGTTGGTGTTTTTCCAACTTCAAACGCTAATATACCAAAAAGTGCAGTTTGAAAAACACAGCATCAAACATGAATTTACTGTGAAAAATATTATATGTAATTTCTTTTTTTCACTTGATGTATAGATCCTACATTTATTTATTAATATAATTCATTTTTGTCAGTGTAAAAATAAATTGAGAAATAAAATTATATACAACTCTAATTTCAATTATCTAGTATTAACCATCCTAAATGCTATCGTTGCATCCATGGAGTGTTGAAGAATTTTAAACCTAAAAGAGTCGAGCTAGTGGTAGCTACTATCATTACCTACACGGGAACATGTATTTCAAATTTCATTATCACAGTCTTTCTTTTTGACAGTCATGGCTTTTTTGGTTTAAATGTATGTGTAAGCTTGATCTAGAGGGGAACATTGGCTACGTACAGGTGCAACATGTGGGGTGAAATCACGATATCATGAGAAAACACCATTAAAGGACACTTAGTGTGGACACCTTTGTTATCCCAAAAGTATACAAACTCTTCCATAAAGTCTTTGATTGTCACTCATAGAGTTCTATTTGGGTCAATTATAATTTTTCTTTCTAATTGGAAACGTGCTTTAATTTGAACTATTGCGCATAATAATATTGCTTCTCAATCACGCATCCGAGTAATTAAGAAGCTGAAAGGAAAAGAAAGAATGAAAGTCAGAAAGGGCTTTCTTTCATGTATGAGAACAAAAGGCAGTGACTGAAACATATCACATACGCTGTAAAGAATGGTGCAAATTTTAGGATCCAATTTCACGTGATGCAAGTTTAATAAACAAAACAGTGCCCGAAGAGCCTAGAAAAAGAGAGCGAGAATGAAAATGATGTCCTTTCTAAAATGTAGAGCCTAAGGCTCATCATTCTAAAAGTATAATTAAAGGATGTTTCAAGTAGCTCCAATGATAAACTTAGTATTAATTAATGGGAAATACCAGTTGGACTCATGATCATTAAACATGATTAACGTGCTTGGCTATCTATCCTGGCCATCCACATGGTCATTAGCATTAATAAGTACATTGGATCCTTCAGCTTTTTCCTTTCTTCTTCTTCTTCTTCTTCTTCTTCTTTGTTTTTTGTTTTTTTGGTGGGGTGGGGGGAGGGCAGGGGGGATTGCAATGAGATGAGAACTTTAATTCAAATCATGGTTAAACTTCAAACAGATCTTACATTCTTAATTAAGCTTGTTCATGTAACTGAAATATTTCCTTCAGTTATTTATTATCCCTATTTGCACTTAGTAAACTCATACAACAGAATTTGGCTTGGTTTAATTATAGTACTATACAAGTAGCCTACGCAATGAAGAATGCTAGCTAGTAGCTTCCCAGATGCTTACAGTGGAACTGCAAACTGAACAATCATGAATGGCACTAAACCACAGGCATATAGACGCATATACACATTATACGGACACATCAAACAAGCAGTAGGTTGCTCAAATTCTTAAAAAAAAATAGCAAAGTCAAGAAATGGAGCTTCGACCTTGACTTGTTTATCTCTGTCTATTATGATTCAAAGCTCGAATCCTTTGATTTTCTTGGAATCTTATGCTTTTTAAGTTATTGAGCTGAGCTCAATAAAATAATGAGTTTTATAATGTAATTAAACTCAAATAAATAGGGCATGATAGCAACCAAGTAGCTTAGATCTTGTTGACGCGAGAGAGAGAGAGAACTTACTTGGCACGGGGTTTGGCCACATTCTTAAAGATCCGATTAGCACAGATCCTGGCCTCCCACTCACTAGTAATCTCCGACTTGGCTTCCCCAAAATCATCGACAGTGTTGGATATGGTCGACAGCCCGGACGACATCACATAGCTCACCAGCCTCTTCACACTCCACGCTGAAGCCCTACTTTCCATAAACTTCCTCAGCTTCTCCTTATCAATCCTCCTCGACCCAAAGCTCCTCGTCTTGTCCGTCTTCCCTTTGTCTTTCCAATTCGACGGCAACGACTTCGAAGCAGACGAACCTCGGAAGCGAGTCTCCTCACGGGCCACCTCCTCCTCCTCCATCGGAGGACGCGACAGCGTGTCGAGAATGTAGTGGTGAAAGACGCTTTCCTTCATCCTATCAAAGTACGTCTCCAGGTGAAACGACGAGGCCAGAACCTTCACTAGGATTATCTTGACGAGCCAAATGGTTGCACCGATCAGCACTGCCACCAGAGCTTGGAATATCTTCCTGAGCATCTTGTGCTTCTTGTGGACGTTCGGATTGAACATGAACGTCCATGCTAGTAGAACGAGGCCTAGCCAAACGCAGTTTTTGAAGCTCTTTCGAAGTCCATAGACGAAATATAATACCTTTTCTCGAAGCATGAAGTTTCTTTCGATGAGGAAAACCAGGACAGCCACCACCCAACCGGAGACTAGCCGGCCGCTGAAAACCACCATTACAAGTAGACACCATTTCCACACCTCTAGACCCCATGTAACCTTGCTCTTGAAAGAAGTAATGGTGATAGAACAAATCAAGCAAGTCAATATAATGAAAAACAATACCCATTCGGTTAAAGCTCTGAAAGTGATCTTTCTCTTCTTTTTTCTTCCCTTTCCACGTCCGGTTTCTCCTTCTTCATCATCTTCATTATATTCTTCATCATCGTCGTCGTCGTCGGTTGAAGAGGCGTAATTCTGGTTGAGTATCAGGTGATTGATTTCTTCAGACTCATGGGTTCCTTTGGAAGGGAGTGGATAGTTTTGCTCAATGAGTCTGGATTTGGGTTTTGAGAAGCTGAGACGGCGAAGAGTTCGTGTTTTTGTGATGGTTTTGAGCTCCTCTTGTCCGGAAACAGAGTTCATACCCTCTGTTTCCGCAGATTGATGGGGTTTCAGACCTTGCTGGTCCATCAGAAGAACCACTTGATCTTGTGTTACTTTTTCCATCTCTTGGTTCTTCATCTCTCTAACTTGGTCTCGCTTACCCTTCTGTGTTTTATAATAAGAGTAATGCTATACAACTAGAATATAATCAAAAAATATAATTAGAATGATGTGACTGAATTGTGGATCTATTACTTTAAAATAAAAAACTCATTAAAATATATTTTAATTACAAAATTGTCACTACCACGTCATTCTGGTTCAAAATTCTGTAAAAAAATTTGAAAAACATAGTATTTTTCTTATAATAATCTATAGTTGTCATCTCAATGATGTCTTGACCTGGAGTTTATTTTAAAATTTTTTTATTTATTTTTCTTAACTTACAAGTTTAAAAGTTACTTTTTTTTATTTTCTTACTTTATATACTAAAGACAAGTAAAACAGTAAAAAAACTAAAAACTTAAAAAAATTAAATTTTTTTTATAAACTTAAAAATTATTAAATCAAAAAACTCTTTCAAAGGGGCCCTGTGTCAATTCCAATGGTTATACTCAATTAGATTTCACTACAAGAAAATAGCTTATTTGCTACGGAACTATTTGCCACAGCTAAAATGCCGTAGCAAACGCTATTATTTGCAACGGCAATGTTCCCGTGGCAAAAGGGCAGTTTTTCCGACCACTCATTTGCGACGGTATCTGAAGCAGTCGCCAAAAGATGCCAAAACGACGTCGTTTAATCTAAGCAAAGGCGTCCCCCCTTTGTCTGCGACTGTATTTGCGATAGAAGGGTCACCGTCGGAAAAATCCTAATTGAAACGACGCCGTTCGGTGTGGAAATTTAGTTCCCCCCTTATCCCTTGTTTTTTCCCTCCAAACTTGCCCTAGCTTATCCGTCAATTGGTCGATCGAGTACGTTCAGCCGTCGAGCCCTTTCCCTCTCACCCTCTGGCGATATCTCGGCCCTCCACCAAGCTTCCTCTCCCAGCTCTCCGGCGACCTTCATCTCCCTCTTCAGTCAGTGTGGTTGTTTCCCGTCGTCGCAAACCAGGTAAGCTAGTTTCTTTCTTTCTCTGTCTCTCTCTCTCTGTCTCTCTCTGTCTCTGTCTCGCTGTCTCTCATATCTCAGTCTTTCCCAGCCCTCTGGCAACCTTCGTCTCCCTCTTCAGTTGGTGTGGTTGCTTCCCGTCGTCGCAAGCTAGGTGAGCTTCTTTCTTTCTCTGTCTCTGTCTCGCTGTCTCTCATATCTCAATCTGTAATGGGGACCATTTTGAATGCATTTCGAACATCATGTGGTCACCAAATATCTAAGTCTGTAATGGGCATGCACCGAACATCTGAGTCTGTAATGGGCACCGAATGTCTGATTTATGCTTGCATCATGTGGTCTCTCCTTCCAGATTGAATGCATTTCGAACAATTCATGGGTTAGAAATTTCAGAAATATTTATCAATATGTTAGAAAAATTACGTAGGGCTTTATTTACAAATTTTGTTAGAAGTTGAAACCTTCACAAACTCAATTGGCACTCTTTGAGCTGTCAAATAATTACAGGAAATTATTTGATTTGTTTTTATCTAATTAAGGAGGCTAGCATTCTTTGTAAGGCACTGCCTATGCTCTGAAATCATTGTTTCATTCTTATAAAATGTAAATTAGTTAGCATTACTAAGCATAACATTCCCAATTCTTGACGAAAAATTTTGATTGAATAATAGATAACACCAAGTGCTTGCATTGTGGGGATGACAAGGATGACTATATAATGGGAAAAAATTCTGAATCATCAAAAGAATGAGATAGCAATAAAAAGATTACTAGTTGTTTCATAAAACAACGTTATTCGGAGGCAATTTTCTATAAACAATGGATGTTGAGGAGATATCTTTCAATTCCTAGTTGTTTCATAAGGTAGCTAGTTGTTTCAAATGAGAATAAAAAAACTCTTTGTTATAAAAAGGAAGTATAAAATCAATTACGCTAGCGAATTTTAGAAAAGAAAATAAAATCAGTTTAACAAATAAATAAATAAATTGTACAAAAAAAAAAAATTGAAAGCCCCAAATATTTAAAAATTACATGCCATACTCGAGCTCTTATATACTTTTTGCATCTTTTTCTAAAAAATGCTGCAATAGTTTTTATATCTCTTTCATTACTTTGGTGCTAACGTTGTTGGTACATGTTATTTATTGTTTAATTTTTAAGTAGCTCTTGCATATGTTGTATTCATACATATGTATTTTAATTAACTCATGCAGTTATGAGTTAATTAAAATATAAATCTTAGATCCGTTCAAGAATCGTCATCGGTGTTTGTGGATTCAACTCGATGAGACGGTTCTTGAATTGTCCAGTTTCGGACAGTTTGGGACTGCATAAATCTATATAATAGTCAGTAGCTCACCGCTTTAAGTTGTTATTCTTTCATGGAGAGTCTCTGTGGCAACCTCTGTGTTCTCTGGGTACATACGGAATGTGGTGTATAGCAATACACTTTGTCTACGTCATGTATTTGGAGAACTACAGGGAGATGCTGCCGGATTTTCCTGAAAGACGGACAAAGCGGTTTGAGTTGCTTCCTATTATATAGATTATGCATTCCTGAATGGGATAGGACCACCTACTTGTTAGAGATGAGTTGGATGGATAGGTTTCACGTTGCATGACCATGTATGATTGATATTGACTTGCAGTGTCTAAGTAACTAATATTTATGTTAACATGAACAGAAAAATGGACAAGAGTTGGATTGATTCTGGTAATAGGCTGTCGAGGGAATATGTGGATGGAATTGAACAGTTTCTTGTGTTTGCATACACTGGTAAAGGTGCAGATTCAGTGATCTACTGTCCTTGTAGGGATTGTGGGAATCGCTACTATTTGCCACGAGTAACTGTGCGCGAACATCTTCTCAGCAAGGGGATGTTAAGGAAATATAAGATATGGACTAGTCACGGGGAATCATATCCTTCTAGTTCTAGTCACCCTTATTCAGAAAATGAAATGTTGGGGGACTCAGTCTTTAGGGATGATATGGTTGAAATGATACATGATGCTATGCCGCATGTAGATACAAGTTTTGAGAATGATGAGGGCCAGATAGGAGCGAATGAAGAAACTGTTAACTATTTCAAACTTCTAGAAGAGGCACAAAGTGAATTATATCTGGGATGTAAAAAATTTAGTAAATTGTCGTTCATTGTTCGACTCTTACATTTGAAGGTGCTCAATCATTGGACAGACAAGTCCACAGATATGTTACTTGAGTTGTTAAGCGAGGCTTTCCCCGAGGGTGTACAGCTTCCAAAAAATTACTATAAAGCTCAAAAGATAACTGAAGATCTTGGCTTTACGTATATGACTTGGGATGCATACCTTAACAGTTGTATGTTGTTCAAGAATGATCACGCCAATCTGAATAATTATGTTATATGTGGTAAATCTAGATGGAAAACGAGTGCCAATACCAAGAAAAATCGTGGTAAATCGAAGCCTGCAAAACAGATGAGGTATTTTCCTTTGAAGCCAAGGTTGCAAAGATTGTTTATGTCGTCCAGTACATCCCAGTCAATGAGATGGCATGCAGATCAACGACCAAATGACGGGACTTTAAGGCATCCTGCTGACTCTGAGGCATGGAAAGATTTCGATCGATGAAACCCAGTCTTTGCTAGTGATAGTCGTAATGTGAGGCTTGGGCTATCGTCAGATGGATTCAACCCTTTTAGAACCATGAATATAGTTCATAGCACTTGGCCTGTAGTGTTGATTCCATACAATCTACCACCTTGGATGTGCATGAAGCAACCATTCTTTATCCTGTCTGTGCTTATAGATGGGCCAAAAGGACCTGGTGACAAGATTGATGTGTATTTACAGCCGTTAATTGAGGAGTTGAAGGAACTGTGGAATGAAGGTGTACCCACTTTTGATGCTTCGACCAAACAGATGTTTCAGTTGTATGCATGTTTATTATGGACAATTAGTGACTTCCCTGGATATGCCATGTTGTCGGGATGGAGTACCAAAGATGAATATGCTTGCCCTTGTTGCAACAGTCAAACTAAATCCATCAGGTTGAAGCACGGTAAAAAGTCTGCTTATATGGGCCATCGTCGCTTTTTGCCTTGTGGACATAAATTTCGAAAGGATAAAATATCATTTGATAAGACCCATGAATTAAGCCCAAAACCTGATATGTTGTCTGGATCAGAGATGTTGTTTCAGTTGGAATCAAAAGGTATTCTTACCCAATATAAAATGGATGACCTTCAGGTAAGGCACCAGAAATTGAAGGAGAAGCAAACTGATAAAGGTGAACCAAAAAACCATAATTGGAAGAAAAAGAGCATCTTCTATGAATTGTCGTACTGGAAGCATAATTTAGTAAGGCACAATCTTGATGTGATGCATATAGAGAAGAATGTCTGTGACAATGTATTATGGACAATACTTGGAGTTGCTGGAAAGTCGAAGGACAATGTAAATGTCAGGCGTGATCTGAAGGTTATGGGAATTAGAAAAGTATTGCACCCGGTAGACAAGGGGGGAAATAAATTGTACTTGCCCCCTGCTCAGTTCATTATGACTAAGGAGGAAAAATATTTGTTTTTGAAAGTGCTAAAGGAAGTTAGAGTACCGGATGGGTATGCATCTAATATATCACGACGTGTCCGTTTAGATGAGGGAACTATTTGGGGTCTAAAGAGTCACGATAATCATGTGATGATGCAACAACTTATTCCCCTAGCTATACGACATTCTTTGCCTAAGAAAGTCATTGAACATTTGATTGAATTAAGCAATTTCTTTAGACAACTATGCTCAAAGGTGAATCGTGCTACTGACTTGCAGTATATTCAAGATCGTATAGCAGTAACTCTGTGTCATCTTGAGAAATTATTCCCTCCTGCCTTCTTTGATATAATGGAACACTTGCCCATACATTTAGCAGATGAAGCATTGTTATGTGGACCAGTTCAATACCGATGGATGTACTCAATTGAAAGGTATCTACTAACGTTGAAAGAATATGTTCAAAATCGAGCTTTCCCAGAGGGTTCAATAGCTAAAGGGTACTTAATGGAAGATTGCATGAATTTCTATGCTCAATATCTAGATGACATGGAAACCAAAATGAATCGCCCGGTGCAGAACAAATATGGTCCAGAAAGTAAAGGCAAATAATGTCGTCTTCAGGACAATCTATTGATTCAAGCTCATCGCTATATCTTGTTCAACACTAAATCAGTAGCACCATTCATAAAGTAAGCATTTTTTTAAAAATTAATTCCACTCATCTTTAATTATGTTGTAGTTATATATACATGATATTGATATCTAATTTTACTACACAGTATTCACCTTGAATTCCTTAAGGAAAAAATGCCTCAAGCAAATAATCGTCAAATTCAGTGCGAGCATTTTCAAACATTCCACACTTGGTTCAACAACCATGTATGTTTTTTTTTTATATATTTTTTTCAGTCCATCCTAATTTACGTATCCTCAATGAATATAAATGTACCTTCCTTTGCATAACAGGTTCAAACTTTACGAATAGCAACTAATACCACATTGTCGGATGAAATCAATAATTTGGCAAATGGTCCTAATGACATGGGATGGAGGTATAATGCCTACAACATCAATGGGTTTCATTTTTATGTTAAGCACATGGATGACAGTCAAATTACTCAAAATAGTGGAGTAAGGTTAAAGGCTGAGACCCTGAGTTATGCTAGTCGAAGGGATAATAATCCTCGTATGGGGTTTGTGTACTATTATGGGAAGCTGACTGATATTGTTAAAATCCAATACAATAATGGCGTGAAATTTGTCATGTTTAAGTGTGATTGAGTTGATAACATTCGTGGGAAAAAGGAAGATGCTTTCAAGTTTACATTGGTCAACTTTAACTATTTGTTGTATCGAGATGATCGAGAGACCAATGAACCTTTCATCTTTGCGTCTCAAGCAGAGCAGGTTTGGTATGCTCCAGACCCCCTACAACCAGACTGGCATGTTGTTGTGAAGATGTCACGGAGAAGTTTGTATGATATGCATTCCTCAGACACTCAAGCTGAGCCTTATGCAAGTCAACAATTAGAAGAAATTATCGCCCTTCATGATGTAGATGTTCACTGGGTTAGGGAAGGAACAGAATAAGTAACGGTTGATGCTCATGTCTAAGAGTATATTCTATTTTGCAAAAGTTTTTTGAATATGTATTGCAACAAATTTTTGAATATGTATTGCAACAGTTTATTGAGTATGTATTACATCAACTCTAGCAATAATTTTTTGTATATGTATTGCATTAATGCATGTTTTTATGAATATATAAAGCCAATGAAATGATACTAATAGATTATGGTTGCATGTTTTTACAATTATGTCATTTGTATGTACGTTATATTTATCTTACGAGGTTATTATGGCGAAGAGGAAGAGAGCTACCGGTCGGACATTATCTAATATGTTGCAGTCTGTGAGTACATCTCAGAATGTTAGTACTGACTCAATTCCATCCCAACAACCTACGCTGCAACATTCTCGTCCTTCACCGACAGTTTCATCACATCCACCCTTACAGCCAGCTCCATCAGGGCTATCAAGTATAAATGTTCAATCTAAACTTAGCTTGTATTTAATAAATGTTTACCATTTTATCTACCTATTTATAAATGTTATGATGTATAGTTGTTATTTTGGATTCACTTGCTTCAGGGCCATTAGGTACCGAGTCATCCTCATCATCTTCAAAAAAGGGACGAGGCTTGGCGTTGGGCATTCGTGATTGGGGTGGTGACAATTTTAAATATCATGTCGTATTTGATAAGATGTGGTGCCCAATAGAGGAGAAGAAACAGAACAAACTCTCAGGGCAGCTGGGCGTCCTCGTGCGTCGCAATATACCATTGATATATACTGATTGGCCACAGGTACCCCTTCATTTGATTGAACAGATTTGGGAGGATGTTAAGGTAAAAAGTTTATTGTTTATCCATTCAATAAAAACTTTATTATTTATCAATTACATTGATGACTAAATTTTTTTAAAATTATTTTTTGTAGCGTAACTTGGAACCTTATCCGGATGAGTACAAACCAGTTTTCCTAGCAAAATGTCAGCAGTTGTGGAAGGATCACAAATACCATACAAAGAAAAATCATTTTACGTCATTCCGACATATTCTGGACCGTTATCCGGATTGGCCTCATGGCATCCATCTAGATCATTGGAGAGAGCTCGTGGATTATTGGAGGACTGAGTACGCAGAGGTATGAGTAGAATGCATCATAGTCATTTGCAATAACACCCGGATTGTCCTTATGTCGGTTAATTATGCCACTCTTTTATAGAAAATTGCGCAAAAGAATTCCAGGAATAGGGAGCTTCGTGGCCCACCTCATAACACTGGGAAGACACTGTTCTTCGTAATACGCCATGAGGTACATATTCAATGACAAAATTTAACATTTTTATTACATCTTTTTGGTTGAAGCATTCATTAGTCATACTATATGCTTGGTAAATTAAATGGAAGCGGCTGGGGAACGGGCAGACAAGATGAGTGTCTACTTGAAGACTCGTCGAGTAGATGACCCTGATCTGATTCCCTATTTTGTAAGTAATACTTATTAAAATATTAGGATTCATATTTTTTAATGTTGTCAATTAATTTGTGTTTTGGAATTGTAGAATGAATTTAATCGACTTTTAGAAGAGGTGCCTGAGGACCAACGGACAGATGATACTCGAGACAAAATATTCCACCAAGTGTTCGGAGATGATGGACATGGCTACTGCCGCACATACGGCACTGGCATTTTACAGGATGTTGTTTATGGGGAACAGGTTGGTATGTCACAGTCTCAGACGGAGCCCACTATGGTGGAAGAGATCACCCGATAGGTTAGGATGACAGTGAGAGAGGATCTAAAAGATGAGCTGCGAGAAGAGTTGAGAGAGGAGATTACCCGAGAGATCACCATGCAATTGATGAAGGCCGGTCGCATATCTGTACATGCCACCCGAGAAGTCACCATACAATTGATTAATTCCTTAAATTAACTTATGTATATATATATATATTATTTTTAATATTCGATTATATACTCCACGAAGTTGATGTAATATAGTTTACCATAACGTTTAGGTACCGGATGCATCTAGCGGGCACCAGATACGGCATGAGTCAGTGGGTGATGATGCTATACCATCTCGTTCGGCCTCATTACAGCGTTCGGATTCAGCACCTCCATCTCCGAAGCAGGTATCCTCGTGGTACCTTGATGATGTTATACAAATTTATCACTCTTTTTCATTACCTTTTTGTACCGTTGCTTGGTACTCCACCTATCAAGAGTACAAAAATAGATATCTGTTTCCTAATAGAAGACAAACTTAGTTTATGAGCACATTAAATATATGCACGTTTAATGAACTAATAACATCTCATAATAGTAATTGGTCCAAGAAAAGGGAAAAATAACTTTCCAATATCAGTTACTTCGTTCCAATTTATTCCTGCCCAAATTTGGATTACATCCACTCAGGATGTTAAAATGTGACTCAATAAAATATTGTAGTGTCTAAAGCAATTTACTAAACAATTTCTAGACATATAAGTTGCTTATCCTCAAAAAGACCATTGCTCATTACAAGCCGAAAGAAATGTGTAATACAAATCTATGACTTGCTCAGTCATGATTTACAAATATATATATATATATATATATATTGAAAATAGAATGAACAAAGGAGATAAAGCTTAGTTCATAACATACAAATGGAATACAGTGTCACAAACTTGCATCATAATGAGAGGAAACAATAGTTAAAAAATTTAAACACGAGCTTAATTAAAGACGAAGAAATAGAATAATAAAAGACATAAAATTGGAAATACTAATTCAGACCCTATTAAGAAACAATGAATGCAAAACTCATATTTAACTATTTTAATTTTTGGAGAACCCATATGAAAAACCCAGATGTTCCTGAGAATTAATTTTTGGAATGTAGTTCATCAGCCAACAGATCTAACTGATGGATGCTTGACTGTTCAAATCTGGGGTCACTTCCATTAAGAAATAATTCATGGTGTTGTACTTCACGTGTGAAGTAATATTTTTCTACTCTTGACACGTAGCATGTTCTAGGCACAAGTGACGTGTGGAAAAAATGGCACGGTTGCCGGAGTCACGGTCTAAGAGCTGTGGCAATTTTTCCTTACTTTTTTTTTCATAAAAAACTATTTTTCAACCCGTTTCGGTACTAAAACCTTCAAACAGTGTCAGAAGTCTATCAAACTTCACACGTAGCATGTTCTAGGCACGAGTGACATGCGGGAAAAAATGTCACGTTTGCCGGACTCACGGTCTAAGAGTTGTTACATTTTTTCCATACTTTTTTTTCTATAAAAAACTGTTTTTCAACCCTTTTCGGTACTAAAACCGTCAAACGGTCTCGGAAGTCCATCAAACTTGACACGTAGCATGTTCTAGGCACGAGTAACGTGTGGGAAAAAACGGTACGATTGCCGGACTCACGGTCTAAGAGTTGTAGCATTTTTTTCTTACTTTTTTTTTGATAAAAAACTGTTACTCAAGCCCTTCGGTACTAAAACCTTCAAACGGCCTCGAAATTCTGTCAAACTTGACATGTAGCATGTTCTAGGCACGAGTGATGTGTGGGAAAAAACGACACGATTGGCGGAGTCACGGTCTAAGAGTTGTGGCAATTTTTCGTTACTTTTTTTTTCATAAAAAACTGTTTTTCAACCCGTTTCGGCACTAAAACCTTCAAACAGTCTCAGAAGTCTATCAAACTTCACACGTAGCATATTCTAGGCACGGGTGACATGAGGGAAAAATCGTCATGTTTGCCGGACTCACGGTCTAAGAGTTGCATTTTTTCCATACTTTTTTTTCTATAAAAAACTGTTTTTCAACCCTTTTCGGTACTAAAACCGCCAAACGGTCTCGGAAGTCCGTCAAACTTGGCACGTAGCATGTTCTAGGCACGAGTGACGTGTGAGAAAAAATGGCATGGTTGCTGGACTCATGATCTAAGAGTTTTGCATTTTTTCGTTACTTTTTTTTTTATAAAAACTGTTACTTAAGCCCTTTCGGTACTAAAACCTTCAAACGGCCTCGGAATTCAATCAAACTTGACACGTAGCATGTTCTAGGCATGAGTGATGTGTAGGAAAAAATGGCACGGTTGCTGGAGTCACGATCAAAGAGTTGTGGCAATTCTTCCTTACTTTTTTTTCATAAAAAACTGTTTTTCAAGCCCTTTGGTACTAAAACCGTCAAACGGTCTCGGAAGTCCATCAAACTTCACACGTAGCATGTTCTAGGCACGGGTGACGTGTGGAAAAAAACGGCACGTTTGCTGGACTCACGGTCTAAGAGTTGTTGCATTTTTTCCATACTTTTTTTTTCCATAAAAAACTGTTTTTCAACCATTTTCGGTACTAAAACTGTCAAACGGTCTCAGAAGTCCGTCAAACTTGACACGTAGCATGTTCTATGCACGAGTGACGTGTAGAAAAAAACGGCACGGTTGCCGGACTCACGGTCTAAGCGTTTTGCATTTTTTCGTTACTTTTTTTTTTATAAAAAACTGTTACTTAAGCCCTTTCGGTACTAAAACCTTCAAACGGCCTCAGAATTCCATCAAACTTGACACGTAGCATGTTCTAGGCACGAGTGATGTGTGGGAAAAAATGGCACGATTGCTAGAGTCATGGTCTAAGAGTTGTGGCAATTCTTCCTTACTTTTTTTCATAAAAAACTGTTTTTCAAGCCCGTTGATACTAAAACCGTCAAACGGTGTCAGAAGTCCATCAAACTTCACACGTAGTATGTTCTAGGCATGGGTGACGTGCAGAAAAAAATGGCACGTTTGCCGGACTCACGGTCTAAGAGTTGTTGGATTTTTTCCTTACTTTTTTTTTAAGAAAAAACTGTTTTTCTACCCTTTTCGGTACTAAAACTGTCAAACGGTCTCAGAAGTCCGTCAAACTTGACACGTAGCATGTTCTAGGCACGAGTGACGTGTGGAAAAAAACGGCACGGTTGCCGGACTCACGGTCTAAGAGTTTTACATTTTTTCGTTACTTTGTTTTTGATTAAAAACTGTTACTCAAGCCCTTTCGGTACTAAAACCTTCAAACGGCCTCGAAATTCCATCAAACTTGACACGTAGCATGTTTTAGGCACGAGTGATGTGTGAAAAAAAACGGCACGGTTGCCAGAGTCACGGTCTAAGAGTTGTGGCAATTTTTCGTTACTTTTTTTTTCATAAAAAACTGTTTTTCAAGCCCGTTGGTACTAAAACCGTCAAACGGTCTCGGAAGTCCATCAAACTTCACACGTAGGATGTTCTAGGCACGGGTGACGTACGAGAAAAAACGGCACGTTTGCCAGACTCACGGTCTAAGAGTTGTTGCATTTTTTCCTTACTTTTTTTTTAAGAAAAAAAAGTTTTTCAACCCTTTTCGGTACTAAAACCGTCAAATGGTCTCGAAAGTCCGTCAAACTTGACACGTAGCATGTTCTAGGCACGAGTGACGTTTAGGAAAAAACGGCACGGTTTCCGGAGTCACGGTCTAAGAGTTGTGGCAATTTTTTCTTACTTTTTTTTTGATAAAAAACTGTTACTGAAGCCCTTTCGGTACTAAAACCTTCAAACGGCCTCGGAATTCCATCAAACTTCACACGTAGCATGTCCTAGGCACGGGTGACGTGCGGGAAAAAATGGCACGTTTGCCGGACTCACGGTCTAAGAGTTGTTGCATTTTTTCCTTACTTTTTTTAAAGAAAAAACTGTTTTTCAACCCTTTTCGGTACTAAAACTGTCAAATGGTCTCGGAAGTCCGTCAAACTTGACACGTAGCATGTTCCAGGCACGAGTGACGTGTGAGAAAAAACGGCATGGTTGCCGGACTCACGGTCTAAGAGTTGTGGCATTTTTTCCATACTTTTTTTTTTTTTTATAATAAACTGTTACTCAAGCCCTTTCGGTACTAAAACCTTCAAATGGCCTCAGAATTCCATCAAACTTGACACGTAGCAAGTTCTCGGCACGAGTGACGTGTAGAAAAAAACGGCACCGTTGCCGGACTCACGGTCTAAGAGTTGTAGCATTTTTTCCTTACTTTTTTTTTGATAAAAAACTGTTACTCAAGCCCTTCGGTACTAAAACCTTTAAACGGCCTCAGAATTCCGTAAAACTTGACACGTAGCAAGTTCTAGGCACGAGTGACGTGTGAAAAAAAACGGCACGGTTGGCGGACTCACGATCTAAGAGTTGTAGCATTTTTTTCTTACTTTTATTTGAGAAAAAACTGTTTTTCAACCCGTTTCAGTACTAAAACCATCAAACGATCTCGGAAGTCCGTCAAACTTGACACATAGCATGTTCTAGGCACGAGTGATGTGTGGGGAAAAAACGGCACGGTTGCTGGAGTAACGGTCTAAGAGTTGTGGCAATTTTTCCTTACTTTTTTTTTCATAAAAAACTTTTTTAAATTGCATTTTTATTTCAATAACCCCATATAAATACATGCATATTTATTAATTATCTTCATTGTGTAATTTATTATTGAATCTAATATTTTGATTTTTTTTTCAGGTTGTTCTTAAAGAATTGGTCGATGATGCTCTTATATGGCCTTAGTTTGTGATAAACTAAAAACTCTTTTATCGTATGGACGTTGGATTAGGAATGTTATTTTGCGACAGACTATCTATAATTTAATTAAACCATTTCGATGTTATTGAGAGATATTATTGCTGCCGCAAATAGTCATTTTTTTAGTAGTGTTTCTCACTGATCCACCATGTCAAAAATTTGCATTTATACTAACCAACCTACATACCACCAACATATAACCGACAAATATGGATACATATACACTGACTAATATTTTATACAATTTTTTTTTTAATTTTATTTTTACTGATAGACATGAGATCATAACATTCAAATTAATAAATTTACATAGAAGGCTCTTTCCTTTTAAAACAATCCATTAGTTCGGAAGTCAGCATCAATCATTTTAGGTACTACTACCTCAATGATTTTTGTGTATTGATGGATCTTTCAATAGGAACATAAATTAATTTTGTAATTTATTTTTTCACTCACAAGACATAAGTGAATGAATCTCGTGTACATTTATTAATCAGTAATATTATATACAATCTTATTTCTAAATCTCTTTTTTTTACTCTCAGACACAAGGCTATAAGACTCATATTAATAAATTCTTGTGTGACCCAAGTGAAAAAAATGATTAAAAAAAGAGATTATATATAACATTTTTCTTTATTAATGTGAGTCCTGTTGCATTATATGTCAAGAAAATAAATTAAGAAATTAATTTATGTATAACATTGTGCATTATGTCTAAGAAATAGAATTACCTATAAGATTACTCTTAAATCTATGTGGCAATAGTCACTATCTATCCTAACACAACCTAAATTTCTCGTGTCTCAATGTAATGTACACTGCCTAAAGTCGTGGGAATATTCTGAAGGAAGTGAGCAACATTTATGTGTTTACTTTAGGTGTATATAGTGGCTTGAACTTCTAATTCAAGACCAGAACTTTCCAAAATTGACGCCGCATGATAAATATTAAGTTGTGTTTGGAACTCAAATTTATCAAAATAAATAAATAAATAAATAAAAGGTGAGAGAAAAAAGAATAAAATGAGATACTTCAAATATTTACTTCTTTCTATTTAATGTTCTTTTACCCTTCACTTTCTCTAACAAATAAACATATGATATGGTTTTATATCATCTTTTCTTTTCTTTTTCCTTACTAAATTCTTGATCCAAACACATAAATGAAAAACAAAAAGAGTATTAAAATTTCCACTGGAAGCTTTATTAAGAGAAGAATGATAATTAATTAATTAAATTGGACAGGGGATGCTAGCATCACACACTAATCCTTATACCTTCTTCCAATACGGTGACTCTTCTGCAACTGTCCTCTTTCTCTTTCTGAAAACTTAAAAAAAAATTCGTAAGTTTTAAAATGTATTCAAACTTGACTCATTTACATAATAAATTTATCTCAAACGTACTTTTAGTGAGCCAAACATAATTCAAGTTCGAATAGTTAGAGTAATTCATCTTACAGCCCTAACAAATTGTGGTGTTATACAAATTAAAAAAATACACAAAACTTTTGTACAAAATGATGTATGAAGTAGGGACCTTCACTTTAAGAACAAAACATATATTGAAATGACTCTTAATTACAAAAATATCATTGCCATCTCATTTTGAATATATTTTCTGCACAAATTTTCTTTAAGATTACATTTTCCTCAAAAGTTTTTTTTGGTCAGGATTTTCCTCGATAGTTTGAATCATCATTAAACACAGAAACAAGAGGGTTGGGCTACATCTTGCCTGTTTAGGATCGACTCAGTAACATTAGTGGATACTAAATGGGCTCGTTGTTCAAAAAAGATAATGGGCCAACAAGGCCCAATAACATTGCCCATTTGAATTTTATGGGGGTTTGGTTCAGGTTGGGATTCAATGGCCTTCTCTTTGGCAAATTATGTCGTATGTATCCTTGATGTAGGACAGGTGGCAATCGGGCACTTTTTTTTTTTTTATTTTTTATTCAGCATTCAAAGGTGTTCAAGTGTCAAAGGTGTTCAAGTCAGTCACACGCACCTCGATTAATTTTTTTTTCGGTCTAATGAAAGACAGATTATCTATACTAAGACTAAAGTATTTACAATGGTGTAATTTCTTATGGCCATCTTTTATATTTAACAAGAGTCGAACTCTTAACTTTTTAAAATAAAACCAAGTGCACTCATCTACTGAGCTAACTTGAAAATACCAAATTGGTTGGCAATGTAGGACTTTTTATAACTTGAGTTGATAGTTAAACTTCAAATAATCATGACTTAGGAGGAGTTTCATGCAAACATATCAAAGGAAAGCTTCAAAACCAGGTTCTATAGGATACTAGTGGACACTGCCTAGCAAAAAAGTCAAAAAAATTGGCTTTTTTACTTTTTTATTTATTTTTATCTAAACTATAATCAGAAAAACAAAAAAATTAAAAAAACTTAACCTTTGTACTAGCAAGCTTAAAAAAATTTGGCTTTTAAATCCTACCAAACGAGCACTAAAAGAAGATTGTTTCAGGGTATGCCTATTTTTTTTTCTTTTCATTTTTTTTTTTGTGATAAAGTTCATTGTATGCCTATTGTTTCTAGTCAAAGAAGTGAGATAAAAAAAAAAAGAGAGAGAAGGTGGGGAGACAAAATGGCATTTTTTGTGAAGCAATAAAAAAATAAAGGCGAAGGTATGCACTTATGCTATGTAAATAGAAAAATTATTCATAATGACTTTTAATTACTGCATCATTCTGGTAGAGATTTATATTATAGAATTTTTATATAGAAACTCCACAAAATAATGTGAGCAGCAATATTTTAAATAATGAATTAAAATAATATGTATTTTTTATTTTAAATAAAATAATCACAAATAATCATAGTATGCTGAAAATCTGTACTGCAATGCATATCATTAAAAATATTACTAAGTTGGCAAACTTAACTTAGGGCAGTCAATGAGAAAAGCTGACCTTGTTTTCTTTATACTATATACCCATGGTTTGAGCGGTGGCGCCACTGCAAAGACCTAATCTATACGCCTCAGCAACCACCAATTATTGCAAATTTTTTTGGTGCCAAAACCTCAATAAAAACAACTTCTCTTTTTTTGTTACATCGGAAATAAAACAACTTCTGTGCATACGTAAAAAGTAATTGGGATAAGGTTGAATATGTTGCCACCAACCCAAATGACCTAATAAATCACACCCCACCATATTCTTGTGTCCCTATAGTGTAACCATAGGAGTATAGTGGGCTCCTCTTTGGTGGTTCATCATGCAAATAATAAAAACTTTGATTAACATGCAAGAGATCTACTCAACTGTGCTAATTCAATTGTTTATATGCAAGTAATTGATGGTATAGATGTAATGGCATTACTTAAAAATTACGCGTTCCAAAATTTTTACAGCAAAGCATGCCTAATACATTTAGAAATTTAAATAAATTGTAAATGTTATCAAGTTGTAGTAGCGGGTGGAGCGCAAGTGGTGTTTTAAGTACTTACAATTGGGCAGTAGAATAGAAGAGCCCGAGTAGTGGGTTGTTCAAGTTTGATTTAAAAAGCTTAACGAGCTTGAAAATATTTTTAAACTTGACTTATTTAACTTTCAAGTAGAACTCAAAATAAGTTTTAATCGAGCCCATTGCAAGCCTATCTCGAGTAGTTTGAATATTTTAGTGTATATAAACTTATTGAGCTGAGCTCATAAAATTTTTAAATTTTACAATATATTCAAGTTTAGCTTGTTTACATAACGATTCAATCTTAAACGAGCTTTTAAAAAACCTAACGCAAGTCAAACTCAAGTAAATTAGTTTGTTTTACAACCCGCTCATGTGCCTTGGGTTTAATTTGTGGCACTGCGAGTCTCTCTCCTCCATCATAACTAATTAAAATAATAATGAACGACTATTTTCTTTAAGGCACTTCAAAAATTGTCCACTCTTCTTACTCTCCTAGAAAAGAGGAGTGCTTTAACTAAGATAGAAAAATAATCATACAACAAAAATGCAATCCTACAACATCTGCAAGAGGGACCATTTTAATATTGTGTGTTTTTATCAAGACAACAGATATAGAACACTCTCAACCTTTGATGAATAACTAAATTTTAAAGTTAATTTTACATATTTTTTAATCATCAAACAAGCAACTTTATAACATTGTCTATTTTAAAAGGAAAGGTAAAAATGTGAATGATAAATGATATGACTTCAAAAGTAACTTTAATTTAAAAATACTTTCTTTTACAAACCTATGAAGTTAATATTTAACATATGTTCTATTAAATGAGATTTATTAAATTAAAAAGATTTTCTACTTAACATAAAATAGCAAATCACTCATCATACTAAATTGTCATATACAACGATAAATTTCAACTCAATCTTTTCCAGTTCCTATTCACCCTCGTACTAATTTAATAAATAAAACATGCAAATATTAATATGAAAGTGTTTTTATGGAATTTAGTATAATTATCATGAAAAAATAGTTGGATCCATAATTTCCTCTCTCACCCATTTTTCCATTTGTCTTCATTCTCCATTTTTCCACTTGGCTTCATTCCTCATTATGAAATTTTTTGATATGGTGAAAAAGAAATTGGTAAAACTATTGTTTAGTAACACTGTCAATTTTTGTGTTTTGTTGTGTATTTTTACTTTGTATTTTTATTGTATGATTTTTTTTTGTATGATGATAGGTATTTATAAGTTATTGTTATATCAATAATACTAAACTAATATTTTAATAAGAGAGAACACATACATTTTAATATTTTTTTTGAATTTTATAAATAACTAAAAAAAATTTAAACAAAAAAAGAAAACAATAACGTTAGGAACAAGAATTTCTTGCTCCTTTCACAAGAAAGTGACAATTCCAGATCTGCCATCATTGTGGGACCATCACACCATCCACCACGTGGTGTGATGGCCCACCTACCAACCGGCGGATCTAAAACGTCCGTACTCCGCAGTGTACACGATCGCAGCCCATATAAATATATCCGTCACGCGGTGCAGAATATTATTCCTCGGTTTGTCATTATGTCACATCCTGTATTCCATAGAGAGAGAGAGTATAATAGGTTTCTTGCCCACAAAGTGAAAGATATTTGGTGGGTGGGGAGCTTTGTAGAGAGAGAAAGAGAGGAGAGAGAGAGAGAGCGTGGAGCTCTGGAGTCGTTCTTTGCCCGTCCGTGGCGACTTTAGGTTATGCCGTTAACACCGCAGGTACTCTTAATCTCTGTCTCTTTATATATCTTTACATGTATGTGTATGTAATTGTATTCATATATGCGTGCATCGTCGTGTGTTGGTATAGGTTTATGTATCCGTAGGTATTTATGTTTTATAGAAGGTTTTTGAATCAGATCCAAGCAGATTGATTATGGCTCTCTCAGATTAGTTTTTTTTAATTGATTTGATGGGATCTAGGGTTGGTGCGTTTCGCCTGAACTAGGATTAGGGTTTCGTCTTTCTATTTGAGTTTCTGTTCCGGATTGTGGGTTTGGTGTCGTTTTCGCTTGCTTGACGTGTCGTATTCGATGATCTTCTGGGTTTTCTTTGTGAATATGAATCTAGGGTTTGATTTGGATTGTGCATTGATTTGCTGTAGCTTTCGATTCTGTGGTATAAACTTTACGGATTTGAGAAATTTTATTTGTTCGTTTCTCGGAGTGCATAGGAGATTGGGGTAATCCCTGTTGGCTAGGTTTTTGATGTTGAAGATACATAATTGGTTAACGTATTAAGTTCAAGTGGAGTTCATAATCTTCGTCTATTAATTCTTTATTTGAATCTGTTGTTGTGATGCTTAACGGTGAGAAGCCTAAGAAGTCGTGGTTCTTTGTCGAGTTTCTTATGGAAGTTGTGGTGACCAATTTCCTTATGTATGTTGTGGACATAATGGTCTGATTCTGCTGGGCTTGAATCAAGTTTCACACTTTCATGTGGATGTAATCTTCAGGAAGCGGTTTTTCCGTTTGATTTGTGATGATAAAATGATTAGATAGATTAGCATGTCATAAGGAAGCTTGAGCAAGCCAAGGGTGGAGAGTATTGGATTCTCTTGAGGAGCTCTGCTTCCCCTCTTACTCGGCCACTCAAAACTTCCCATCCCTGGGAAACCCTGAAAGGGATCTGCAAGGTTTATGCTGTAACTTTGCATGCTTATTATGGAAACCAACACATAAGGTTTAAGAGAGATTCTGCTGAGATGTATATAATTTGGCAAGAGAAATCAGTTTGGGTGGGGATAATGACATTGTAATGTATGCTGCTGGGAAAATAAGTTAGACCTTCCTTGTTGGATGTTCCATTGACGACATTTGTAGCGGAATAACGCCAGACTAGCTTTATGTTCCCTATTTAATTTGATCTGATTCTAGGTTGGTTTTCAATATTTTCCCCTTGGCCCACGTCTCTCTTTTGCTTGCTCTCTCTCTCTCTTTGTGTGGGTGTTGCCACTATTAGAGTACAAGGTTGTCAAAATTGGGTGTCCACGTTGGATAGTATGAGGGGCTTAAAGAATCGGATCTAGTACCATTAGATCCTACCCATAAAAAAAGAAGAAAAAAATGCATAATAACTTCTATGTGAATAAAATTTACTAGATGTAGATACAAAATGAGCTTTAATTACACAAAAAATAAAAATAATATAGAAGTATAAGAAATTACATAAATACAAACAGTATATATAATATTAAAAAGAAAGAAAAGAAGAGTATGCATTACAAAAAGGATACATGAAAAAATAACAAAGTGGTCGAATAAGAATTATGTAGTTTAATGGACGATTATGATTAAAAAATAGGAAGAAAAGGATAAACATAATGTAAATTTAAAAAAGAAAAGAAAAAAAACTCAATTTTAAGCTATTTGGTTAACTTGAGAAAATAAAGAGAAAATCTAAGAAGCGTGGACACTGACACAGGTACGGATATGGACATGGGACACGGCAATTTAACAACATGAGTGCACGGATACAGCAAAAAATATATATTTTATATATTTTGTTTACTATATATATGAAAGCAACATTCACAAATCATAAAAAATAAAAAAAATAAAATACTAATTTAACATGAAAACACCATCCAATCCATAATTTAATCATCATTTACCTTGAGACATGATGAAGACAAGTTTAGATTTTAAACTTGTAACGTGTTTCATGTGCGTCTAAGTGATGGATATGTGTCTTTTGCGTGTCCTGGGCGTGTCCATTGGAAAATAATAAACAAAACATTAGGACACGCCAATTGGCGTGTCTGAGGAGTATGTGTGTTTAACGCGTGTTCGACATGGACAGGGCACCCTCTTAGAAGTGTTTGTACTTCCTTGGGGGAAACAAATGTAATCGACTAATCAACTATACGCACGTGAGAGAGAGAGAGAGAGAGAGAGAGATAGTAGATAAACTATTGTTGAAGAGTGGAATGCATTAGAGAGGCAGATGGAGATGCATGTATAGCATTTATGTGCCTTTAGCTCTCTTGTTTTCTTGGAATGTTGTAATGTAGGAAAATCGATTACCTTAATTTTCTTTTTCTAGCATATTACGCAAAACAAAGTCTAAAAATGGGATCGAGTAGTGATTGGGATTCTACGACTAGTAAAATCTTATACCAAAATTGTAAGATCCTACCGCCAAGGAATTTTCTATAAGATCCTTTCAATTTTGCCAAAATAGATAAGAAGATTGTAAGATCCGGTCTGGGATTCTAACAACTACGTTAGGGTAGTAATTTTGGTGGATGCAAGAATATACAAGGTCAATGTAATTTGGAACTGCCATCCTTGGAAGGTTATTTTTTTTCATTTGTACGTGAGAATTGGATGAAAAATGGATCTTGTTGAAAGCAATCTGCTGTAATTTTACTATATTGTTGTAGTGAGGATGCCTCCTCCATGCCTTCTTGGAATATCTTAACTTGTTGGAAGCATCAAGGGAAGTGGGTAGCAATTAATTCTTTTTCCCTTCAATTGTTGTATGTCACTAGGCTAATGATTGAGGATGGTTACTAGTTTTATGTCACTGGTTGAATTCTTTAACAATTTGGAGGTGTTACCATTGTAAATCATTAATTTAAGTATTTAATCTTTTAGAAGTGAGTTGGCAAAGTCTTCTTTAGATTATTGTTATTAATGCCACACCAGTAGTTGCTCCTTTCTTTAATTGGCATGAATTTTACCATTACTGGAGCGTTTTGGCATACTTTTTTGGATTTGTTACTAAAAACATATAATTAGGTTTGAATACTGAGATTTACGTGTAATGTTAGAAGATTGTGTAGTGTTAATACAAAGATTTTGCTGTCCTCCATGATCACAAAAAAATCAAGGTTTAAATACATTTTCACCCTTATAGTTTACACTCTGTCCCACTTTGACCCCTGTGCTTTTAATTGTAACAATTAACCTCTTACACTTTTGGTTAAACTGCAATGTTACCCTTTTGTGAGTTGCCATTTATTTCTCAACGAAAAGCATCACGTGATGATCACATGTGTGGACATATAAGTAATTTAACCTATTATCTTATTCTTTTTTTTTTTGGGGGGTTTAGTAACCTACTCTCTCTCTCTTTCTCTCTCTCTCTAAAAATATCTCTCATCAGTCATAACCTGTAAATCATCTTCTCCAATGGAGAGCACCACCCAGTCCCACCCTCTCAACTCACTGCCCACCTCCTCTAGCTTGTTTAGCAGAAAATCCATGAAGTATCAATTGCCGATCTCCTCTTGCAACAACAATGGTTATAGCCTCATTCACCTTTCATCTCCTCTATTTGAATATCAAAATTTCTAGTAAATAATTTCTTACAAAATCAGCAATTTAATGGGCCCATATTTATGTGAATATATATACAGAGAGAGAGATAGGAATTTGAAAGAGGGGTTGGGTGCATGGTTCGGTTGGTGGTGGTACGGCACAGCATGTGGGTCAGGGGATGGAACAGCCTAGCGCAGAGAGAGAGAGAGAGAATAGATGACTTGGTGCCCGGTGGAGGGGTGGAGTTGCAGAAAGGGGGTACAAAATGGGGGTTACTTGTTCAACGCCGATGAATCCCAATTGGTGTTGGTCTACAAGTGAAGGAAGCTCTCATTGCTGCCATAACCGGAGAATCGCGTTTTTCAGACCGTCGGAACATTTCCTCCTCCACTGCTGGCCAAACAAAGAGGGAGGAGGGGGGAGATTCATCCAATATAATTGCATCACATGTAGACAAGATTTGTAAAAATATATCTATATATATTATAGCGAATATTATTTATTATTCTTTGTTTTATTTGTGAAATTTGCTAAATTACTTTTATGCCCTTAAAGATGACATTTTTAGTTTGAAAAATAAACGGCAACTCACAAAAGGGTGATACATTGCAGCTTGAGCATAAGTATAAAGGGTTGACTGTTACAATTGAAAGCATAGGGCCAAAGTGAGATGGGGTGTAAACTGTAAGGGTGAAAAACGTAATTAACCCAAAAATTAACTAGTTTAGTGCCTACACATGATTGTCCTATAATGGTGTGACTTGTATTGTCTATATCATTCTTCTCTTTGTTAGATTGGTATGTCACCTAAAACAGCAGGTTATCATATCAGCATTCTCAAACATTTACAGATATAATGACTTGATAACATTCTTAGAGCAAGACCGAAATAACTTCAACTTAGAACTAATTGAAGAAATTGGACCATGTAACCTTCAGAATTTTTATCTATCCTAATATATAAAGGCAGCATCCTAGAAGCTGGTTATCTCTTTCACTTGCCAAAAATATCCTTAAAATTTCAAATTTTGCAGATTTGTTTTACTTTATCAGTTGAAGCAATTAAGAGTAATTTTGACCATTCAAATTTCTTCTGCAACTGAATGTCAGTTTTTCGTCTCCCTCACGTCTATATAACTGCTGCAAGTGGTTTCTTTCAGATCCAACATTTGAAAATACAGTAGTGAAATAAAAAATTTAAGCTAGATAAGAAGAGATGGTTGAGAAAATACTTGACTATTGTTGGATTGACTTTCAGAAGGTGTCAATGGGAATAAATCTCATCAGCCAAGTAAGGAAGAAACCCTCAAACTGGAGCAGGTTGTTTGCTGTTGATCCAAGAAATTCTTCCGAACTTGATGTAGAAAGATTAGATTTGCTGTAGTAGAGATGTTGATTTACGCTGTGTATCATCAAAAGGGATCAAATTGCACAAAAGATTTCTTTCTTGGCAGCTGGGATTTAGGCTTGAAGAATTAAGATTAGGGTAGTATTGGGGAGAAGTTGCAGTTCCTCATCCGTCTTGACAAAGAAAATTCATTAAGGAATTCCATGTTCAGATATAGTAACAAGCATGTTTGCCTTGATGTGTGATGTTAGCTTAGAATAAAATTATTTTCCATTGCTGTGATTAGTTTTTCTATTGTGCTAGTTGTACTCTCATAACAGACCAATGCAGGTCCTATCTAACTAACTACTGCAACAAAATAGTTGTACAATAGATAAATTTCTATTTTCATGTTTGTCACCATTTTGTCTTCTTAAAATCAGTAGAGTGAGCATTGTGTGTGATAGTTAATGATCAGAAACAGAAAAGTAAATTTATTTTATTTTTTGATAAGTAACGGGGAAGTAAATTATGACTGCAAGAAAATCTCATTGGAGATCTATGGTGATAGTGTTATCTGGAATTTCATTGTTATTGTTTATTTTGGTTTTGTGATTATTTGAGTGTGGCATTATGCATCGTATAGAATACATTATCTTGGTTAATGCTATATCAAAAGAACTCTACTTTAAGTTGTAATGTTTATCATGACTGATATAACTTATTCTTCTAGAATAGTGATTTTGATGTGTGTGTGTTCTTCTTTGCACTCTCAGGTTGCATTGGACTTCAATTTCAAGGGCTTAATTTCCTTCATTAAGTCATGGACAAAGTGTGCCTTTGGTCATATTCCTACCAGTTTCAGGTTTTCCCATTCCAGCAATTGCTTGACTGGCGGTGTTTCGTCCTTGGAGATTTCCTTCTTGTTTCTTTTGTCAACTGCACTTAGTGGACAGTTTCTCTTGAATGAACAATACGGGAGGCCTAATGCAAATTTTTTCTGAGATAGGTGTTGGATCTTTAGTGCACATCTATGAGTAAGCTACATATTCACTTCTTTCTAAACCATGCATTATATGTTAGCAATTTCTGACAATTTTCTTGCTTATAGTGCATTGTTGATACAACATCCAGTTGTGATCTTTGGTAAACCGTCTTCTGGGGTATGGCTTTACTTACCCACTGTTTTCCTGAATATTCAATTAATTTGTTTGACTTTAATTTCTGCAAGATGACACTGACATTTGTGTTTATTATATTGGTTTTTCTGATCACAGGGTTGACATCTGCAAACAAGAAAAAAAATGATATGTTCTTAGTTTATATTAGATAAGCCTGCTGAATCCGTGCAGAGTTTGTGGTTCTTAGCTATAATTTTGGCTTCTTTCCTGATGGGTACTGGTTATAGTGACGACTAAGTCAGTAACGGAGGTTCTGCAAGAGATTTAATTTAGTATAGCTGAGGTAGCTGCTATCAAGTTTGTGATAGCGTCAGATGACTGTCTCCTGAGCAAAGGATCCAACATATTTGCTAAAGCAATATTCTGGCTTGAACAGTTCCTGGGTTGGTGTAAAGATGCTTTGCAGTACTCGACTTCTTCTACATAAGCCTTACTGTTGTCTCAGAGCCTTTGTTTGGGTATATTTTATGAATAAGCCTGTGAAGCCCGTCCATCAGAAATGTACTGGTTCCATGCTCATGCATTTTGCAACAGAGAATTGATGGGGGATTCAGCTAGATCAGCCAGGCAGTTAGCTTACATATTATAGTTTTTATCTTCTACTGAAGATAAAGATCATAGATTTCCTCTTATTTACTATTCTTTTCTTGAGTAAATAAAGCTTCACGGGCTGTTGAAATCGCAAGAATGGATAGGTGCGTTGGTTTATGTAATCTTGTTTGGTAATATTTCTGTTTTTATTTTAGTTGATTCATTAGGACAGTTTTGGGTGGTACAGGTACAGGATAATCAAAGAAGTTGGCGATGGAACGTTCGGGATTGTCTGGCGAGCTATAAATAAGCAGACTGGTGAAGTTGTAAGTTCATTTGTGTTTCCTGTTGACCTTAATGATGGATCAAGAAAATTCTTCTCTCTGCTGTGTCAAATTAATCGTTTATTTTAACAGGTTGCGATTAAGAAAATGAAGAGAAAATATTATTCTTGGGAGGAGTGCATTAATTTGAGAGAAGTTAAGGTAACAAAATTTACTAATCTACTGCATTGCCTCTGGCTTTAATCTCTGTATTTGTATTGATAATAGATGTATTTGTTTTCTTGGCAGTCACTGCGGAAAATGAACCATCCTAATATTGTGAAGCTGAAGGAAGTCATTAGGGAAAATGATATTTTGTATTTTGTGTTTGAATACATGGTATGTGGCCTTTCTCTTATCCTGTCAATGTCCTCATCACTTCATTACACATTATCAATTGTGTGGAATGCCATTTTTTTTTCCCTGTTTCAGGAATGCAACCTATATCAACTTATGAAAGACAGGGGAAAGCTTTTCTCAGAAGCTGAAGTCAGAAATTGGTGCTTCCAAGTCTTTCAGGGACTTGCATACATGCATCAGCGAGGATATTTTCATCGTGACCTCAAGCCAGGTAAATGTTGCTGGTGTACGTCTTGTCGTCAAAATGGTGCATCTGGTTGATGTTCCAAGACTTTGATGTGTCTAGTTGATGCGACTTTTAAGAGTATGGACTTGTTTAAGATTAAAGTTGACAAGTTAAAAATAGAAATATTGAAGAAGTAATTGTAAGGTCTGGAACATGGGTTTTAACACAATAATATTTTTGGCTGAAGTTCGAGCACACCTGTCTGAATACGTGGGGCAATATGCTTCATGATGTGGTTGTGAATTGGTCTTATTCCTTTATTCTTATTATACATTTTTTAAGCCTGGCTTTGAAGCGAGCTTTAAGGTGTAAATGCCAATGATAGTGCTTTTCGGGTAATGCTGGGTTTTGGACAAGGTTGTCAAAATTGGGATCCTACATTGGATCATTCGAGAGGTTTATAGGATTGAATTGTAGGATTGGATCGAGAATTGTAAGATCCTACAAATAAAGGGAAAAAAAAATACATGATAATTTCTACATGAATAATATTTATTAGAAATAAACACAAATTGAGCCTAAATTATACAAAAATGTTAAAAATATAATAAATCACATAAATATAACATTATATAATATTACAAAAGAAAAGAAGAACTATGTAATTACAAAAAGGATCCGTGAAAAAAGGAAAAAAATGGTTGAATAAGATTTTTGTAGTTTAACGAATGACTATGATTAAAGAAAAAAATAAGAACAAAAGGAGAGCAAAATGTATACAAAAAAAGAAAAGAAACAAAGAAAAGATAGATTTTAAGCTGTTTAATTAACTGGAGAAAAGTAAAGGAAAAAAATGCGGTTAAGCAATCAACTATACAAAATCAAAGAGCGAGAGAGAGAGAGAGAGACTGTCTGACGGAGTAGATGAACTATTGTTGAAGAGTGAAATGGGATAGAGATGGAGATGGAGATGCTTGAATAGCATTTGTATTCCTACATTGCAACATTCTAGAAAATCGTACATTCCAGAATGTTGCAATGTAGCATTTGGCAAAATCGTATGATCCTACCTCCACAATGGATCGGGTAGGATTTAGATTTATTTTGCCAAAATGGATCGTAAGATTCGATTTGGGAGTTTAACAACCATGGTTTTGGATTGCAAAATCGTAAGATCCTACCTCCACAATGTATCGGGTAGGATCTAGATTTATTTTGCCAAAATGGATCGTAAGATTCGATTTGGGAGTTTAGCAACCATGGTTTTTGATCGTTAGAATTGTCCTTAACTTCAATGTAGTCATACGGTCTGGCTAGATGCTTTGCTGTGAGAAGGTTTATGGCTTTATAAAACAATTGAGGTTTTTTTGATGTTTTGTCATGCCATTTGGTCTTCTCTTTTAGTTGATTTAAGTCCTGTGGGCTTGTAGCTCTTTTTTCTTTTGTGGTAAGTACTAATTAATCTGTGTTCAGATGCTCCTTGTACTTATACTTCCCCCACCCCACATGCATGGTCACATGATTTTTTTAAGCCCCTTTTATATGCTCTATTTTGAACTATCTTTTGTTTTTCTTTATGTAATTTTTTTGAAGTACTACGTCCAAATAATATCACCTGCACACCATGCAGAAAACTTGCTGGTTTCAAAAGATGTAATAAAAATTGCTGATTTTGGTCTTGCTCGTGAGATCAGTTCTCAACCACCGTATACAGAATATGTCTCAACACGTTGGTATGTGGTGGTTTACCCCCTTCTTTCTTTCATTTTGATATCCATATTAATTATTGAATAAATTTTTCGGTATGCTCAATTATGGACATGGCAGGTATCGTGCTCCTGAAGTTCTGCTTCAGTCTCCAATGTATAATTCTGCAGTTGGTGAGTCAATGATGGAAATAAAGCTTGTTAAAAAAACATCTTTAATGACCATGACTTAAGTTTATGATTGGTTTTCTTCCTTCCTACCACCAGATATGTGGGCAATGGGTGCAATCATGGCTGAACTGCTTACTCTTCGTCCCCTGTTTCCGGGCTCAAGGTGCATATGTTATCCCCTTTTGAATCCCTTGCATTCATTGTTACTAGAGTTTAACATGACAGTGAGTGGAGATATTAGATCATGATTTTGGTTGTTTGGGTGCTTTCCCTTTGCATATCTCCCGTTGGTGAACAAACCATTACTTGGTGTCGGTAAATGTGATCAAGGCAGATGCTTTCAATATAACTTTGTGATGTGTTTGTGATGCTTTCAATATAAATTTAGTTCATGATTTGGATACCTCTACTTGAATCTCCCCCCACCGCGCCCCCCCCCCCCCCCCCCCCCCCCCCCCCCCCCTCTTCCTTCCTTCTCCTTCTCCTTCTCCTCTCTCTTCCCTCCCTCCCATTTCCTCTTCTTCCCTAATGGACTAAGTTCCCTGTTTCAACACTCTCTTTGTAGTGAAGCAGATGAGATCTACAAAATATGCAGTGTAATAGGCACTCCAACTGAGAGTGATTGGGGTGAAGGACTTAGACTTGCTAATGCTATTAACTACCAGTTCCCACAGGTCAGTTGGTCTTGGTTTTTATCTTAAACTTTGTTGTGAAATCCATTTGTGTATTCTGACGCACTAGTTTTAAGCTATGTTCAAATTCTTCGTCAGTGTGTTAATAGTTTGTAAAGAAATATAGTTGACAGATGCTTGAGAATTTGTAATAATGCAAGCATTACGTGGATCCAGCCCATTTCTTTGGCATAGTTTAGATTTTCTTGCTGTTTCTATGGGAATACGCTTTTTGAGAACTATAAAAAATGTTAGCTCTAGTGATTGCATGCTTCTTTGGCCCAATCTGTATGGTTGAATAGACTGCTTACATGTTTTACTTGCGTAGGAATTGACCTTTTTGCTAGTTGAGTACATCCTTATCATATGCATTGACTCAGAATGTCTATCATTTAGCAGATGTTGCTTATTAAATTAATAAATTTTTATTTCTTTTTAGCAAACATAACCAATACCTTAAAACATGCTGTTTGATTTGACATGACAGCTCAGCGGGGTCCATCTTCCTGTATTGATGCCGTCTGCCAGTGAGGATGCGATCAATCTTATTACAGTAAGTACTGGTCTTTTGCAACTTTATCTGCTTCTACTTTTCTGCTCTCTTTCCTCCCATCTTTTCTTTGAAATTTGATTTTCAGAAGTGGCAATTTTTTTTACTGTCTTCAAAACTTTAGCTGATTGTGTTATGAAGATTAGTTTTTGTTTACTATCCGTCTTATCTTCTAATATACATGTTCTTTTCCTATTTCTCCCCCCGCATCTAGTCGCTTTGTTCGTGGGATCCTTGCAGGAGGCCAACAGCCTTGGAAGCCCTCCAGCATCCATTCTTCCAGGTGGCAAATCTTTTCCTTCTACACCATACATTTATTATATTAGAGTGTGCAGACTGGAATGTTCATTGTGTTGTTTCGTTGCGTTTAATCTGTCATGGCTTTAGTGATCTTAGAATTAAATTGCACCCTTTGACATGGCAGAGTTGCTTTTACGTTGCGCCATTTCTGCGGTCCAAAACTGCTGGCACTAGAACACCTCCATCTGGTTTGGCTTCCTCCATACAATTTCTCTTCCTCGCACAATGAATGTACAATTGCTTGACCTTGATTTGTTTCATATATTGCAGCAGGAGCAAGGGGTGTGTTAGAGCAGAAGTCTGTGAGGAGGTTTTCTGGGACACACACTAATTCAAAGCCACCAAGCAACTTTCCTCCTGCTAAATCTCATGCGCCTCTAACAACAGGTGATACATTAATATTGATAATTTAAATTAAGTTGTCGTCACCACTTTTCTAGTAACTTCTGGTTCTAGGGTATAACCGGGTTTTGAAGAAGTGAATTTCCATTTCAATTTTAAACAACGTATCAGGATTCATTGCTGAGTACATCCACTTTAAATCTTCTTACCGTTGCATTGAGATGGTGAATCGCAATCTTTATTGCTGCCAGTGGTATTTGGGTTTAACTATTAATGAAATTTATTTGTGACTATTATGGCTGTACGAAATTTATATGGTAAGAAGTTGGTACAATTCCCTCTATTAGGCCATGAGTAGTTGCACTCTTCTCCCATCAAGCATCAAAACTGTGCATATGAACAAATGTGATAATATATATGTCTATGTTCAAATTTGTTTATGGTCTGAAAGTTTTTGGGAAAATGCAAGGATTATAATGTCATAAATTGCAGCTGAAGGGGAAAATGCTGCCTTTACCATGGAATCTTGTGTCTTTTATTTTTCTTGTTGCAGTTCAGAACAAAAATATGTTAGTTGTGACTTTGTTGTCATTGTTCTACCCTATTGTAAGTTGTGTGCAACTTGGTACTTCTTTGAGTCGTATCTAATCTTATTCTAATGATTGTTGCAGGTGTGCAACGTAAATTGGAAATGAATAATCAGGTAAGGGCAATAACTTGCTTTGTTATATGATTTTGCACGTGTCAGTTTCACTGATGATGGTGGTGATTGATTTGTTCGCACATTATTGATCTTTTTTTCGGTTGTTTCTTTTTATTTCCCCCCCGCCCATTTCTGTGGTGTGCTTGGGATGCAATTAAGAACTATAAATTTTCAAAGATTGCTGCCAAACAACCCCCAAGATACCGACCACCTGCAAGAAACAGTCCAAGTAAGTGTTTGTTCACTAGCCTGTTCTGTTTTCACAATTATTCTATGTTTGCTCTGATGCTGTAGTATTAGGTGGTTCTGGTAGTTGAACAATGTAATTCTCTACTTAGTTGTGGTGCAAATTTTGATGTATGGTTGGATGTGCTCTTGGCAGTATCCCCTCCCTTTAAGAAACACCTAGGGAAAAAAAGGAAACAAAAAAGGGAGAAGTTGGAGGAGAAGAAAAAGGAACAAATAATTAGTTGCTTACCCAGAAATAAAAAATATGAAAAATAAGGAACAAGAACTAGTTGCATGGATATTTTATTAAATTTCCTTTTTTCATGCATGAGATTTGGTTGTGAAATAGATTTAATGTTACTATATTAAGAAATCGCTTTTTCATGTGCTGTTTTGCAGCTAATATGTCTTCATACTTGCATTTATTCTTTTGTGGTTGTGTGCTGTGCTGTGCATGTTAGGAGGTGTTGTGTGAGGTGACTAAATGGGCATTGAAAAACTCTCTGTCACTTGAAGTGATCATGCACAAATAGTTATTGTTCTGGTTGGGTTTTATTGTTACATTTTGTTGTAGTTAATCTTCACATTCATTATTATCAAGTAAATGATGGTTGGAAATGAAATTAATAGCACAAACCATCATAGATGTTTACTTTTAAAGGTCGTTAAAATACGGATGTCAAGCACACACTAAAATTTGTTGAGCCCATTACAACTGTACTGTGTTTTAGTACTTTGTTTTTGAAGAATAATCATGGTTTTTTTATTTTTTATTTTTAATTTAAAATTTGTACTTATACAATGAAGTACATTGTTGGCAGCCTCCATTTACAATGGCAAGATTGCATGTGGAGTTTCAGAGACAGCTGAGAAGCTGGCAAATATGACTGTTGGTTCTGCTAGATTGCCTGCAAGGCAGGCCTTTCCAGCACCTATGAAGGCTGGGGGATGGCATGGTCAGTCTGATGTGTTTCTTGAGCGATCCCAAGAGATTCAGCCTGGAAGAACATTCACCAGGAAAGTGGTGGGATGAAGATATTGGCTCTGTTTAGATGTGATAATGAGTTTAGTAATTGGTCTTCTGCTTATATAAATATTGCCTTGTGTGGCTGGCTTAGTCAAGTTTGTTTGGTCAGTGTGAACTTTGGAAGTTAAACAAGTTGATTGAAAGTTCAAAGTGCTACCTATCAAAACAATAAGTCCTCTCTGTTACGAGTGATGGTTGTTATGGGAGATGCTTATATAAATATTATCTTTGTGATAAGAAATGGTTCTTTTGACAATGTCCACTTTGTCACCCGCTTTGTCACAAACACGAAGGTTGCACAGCTTTGTTTTTGAATTCCTACTAGCTTTGGATTGGTTCTAGCAGTTGGTTGCATTTGATGAACTTACAAACAATTTGCTTAGTGCGTAATCTTATCATTCCTAGGAACCAGTTGGTTCCCAATAGAGAATATGTTTGCTGCTTGGACTTGCAAGCGGTGGTTCGGTGGTGTCTGAAGGGGAGTATTAATTCTTCAGAGCTGTTTTGGCATTTTTTGCCAGAGGGCAGCTTAGGAAGGACATATTTTTCAGAGAACCAAAAAACAATTATTATTTACCATTTTATAATGTGTACAAATGATAAGCAGACGAGTGCTATTTTGTGTCGGGATTTCTGGAACAAATTGTTTGGGGATTTGAGATTGGTTTTTCATCTTATTTTCAAAGCGCGGTGGTATCTATGGATATGAGAATAGGATTTCCCCGCGCATTGTTTTCGGTGAATTGTTATGCCATGAGTGTCCAAGATATATCGTCTTTTATTTCTCCGTGACGGCCTTCTATTTATATGGAGATTGTATGACATTGAGAGGGGGAGAGAGAGAGAGACACAGAGCTCTTGTGGTTTACACGCACAATTTTGGTTAAATATTGAGCCAATATAATTCAAAGAAGCCCTTAAGATCAAAAAATTCCTAAAGGGAAAAGAAGGCGGAAAGAATCTTACAAAGTGTTGGTATGATATGTGAAATATCAATAGACAGAAAGAACAAAAGAATATATATAACGTAAATAAAAGGCCTCCAGAAACCAAATCATTACTGTCCTTACATGCCATTCATTCCAGTTATATCTCTATCTACTAGTATAAGAGCCATTGTATAGACTGAATCGTCATCACAAATGCCTGTCAAGGATCATTAAAGAATATTCATTAGGAATATTCATTAGGACATGATATACCATTTCAATCTGTAGTGACTGTCTTTAAGTGCATAGATTTGCACCATCAGATGCTGAGAAGCAAAATGTAATGATTCCATTTCCAGAGGAAGTGTGCTCTAACTGCAGATTAACTTTGACCTGTAGAAACGTATAATTCAAAGATATTGTGCTTGTATTCTCTCCCTATTCTCTTCCCACCAGTTCTTTGCGTTCACCTCCCCAAACCTTTCCCGGCTGCAAAATAAAGGGGAGTAAAATATAGAGATCAATTGACACTTATAGATAAGAAAGCATTTTTAGAAGTCCTAATAAATTGCTAAGACTGCACGTTTTAAGAATCTAATACATGACGAAAAAAAGAAATTTGAATGAAGTTTCCAAGCTTTGTTTTAGTTCTATCATTCTGACCACCAAACAGTACAAAAGTGAAGAAAATTAGAGATTTGATTAAAGTTCTCATTACCTGAATCTGACACGCCGCAGCTCCCTAGTACCATCGGCTAATTGTCTGATGGTAATGTACACCCCGGGCTCATCTTGCTCAACCCATTCTGAGTCCATATCACTAGCATTGCTAATTGAAACTGAAGCCTCATCTCTAGAGGACGTTGTTGTTCGCGATGCATCCATTGATGGTGTCTCACCCTTTGGGACACCGGCATTGTAGTGGTGGCTGCCTCCTTGATCCGAAGGCTCCGGTGGGAAGTACCCTTTACTGCCAGAAGGTTTATAATAGTTTCTTGGAGTCCATTCTTTGTTTAGTGATGAAGTCATAGGGCTTTCCCTGGCCGATCCTAGTCTTGAGTAAGAATCTCTCTGCAGTGCAAGAGTATAATTCTGTAAGCTATGGGAATTCTGTATCAGTTCGTTTCCATTTTTACAATTGAGATGTAACTGGGTTATGTAAAGGGGGGTTTTACCTCATCCTCGGACCTTGGGGGAGTGTGAAGAGCTTGCTGATTGAATCTCTGAACATTATAGAGCTCCATGATTCGATCATAGTTCTCGCCCCACCATCGTTGAGCTTGCCATTTATTAAACATCTCTCGGCTGCAAAATGTAAATGTCCAAGTAACTTCAGAATTGAAGCTTTGAAGAAAATTGAATTGCAACAACAAAAAAACTGAAGATACACAACAATTTGGCTCCCGTGTTTATTATCTAGGTCTTAGTGCTTATTGATGAGGATATCTTCAACTAGGTCCGTTGGCCAGACAAGCTTCCTCATGCATTAGATCAGTTCATGTGAGGAGGTCTAGTCCATGCAATGGTTGGGTCCAAAATATGTGATCTACAATAACTATCAGCCTTGAGAACTCTCCAACTCAGATCCTTCAGACCCCAATCAATTTAATAAATGTATATTCAATCCATGGCAAGTTAGCTTAAGGTCTACTGAAAATATAACGCCCCTTCATAATGCTTGAACTACAATTTGAAGCCTGGCTAGTGACAAATGGCTAGATCAATAACGTACCTGAAGCGGATTCGTTTTAGATCATTCCCACCATTAGGAAGAGACACGAAAGTAATTTGAACACCAGGCTCCACCTGTGCCATCCATTCCTTGGGCTCATCCTCATCCTCTAGCACCACTTCACCAGACTGAGCAGAGATAGATTCTAATCCTCCAGGGGTCCGGTCACCACCAAATGCCCTTGTGAACTGTGTATCAGATCCACCAGTCCGGTGACCAGTGGTGGTAAAATCCCATGCAGGTGTTGAACTCGAGCTTCCTGGTTGGAGGTAGGGATAGGGAACCCCTTCTGAAATGGTATCAAAGTCTGGGAAAGGTCGCTGGCCTTTTTTATAGGGGCTAGAACCTGGACAGGGCTTGCATTGTCTATAGGCACCCGACATTTTCAATGCCATATCCTTGATCTGCATATTGTTGAAATCAAAGGTTATCTTACTATAAGAATGATAAACTAGAAGATGTTAGCCAAATTTCTGTGCACCTAATTTGAAAGTGTATGCATATATTGAACATCACAGTTGTATGAAAACAAAGGATTATATGGCAGATTCTGTGAAAGTATAGACTAGAACTTCAAAGGTGTTCTGTGAGCTTTCAAGAGTATTTCAGACCAGTTTCAGTAATTTGGCATACTATACCCATAATATGATTGTGTTAAAAGGTAGTGCATTGGGAGATGGATAATATAGACAAATTTTGAAGAAGAAAAAAATAAGTATGACTCACAACCAAAGCACGATTAAGATTGCTTTCTTCACAACTTATGTGTACACTGGTCAATCAAGTGTACATTAACAGTTGGAACTGCAAACCTTTCTATACGAACTATTACCTGTTCATCAGATCTTACCTATGCTAACCAGAATGGCAGAAGAGTTAGGAGTCACCTCAAAATTTTCTTCCAAAACAACATGATTTTCAAATTTTAATTTCTAATGCATATGTTTATACTATTTTTTGTTTTCCTAATTTTGAGTTAGTCAAATGCTCAACAAGCTGCTACATTAGCAGCACATTAACCATGTTGTCAATCAAGTTTGTTCAGTGTTGTAACACAACGGCTCTCTGTCATCTACTTCTAGTCCCCTCCTCAAGCTATTTTACCTCTCGTTTGGAATGTTCTCTTTCACTCTTTGGAAAAACATTCAACTAGTTTTTTCCCTCCCAAAAGCCTAGAATCAGGTGAAAAAATGTAATTTATGGAGTCATTTTCTACTTAGTAGCATTCTTTAATCTAGATACCTACTATCTTTCTTTAATCATATTCAATATATAGATCCTATAGAAAACTAGATATACGAGAACAGTTATAAATCATAGTAGAGAATAGACAAGACCCCCATTAAAATTACAAATCTGCCAATGCAATTCGACAACTACCAATGGGATAAACCTTCTTCATATCTGGAAAAAAAAAAAAAAAAAATCGACCTAGAGTTTTAGAAGGGGAACGATATGTGAATATATATAACTGTCACAATTTTCCAAGTTCCATGATGCCTGGTCATGTTATCGTCCACAATGAACTTCACAGCTGATAATCGCAAGAAAGAGAGGAAATAGAATTCCTCGTAGACATCTGATGTGGGAAAGTCCGTTGTTTGGCTTTGTAATTGTGCAAACTGTCTGAAGGTAGTGAGAAATCCAACCCCAGGACACCCTAGATGACAGAAAATTTTATGTCGAATCACCTTATCACTGTCTGGCTTTTAGCTTCTTGAGTAACCTCTTCTTGCAAAGATCCGTATAACAAGCTGAGCAAGTCAGATAATTTAATATGGGTTCAGAGACTATTCCTTTACATAATGGGATGTGATGGTCTCACAAAGTTCCAAAGGCCATCAATACAAAATGAGCCTTGGTATGGCTAAATAAATCACTTTCTGGGGATTGATAGGCTAGCATTTTCCCCTTCTCTTTTAGCAGTTCTGAACACACTTGCATAACAATGGGTCGACAAGATTTCAATGGTGGGTCACAGCAAGGACAATAGGATGTGTCTTTTCCTTCATATATGTCTTCTCTTTTCCCAGGCTTACCACTAGGATATAAAGATGCAATATAATTGTCCCTACTGTAATGGAGTTTGCATCTTTTGGAAGAGCCTAAAGAATGATTATGTCTACTTGCAAGGGTTTCACGTTGAAAATTGAAGAGGTTGGTGGGGAAATTAGAGCAGCATTTGGCCGTTATTTCTGGAAATGGTCACATAAAAAACAAAATGACTATCAGATTGATGTTGTCAAAACTACTGTTATCAGGTTCTATCATCGCCAAGACCCCGTGGAACTCGCATCCTAGTGTGATCACTACCCATATTTGTATATATATATATATGTGACTGAAAGCCCAAAATTGGGTTTCTCCAGTTAAATCAAGTTTGTGGGCGGATAACCTCTAATACAATTCGTAAGGTAATTGATGGCTGAGGATTATTGTGGGACCATGAAAATTTAACAGGGTTTCAGCACACCAAATATGAACCCTGTCACGGTCAACCAAGTCAACGTCGTCTTGGTTGGGGTGTGTCCCATGAGAAGAGCTTTACAACCTGTGAACACGACATGTTGTCCCTCCAGATGACAAAGAAAACATCATCGATTCATCACGATAGGAAAATAAATTCTAACAGTGCACCACAGGAAAATTTTCCCTTGCCCATTCAAAGATGATATTTATTTACTGGCTGGCTGAGCCTATTGCCAGGCTGCTTTAACTACTGTTATGCCGACTTACAAGTTTAAAACTCTGTCAAAGCATTAAAAAGGCTGTACAATTTCCTTGATAGTAGACATCAGTAAATTCACCTATATAATATATTTTATATCTAGTATAGTAACCCCGTATATTTACCACTACTACCCATCTTCTACTAAGAAGTAGAGATACGTACCGTACGAATATAAATATGGAATATGATATTTTTAAAAAATAAAAATATAGATACGGTAAGAATATCCCAAAAAAAAATTTTTATACATCTTTTATTTGTTATGTATGTAAACATAAAATTTATAAATCATCAAAAATAAGATGAAAACAACTAAATAAGTTCACAATTATAATACAACAACTAACAAGTTAAGTATTTGAGGAATTGAATTTGGATGTTTTATATTTTGGTATTTTAAACTTATAAAATTTATAAATTAGACTTTATTTAATACTTTTAACAATAACATTTTAACCCATCGTGTCTCAAAACGTGTCTTACTAATAGATATGCATGTCCCTAATATGTTCGAGAAGTGTCCAGTAAAAAAAATATTAACAAAATTATTGGACACGACAATTGATGTATCCGACACATGTCTGAATATGTGTATTCGACATGGATACCGCACTCTAAATAGAATACCCATGCTTTCTAGATCTTTTATCTAGCATATTAAAAAAATTTGGTGACAAAAAGATGTGCTTATAGCATTTAAGAAGTTTTTATACTCGTTCAACCTTTTTAAAGATTCACGTATCACAAAACTGCTTGCTGGAACACATATTTATCTTATATTCGTCGTCTCTGCCACATTTCAGGCTAATCAGAGGTTGGGTAATCTCTTATCTAGACAATGCTAAAGAGTCACATAAAATAGAGAAACGTGAGTTTATAAACAAGATGACTTCCAATCTCTGACTGACTTGAAATTTGCCATGTCTGATGGGCATGAGAAGAATATCTAAACCACTAAGTCATTTTTTTGATATATAAATTGGTCAAAAAGAGACCAACAAATGCAAACTTTCTTAATTTTACACTTATGCCAAAAAGAATATCTAAACCGTTTAAAATCTCAAATATGATCTACCTCTTTTAATCAAATAATGAGATATCAATTTTGTGGTATTACAATATGATTTTTTTTTTTTTACTGATGAGATATTTTTAGAGATTTTTGAACGTAACTTATTTAGTTGCTTATGACTTTTTTAAAATGTATTTGAGTGAGTGGCTTAAAAAAACAACTTATGTCTAATAACGTTTTTTGAAAAAAAAAAATTTTTAAATGTAGCTTTTTGAAAATAAGCTATAGCTTATAGCTTATGGCTTATAAATTAGTTGGTCAAATACTCCCTAAGTAATTTATGACTTATGCTTATGGCTTTTTGAAATATGTTTGAGTAAGTGGTTTAAAAAAATAATTTATATTTAATCTCATTTTTTTAAAAAAATTATTTTTAAAAATAACTTAAAACTTAAAACTTATGACTTATAAGCTAGTTGACCAAACGGAAGACCTTGATTAAAAAATGTTTTGTTCCATCCAACCTAAACTAGCCCAATTAATAGAGAATCCCCATGATAAAAATTATGAGGTCACCCTCATTTTACTGTTACTCCATCTGCATATGTATTGTCATATAAAAAAATAAAAAGTGGACCCCACCATGCCAAAGCCTAGTGGCAGAGGGTCGTGACTAGTGATTTTTGTTGTTTTCAACAAAGAAGAAGGAAAAAATCAGAAGTCTAACTGACAAAAAGCACAACATAGGGGGAGGTGAGGGCATAGGATTAGAACCTGCGCCGTCAGGCTTTTGACGGCTTCTTTTGTACTTGGCGTCCCACGGGCCCCTTCCACTCCTCCCCCATCCTCCTCCATCCTTTGCTTCGAGCACGTAATACACGTCAGCATTTTATCTTTTTCCTATTTATTACCTTTTCCTTTTTCCCAAATTTTACCTGCAAAAACAAAAAAAATAGCTCAGGATAAACAATTCCTTAAAATTCCCATAAAACCCTTCACAGGATAAACTGGAAGGGCATCTTTGGCAAATAGAACCAACATTAGATATTAGAACATTCCTAGTAAACAACCTTGGACGGGCCATTTCCCTCAACATTTTTCAAAATAAAGAATTCGGGAGCCATGTTTGGTTGCCGGGAAAACAGAATGAAGTGGCCGAGAGCAAATAGGACTTCCTCTCAGTCATTTACAGGGAAGCCAAACGGGTTTTGGAAACAAAAAGAAAAGGTAAAAGAGATGGGAGTATATGGCACGAACAAATGAGTCAATAATTGAAATGGGAAAACTTGAAAGTGGTCACTCAATGAACCATGAGTGTGGTGTGTGCGTGCTTTAAGGTGCGGAGCCCGAAGAAAGAGAGAATAAAGAATGGGAGTTGTGTAAGGCCGAAGTTTCTGCCGAGAAGATTAGAATAATCGATTCCTTTCTCTTTTGTCCGCATCACTATCAATCCTCATTCTTCAAGAAAGCCAAAAGTGAGTCATTATAAATGTGCAAATGTATGGAGAGAGAGTATAAAATGAGAGGCCGGGAAGAAGCAGAGTAGAATAGCCTTTTTCGCGATCGCTTTGTGATGATCGATTTGGAACCAATGACCAATCGCTTTATTTGAAATCAATGAGTGTCGAGTGTTGAAAGCGTTTTGGGACTCGACAAAGAGACAAAAGAAGAGAGATATCACACTCGATGGACTGGTCATTCTTTACAAAAGCCATTTACACAATTACTTCCATCAGAAAACGACTCACCTAAAGCAAACACCCCCCTCCTCTTCCTTTACTCTCTCTCTCTCTTCTTTGTAATCTCTCTCTAAAAAGCACTGCATCACAGAGAAGCTTAAGAACTCTCGCTTCAGATGAGTTTTAATTGTTCCTCTACTTCGAACCTAACAGTCCAAAACCAACTGAAATGACAAATATATTTATATATATGAGACCAAATAGTTGAGATGAAAACAGAAACAAACCATGACTTCAACCAATTTTTGACACAAACTGAAGAACAATGCTGATGAACAAAATCCAGAGAATGCAGCATCAATTATAGAAATGAGGAAATCACTGACATGAAAAGTCTTTTAGTCCAAACAAACAATCAAAACGCAGAAAATCGACTTAAAAACTTCAGAGATCCGCAAATGTTTTTCAAATCGCTCAAAGCCACAACAATAAAAAAACAAAGATAGAGACCAGTACGACGTAGAATGTCCCTGTATGCAATACATACATATATATATACACAGAGAGAGAGAGAGAGAGAGAGAGAGAGAGAGAGAGTTTAGAGATACAAATATTTTACCTTAAAAGCAACCTCTGTCCTTTAACGGACTGCCTCCAAAACAAGTTCAAAGTCAGTGAAGCTCTTCAATGGCGATTCAAATATCAGTATTCTGTAACTCTTTCAATCCTTTTTAGCTTCAAAACAGAGTACAAAAAACCCTAGATCTTTCGAGAAAGCAGTCAAATCTCTCAAAAATCCCTTGAATCGAGCTTCGCAGAATCCAGCTAAGATATCCACACTTCTGCCAAATTTAGAGATAGAGAATGCCTTTCAATGGCAGAGTCTCGGCGAGAATCTTCAGAGTGCCGCAAGAGCAAATCTCCGGCGGTGAAAAATGCCGGCGAGACTCTTACGGCTTTTGCGATTTGATTGCGAGAGAGTGCTCCGAAACGGAAAGTTTTGGATTCTTAGCTCCAGGTTTTACGTTACCAAATACATATACACCCAAATCTATACTATTTATATATATATATATAGGAGTGAGGAAAAGATGAGCTACAGAGACAAGGGAAGGGAACATTTCGGGGCTTTTATATAGTATAGAGGAAAATGACGCCGTCATCGTCCGCCGTTACGTAACGGAAAAACGGTGTGGGTAAATAAATGCGGCTGGCTGATCGCTGTGTTTTAAAACGGGAGTGATACACGTCGTTAAGGGTGTGTTCGTGTGTGTATGTATAGACAGAACACTAGGGCATAGTACTAATGGAATGGTCTCGATGAACGAGGACATGTGGGACCTATCTGTCTAGGTGATGCAAAGGTCGTCCCCGGAGCATATTAGGCCTTTATTTTTATTTTTATTTTATTTTTTCAACAGTCAGCCTATCGGACTTCGTAATTAGTTGGTGTACATTTTAATTAATTCTCTCTTTAAATTTTAATTTAATCAGAATTGTTCGATTAACTTATTTAATTATTTTTTTACTGACTTGTTTGAATTAATTTTTTTAATTATTAATATTTTGTACCGACTTTTTCAATCAAATTTTATGTAATTTTATCTTTTGGACTTTTAATTTAGGATTTTGACTTTTTTTAACAAAAACAACTATAAACTATTTAAATAAATCAACTTATAAGCTTGTTCAAATGAAACTCTATGATTTTGAACCCAAGAGTTTGTTTTGAACTTGTGGAATGGAAAAAAAATGAGAGAAATGGTAGAGTGATTTCTTTTTCTGGTTAATTTTGTAAAGAAAATAAAAAGAAAGTGAAAGGAAAACTTTTCCCTAGCCTATCTTTTCAAATTTTTCTATTTTTTCTTTTTGGTTCCTTCCTAGTTAGAACTGAATAGGGAAGGAAAGATTTTTCTTTCTCTTATCTTTCTTTTCTCAAGTTTCAAATAGACTGTAAGAAGTTTTTTAGTATTGCATATGTAAATCAAATCAAATTAAATAAAATCAAATCACTTATAGTATGAGGAATTAGGAGCTATCAAATTAATTTTTTATTGTATTAAATTCACACCCAAAATTTAATGGTTTCATATCTCAGATTTATCATATTTTTAGGATTTTATTATTTAAATTTTTTTGTGGTAGGTTATCAATTCATTCGATATGACTCTACTAAAAACAAAATTATGTCTACTTAATAAGATCTTAAAAAATCTCCCAATTGATCTTAAATTTAATGGTTTCATATCTCAGATTTATCATATTTTAGGATTTGATTATTTAAAATTTTTTATGGTGGGTTATCAATTCATTCGATATGATTCTACTAAAAACAAAATTATTTCAACTTAATAACATCTTAAAAATTCTCCCAATTGATCTAAAAAATATTCAATAACATTGCCTCCTAAATTGAGAATGTGGGACTAAATAACTACTTAAAACACATAGGGAAAAGAACACAATCACTAGGCCAACTTCATGAACAGACTATTTGAAGAACCCAAAATTAAGACATGTGTCCTGCCATTTAATTAGACAGTCTATGATAATTTTATGACCAAATTTTTCTTTAAAATTCTTTCAGACCATATCATCTGCACTAATCAAGAATAAAATACTCCCTCCCTTAACCTAATATTGTTTACTCAATTTCGGTTGGTCAATCGGTGAATGTAAACTTAGACAAGCATGCCAAAAAAAAGAAAAGAAAAAAGGCACATTAGGGCTTGGTAAACAAAATTAAAATTCAGATATTAAATAAAAATCTACGTACTTTAGTAATAGAGCTAAATAATATTTTAGTTTTGAAGTTATGATTTTAAAGGTAAATCTATTAGCAAATGATTAGATGTTAAAATTATCTTTTTTGAGTGTATTGTATATTCAACAATAAGTTATGTCTATTCTAATTAAATAGTAAGATCCCTTTACTTGATTCTTCCTCATTGTCCATAAAAGCTCAACTATGTTAGAGTAAGATTAAATGACCAATTCAAAAGCCAAATTGAAACTTTTAGTTAGAATAACAAATTAGGAAATATAAGCAGATGCATTACGAATTTTCAAGGGGAATTTTTTTCTCTAGAGGCTAATTCAGTGTCCAATGTCAAAATATTATAATTTTCTTGCATTAAAGATGAAACCGCGGTAATTAGCCTCTTTTTTTTTTTTCTTAATCTCTTGTCAAGTGTTCTCAATGAGAACCCATCATTATATTTTATCTAATCTAGTTCTTGTTTGGCGAGCCACAAGAATCACAGCCCTTAATCTCCTGACCATTTCCTTGTTCGTTCTTTCTTTCCTTCTTTGGCCATGCCTCTTAAGGGTTGACCTTTTATTTATATTTTTTTTGCTAATAAAAAGGTGAGAAAGTGCAATCACCATAATAATCTCATTTGAGTGTGGCCATAGAAATTCTCACTTGTTACGGAATATTTATTTTAAATCATAGTTATTAACCTGATATGGGCAAGCTTATCACCGCAATTTCTCCGAAGTGCAAGGAATTCGACACGTGACCGTTGAAAGAAAATTAGAATTTTAAGCTCAGCTGCTGAAAAGAACTCAACTACCACTTCATTGGTTCTTTTTTGTGAGTGTGTCCTAATCGAGTGTCCAAGCAACTTGCGCACGTCTCTACTAATTTTAGAATTTGTGCAGTTCTCTCATTCCGCACAAACTAAGTCCTAAGTGATTCTTAACTTTTTATTTGTGGTAGCTATTCATCTATCATTGCATTATTAGACGGTTGACTCTAATTTGATCATACGAACTCATAAATATTATCTACTTACTAGGGGTGTACATGGGTCAGGTTGGATCGGGTCTGTACTAAACTCAAAACTAATCTAATCTTGATTGGTTGTAAATTTTTAGACCCAAAACTGAACTAATTATTCCATAAAATTGAACTAAACCAACTCGAGTCGATTTGAGTTGGATCGGTTTGGCTCCATGTCTCGAGTTAATTTAAGTTGAGATTGGATTGAGTCGGCTTGGATCCATTTTAATTGTACTAAACATAATTTGTTTATTTAAAATTTTAAAAAATAGTACTAATCTTGTATCCTCAATATTTAAAGAAATTAATAAAACAACTTACTAACATAAATTAATAATAATTAAGTTTAAATAATCATAATTTAAAGATACATATGTAATATATATAGAATTTTTTTATAAATATAATATCATGTCTCTGTTCAATTCCTGAGTTGAGTTAGGTCGAATTTCAGTTCTACTCGAGTTCAAAGAATACCAACTTAAAAATCAAACCAGACCTTTAATATATCCAAACCCAACACAATCACAAAAATCAAGTTGGTTCGATTTTTGATTTCAGTTATTTTGTACACCTCTACTACTACCACTTAAAAAAGAAAAACGTGATAATTCTGGAAGGAAGTATAGGAGGGTAAAATACATAGATTGCAAGGTCCAATCAAAATGCATTTTTTGAACCACTAATCTTCCCCCCACAAGAGTTGAAAAGAATCAAAAGTACATAAACAAATCCTAATTGGAATGTAGGAAGATCTTCCCAATCCCTGTTTTGTCAAAGCAAACCAGAAGATTCTAAAAGAAGAGAATAGTTCAGCAACCCATCCCCAACCTCGATTCTTACGTGTGTTTCGTCTTACTAAGCTATGGGTCACTGGCCAGGACCTATACATATATACAGTCATACCTATCCATATATATATACATATATGCGTGTACTTGTGGGTACGTAAAACAGCATTTTTGCCCACTGACAACCGGAGAAGACCGGTGGGTGTTGGGTCTTGTTTGGCAGCATGCTTTTAAATTTTCTTGCAGAGTAGTTAACCAGCTGCTGCAGTGGTCGGTTGTCAGCAGTGCCTTAGCTATTTTGCTTTGCTTCGGCATTTGTGGGCAATTTTGCTTTAACTTTAGCCCGCTGTTGTTGTTCTGTCCCATAGCTTTATTCCTTTTGGGGGGCTTAAACCTCTCTCTAAGCAAAGGAAAAATGCTTGGAGTAACGAGACAACGCAACTCATTCCTTCGCCCTCTGTCTCTCTAGATTCATATATATAACTTTCTCTCTCTAAAAAAAATTGGGTCTGGTTCCAGGTGTCGAGATATGAGGATCCAAGCTTTGTCTAAAGGGAGTTCTTAGAAGATCTTCTCAAGCAAGAAAAGCATAGTCAAGGTCCAAAGCTAGCTTTCCATCCTTCTTCATTATCATCTACGGCTTCTTGGTTCAATTTGGAAGCAAGTGTTCAAAATCATACACTTTAATTACAGAGAACTTTTCTATTATTTCGCATCTCTTTATCTGCTGTCCATGCAGATTACAAAGCACGAGATAGCATGACCAATAACGTAAGGGTGTTAATGAGGCAATATGAGCCGTACGATCGTGGGCCATGCCGTTTTTTGTCACCTTTTAAATGCCTGACTTGGATTAATGCCATAAAACTCGAGTTTTTATACATACGATAGTTTATGACTCTTTCAATTTCAAATGAAAACACTCATTTATAATATTAAAAATGTCACTTTCACCTAATTTTGATGAACTTTTATTTACGAAATTCTATATTAAAATTTCCCTTCGTTTGTAGTTGTTGCAATTAACTATTGTTTATCAATATCAATTAATGTACTAATGAAGATAAAAAAAATTTAACATAAAATCACATTAATTTCTCGCCATATATCTCACTACAAGAAACCATGAGTGAATTTCTTGTGCATTCATTAATGTGATTTCCACTACCTTGGGAGTAGAGATGAAAAATGGAATTTTGTGTTTAACATTACTCTAATGAAAATATTAATCAAAAGGTTATTAGACATCTCAAGGTACATTTAATTTGTACAGGTAGCTGGAAAGCTACCTTACTTATTTGGAATAGGATACTTGGGCTAGTAGGAAAATTTTTGAATTTACGTACCCATTCAAAAGTTATCAACTTGTTAATTTTAGTTATAGATTTTAGTAGTTAAGTAGTACTGAATTTTCAGTACTTATTCTTATTAAATTATGACAGGGCTTTCTATAAACAATAAAATACTAATGCTAAAGGCCTAAAATAATCAAATTTGGGAACCTCCGAATTACGCCTTAGTGAGTTTGCATATTAGTCTTAGAGGGACATATTACCATTAATTCGTTACCAATGAAAAGATTTTGAGAACATAAATACCATATGTCAAAATTTTATATAAGCATGAGCACTAAAAAATTCACTACTACAAGAAGAAACGTCTTCCTTCCAACATTAAATTTCTGAAGAAAAGAAGCCAACATCTGTAACCCCTCCTGTCTCTGAACAAAGAGTGTATATATATACATATAAAAAATACACAGATTGTATGTAAAGGAAGGGGGAACATGAAAAGTATGGAGGAGATTTAGACTTTGTTCTAACGTTAGGAATGTTGGGTTGTCCAAGCAAATGATGTGTACTTCGAAAAGTGATAATAAAAGCCATTCAAGTGATCAGCTACAAAAGGAGATCTCAATCTCAATCCCCAAGTCTTTCCCCATTTCCAATGTTTGATTTGATTACTTTGATTACATTCTTTCTTTAGTAATAGCATATGGTTCTTAGATTTAAAAATTGTGCTTACCCATGTTAAAAGAAGAGACCAGGCGTATATTGACTGTGTTTTACATTAGTATAAGTGATGATGGCCCTACAGTTTCTTCATATGTAAGCAGGTAAGGTAATCCCACTCAATGATCTTAAAAGCATCATCATTTAAAAATAAAAAAATAACAAAAAATAATATTTAAAAAAATTCCTGCAAACCGAACAGCGAGTGTGCCCAGGTACGGGCAATTTTGGACACTATTCACATGAGTCATTAAATAGGAGGAAATTAAAATATAAACAAACTTTTTTTGCAGTTAAAAATGACGGTTACCAAATTATTAAAGAATTATAATGTTGATGTAAAGTTTAATAATTTTAAAACATGACAACTTGATGTATGCCGCATAAAATTTTTTTTCAATAACAATAGCCATGTTGTTGTGCAAATTTCTGTAGCAAAATTCATTCTATACTTGTTAACAAGGTTTCAAAAAGGCAAGCCATTTCCAAGTCTAATCCAGATCCCTTTTTCTCTATTCATTTTCCATTTTCTTAAAAGAAACAAATTTTGTGATCCTCTTTTATAAGATAAATTTCAATATCAATTTTGGAGTTTTATTGGATTTTCAGTTGCACTAATAAAAATACTAAACCTTTGATTAGTTTACAGAAATCCAAATTATTTGGTTTCATTTCTAAGTGGGTTATATACAAAAGCTAGAGCAATTTAATTTATTTTCCTCTAATAAAAGGCTTTAGGGTTTGATCTTCGAGTCAAAAATTTCTGAATCCGTTCCTGTTAAACCGTAATTAAACCGTCAAATCAAGGAATGACCCGAAAGATTGGCTGAGCCTGGACCTCTCATTATCTTTCTTTAATACTAGGGCCCTGCTAACAACTTAGTCCCCTAATTCATATGCTTCCCTTTGAAAATTTTTAATTATGGACCACAACATGCATGATTTTCTTGACCCAGCTGTTACCTCATAAACTGTGATGGATAAGTTTGTGGCTGCAATTTAACAGGAAATGCAATTCTAAGGTGGATAATGTCAGTAGTATAAACAGTACTAGTTATAAAGTGAGGTTTGACCGGTGTTGATACATCTATTCAATTATACTAAGCTGACATAAGAATTTATTTCCCCAGTAGTGTAGTTGTATATGCAAGTTATATTAAAAAAAGAAAATAGAAATGTATGCTATTTACTAGGCAAAATTCTGTCAAAATATATTTGGATCTTGAATTTTTGAAGAGAAAGAAAAGAAAAAAGATAAGAAAAGAAAATGGAATAAAAGAAGCCAAAATCTTTATTGCTTATATAATTAGAAGAAAAAAAAAATTCAAAGACCATTTTGGGCAAAACACTGCTACGCCTACATTTTCAGACATCCACTACCTTGTGTTTAGGAAATCGAAAAAGTAGTAAATTCATGGAGTGAGAAAATACGATGACAAATGTAAGAATGCTTAGCATTTTCCCTTCCTATTATAACATTGTTGCCCTGATCCACTCAATTCCCAACTAGATAGTACCAAAAGCAGAAGAAAATACTCATTGCTTTGGTTTGGAAGTAGAAGAAACGGCTATGTCATTCATATTAAGTAATTTATTGACTTTGAAGCGATCAAAGTAAATTCTAACTTCTTTTTAACTTTGGTGTTGATTAAAAAAGTTAATTAGGGCCAAACTCTAGGAGGAGGCCTAAGATAGAAGCACATGATCTCACGTGGAAAGCCAACTCTAAATAACACCTCAAAAGATAAAAGCAAACCCTGTATTGCTAACTCCTAAACATTTTCAAAAGATCTTTTGCCAATGCAATCTTAATCTAAGCCTCAGTTTGGTTCTCAAAAACAGTGAAGGAAAAAGAAAACAACAGAAAAAGAAAAAGGAAAAGGAAAAGAAGAGTAAAATGGGAAAGAAAAAAGAAAGTGCTATAATAACTCCAAAGTACTGTCACTTAGATTTAAGCCTCATATTAGATGACCCATCTAATAACGCTAATATAAAAATCGTAACAAAAATAGCATCTCAACACTAGGATGCTGCCCTCCTACCAAAAAATTTTCCAAATCCTTGAGGGGTGAGAGCATTTTCATATAACCAAATTTTTTTGTGATCGTGTATAACCCAAACAAGGGTGTGCTATTCACGAATTAGGTTTGGGCCTCAGAAGATGGGCTTAAACCATGCCTAATTTTGAGAAGATGGAGGAATATTATGCTTTTAGCCGAACTCTCCAAACCCAAATTTTGAAAGAGGTCTGAGTCAGGGATTCCCAATTTCCCTATGATTTTGTAGCGTACACTCTTTGTTAAAAAAAATCTTATATTTACTGGAAGATCCCTTTTTTTTTTTTTTTTTTTTCGGAGTCTGGCCTTCAAAAAGCACCACAAGAATCCAAGTGGATAGATCAGTAGTCTCATATAAAAATGGTGAACTGACTAGTCTCATGTGATAATGAAGATCTAAATTAGTTGCAAGGGTTTATAGTGTTTGGTGAATGGGGAATTCGATTATAAGTCTCTAATAGACTTTACTAATTAAGCTAGCTGACGTTTGAAAATGCACGCAATTCCAAATTAGAGTTGTAGCCATTCATTATTCCATATGGCCTCGTTTGCTTAGCGGGACTAAGTTGGACTGGACTGGACTGGATTGAACTAAGTAGGACAAGATTAGACTAGATTAGACTGAACTAACAGTCTCATATAGTTCATTTGATCTTTATGTAAAACAAACATGGGATAAAATTAAGAGTTATCCTTATGCCTCACAAATATAATTTAATATATAATAAAAAACACTATATTATTAATAAATAATATTGTCTTAATATATTATTGGGTATAAATTTTATATTAACATATATATATATATATATAATATAAAATATTATGTTATACTATATTATATTATATTATGTTGTTATATACATAATATAAAATAATATATACAAGTTTAGGTAAATAGTATTTTGGTCATTACACTATACTAATAATAAATAATATTTTTTAAATATATTAATAGGTACAAAATATATACTAACATATATATATACATATACAAATATGATATTAACATATAACATATATTATATTACTAATTTAATACGAATATACACTATATTAATACATGTATAATTATGATATTAATATAAAGCTAATATACATGAATAATATATTAACACATATATATTATATTATACAATATTATGTTATATTATATTATATTATGTTGTTATACATAATATAAAATAATAAATGCAAATTTAGGTAAATGGTATTTTAGTCTTTACACTATATTAATAATAAATAATATTTTTTTAATATATTAACAAGTACAAAATATATATTAATACACACACACATATATATGATATTAACATATAACATATATTATATTACTAATTTAATACTAATATACACTATATTAATATATGTATACTTCTGATATTAATATAAAGCTAATATATATGAATAATATATTAACACATATATATTATATTATAAAATATTATGTTATATTATATTATGTTGTTATACATAATATAAAATAATATTTATAAGTTTTGGTAAATTGTGATCATTACCCACACACACCTTGTCCCAGGACTATCTGTCTCACCTTCACCCTTGGGACTAAATAAGCCTAAATAGTCTCATATATGTGGGACTAATAGTCCGATCCAGACTACTAGTCTGACTATTTTTTTGCAAACAAACGTGAGATTATATGAAATTGTTAGTCCAATCCAATTCAGTCCTGGTTAGTCTCACCAAGCAAACGAGGTGTATGAGGCTCTTATGGAGTTCATATTCGGGATATGGAGTTCATAGCACCAGAAAACTCTAATCAAATGATAAAATGCATGTATCATCTATCTCTCTCTCTCTCCTCTCTCTCTCTCTCAAACACCCACACACGGAGAGAGAAGAGACCATAATCCTTGAATTAACTGGGAAGCTACTTGCACTTGTATAGAGCTATTATAGAACGGGCATTGGACTTCAAACATTTACTAATTAAAAAGAAAATATAGAATGAAAAGCAAAATGGGTTACGCATTCATAATCAAAGTCACTGCCAATTATCTATTTTTTGGAGTAAAGGAAATATATATTTAAAAAAAGGCAGGAAAATAAATAATAATAAATGAGGCTATGTAGTTGGCAAAATACAAAGATAAGAGAGAAGTGCTACTCCTTTCCAGATCTACCCCAGATTGACTGCCAGAAAACAGGCCAGTTCTTCTGAGCCTCTTTCCAACCCAAGCGTGAGCCTTCCCTCATAGGGTCCCAACCGGAGGACACAATCCCATAACTGACCCCCAAAAGTGCTGTCCCAAAGAAGATAAATGACACTATGAAGGGCACCCATGTGGGAACATCAATCTTCAACCCAACTTTCAGGTAGTAAAAGAATGGGAAGAACAACAGTCCTACGAACAGAGGGATACCCACTGAGAATCCCATCCTACTTATCATCCTGTTGGTCACTACCTCTGGAATTACCCCTTCCTCTGGCTCTTCCTCTTCTTCATCATCATCATCATCATTGTCATAACCTTTCTTCGGCTTCTTGGTTCTCTTGGTTATCTTTGGGGAGGGTCCGAAGCCTTTTGGGCTATTCAAAGTTGCTGAGAGAAGTATGGAGTGTGGAAAATGAGTTCGGTTTTTGTGTAGTTTTGGTGTGGAGATTTGGAATTGTGAGAATTGTTTGGTTGGGATTGATGAGAATGGTAAGAGTAGTGATCTTGGAAGTGAATGGGTTTCCATAATTTTTCTCGTCTTGTGTTTGGGGTTTTCTCTACATGTTACTCTCGAATGGCTGGTGGTGATGTCTTTTCTAGAAGGAAAAGCTTATCCACTCCAAGTTGCTGTGGAATTACTAGATTACCCCAAATTTTTACGGATGAATGTGAACGGGCCTACTATTGGGCGGGCCAAACCACCCAAAATAAAAGGCAGAGAAGCGGCGAGCCCACAAGAAAAACAAAACGGAGCTCCATCTGATGTTGGATCCTGTGTGGTTCGCACAACTTTTGTCCAATTCGTACTTCTTTGTTGTCACCCGGGCAGAACGAACACTCTGAGAGAAGCAAAAGCATCAAGAGAAGAGAAGCTCCGATTTGAAGTGCAGTTTGATGGTTACGTAAATACAATCTCTCTCTCTCTCTCTCTCTCTCTCTCTCTCTCTCTCTCTCTCTCTCTGTGTGTGTGTGTGTGTGTGTGGGTGGGTGGGTGTGTGTGTGTGTGTGAATAAATTGTGATAGTTTCTTCCTTTGTATGTTTATGTGTGTTGATTATGTTCCGAATTTGATCCTTGTAGGGTTGAATACAATTGGAAATTTGTTGGATATAGGTCAGGCACTTTTCTTAATACTTAATAGTCCGTTTGGTTGCTGAGAAAACATAGGAAGAAAAGTGAGTGAACTCTGAAACCATAACTTGAAGTTATCTGGATAGTTGTTTCGGGCCAGTTAAGTGGGTTTTCTTTTTATTGGAGGGGAGACACTTTTATTTAAGTGATGATATATTGTTCAGAACTTCAATTTCTTTTCTTTCCCCAGCAACCAAACAGAGTACACTTTTAAATTGGGAAAAAGGGGGGGGGGGGGGGGGGGGGGGGGGGGGGTGTGGTGGTTAGGTTTGCAGATTAAATTGGCATGTAATACTAAAATCAAGTTTTGTTAAAATGTGCAGTTAAATTGATACTGTGAATTCATTCATTAATATCTAGTCAACTGATCAGAATATGAGTAGGATTAATATGAAAATATGAGTATATTGAGAGTGTGTTTGGCAGTAGAGGATGGTGAAGATCCTTCTGCCAGCCGTATATTTTGATCAGTTGTTCTACCATACTTCCCAGAAGGTTCCCTCTACCAGCCTCCATTGCCCACAGTAACTTATATAGATAATAAAAAATAATAAAAAAAAAAGTCCATTGAAAAGTTTTGCGTGTAGATATCTAATGTTTTTCAGTAGAAATAAGTCAACAATAAGGATGCGTTGTTAAGTGATGTTTTTATTTTTTATTTTTATTCAAGTAGCTAATTTTTCCTCAGTTTTCAAATATCTGAAATAAGAGTCCATTAATGGAGCTAATCTGTTGGTCCTCCGATCTTCTTGTATCAGTTAAGAGAGTTCCAACCCATTCTAGGGCTCAATTGGATTTGTTTGAAGAAAGGAAGATACTTCACTGAAAATTTACAAAAAGTATACTTTGTTGGAGTATGTCAACTGGTATAGAGGGTGGAATACCTCGATCTCTAGTCATATTCTTTTTCCTTTAGGAAGGTCATCCTCTCTCTGTCTCTCTTTCTCTCTCTTGATACTTCATTCATGTCTTATGAACATTGAAGTGAACAGTTTGGAAAACTTGTTCATCCCATTTCAGTTGTGTCTCCAGGTAGTCCAGCACTTTAACAATCTAGTTCCTTGCAGTTCAACAAGGAAACCAAATTAATCTGGTTTTGTTTTTTGAACGCGACCATCCATATGCTTTGAGTGGCTTTTACTCCTTGTTGAGGAAATGGAGCTTCAAAAATTCAAAACCACAGCTCGTTTGAACTTTAAGGACAAGTAAAAGCAGATTCCTCTTTTGTATAAAAGCAATTTTTTTGTTTCTAGGCATCCATATTATATATATGTATATATATTGTACAAATAGCTTAAATACTTAATGTGACTGAAAAATAGGTTTATAATTTTGTTGCATCTCTTTAGTTACTATGTTGCATGAGGCACATTATGAGTTGTAGCTTATAGAAATTTATTTATTATTATTTAGTACATATTTGTCTTCTCTGATTGCAGGTAATAATGATCATAAAAGGTTTGTTCAGGAGATATGAAAGATGGAATCCAGTGCATCCGACATCTGGAGCCTTTTGGGGCATGGGAATAGGCATTGGTTGTGGGGTTGGATGGGGTCCTGGTTTTGGTCCTGAGGTGATTGGTTATGTTGGATCTGGCTGTGGTGTTGGATTTAGTGTCGGCATCACTCTGGCTGGTTTTGGCATTGGTCTTCCAGCAAATTATGTCCTTGAAGTTCCTTATAGTGGTATTCTCATCTTTTCTCTAATTACTTGCTTTTATATGACTCAGTATGTTGTGGTAACTGTGAAGATATATTTTATACTCCTATTCACTCTAGGCAACATGAATACTTAAGAAAGAAAAGTTGTTTTTATTGGAGTTCAGCTTTGTTCTTGTATCCTTGTTGTCATCAAAATGTGCATGTACTTCTGCTAGTGTTCAATGGTAATTTTGAATATCCAAAGTGGATCAGCACTTCTTTTTCATCTCTCTCTCCCTCTCTCTCCAGCTTTTATGGCTACAAGAAGTGGTGCATTGGAGTTTGCCCGATCCAGTGGTCTAGTTAGTGTGAAAAATGTTACAGGAAATGGTTGGAGTAGCATTGGACCACACGTTGCTGGCTTTCAAAGGAAAGTGAGTGGACGGTTTTCTAGCTTCAAGCATAGAGATCCTTTTGACAAAGTGGAAGATTTGTCTGACAGGAAGAGTGTAATGTCTTCCCGTACTACGTCTATTCTGGATCATTTACGGAAATTTGGTGCTCACTTCTTCCATCCTCCTAAAGGTATGCTGACAAATGCAACTTATTTTAACTGAACTTTGGGAAATTTTATTTGCCTGTGGCCCTACAGTCTGAGATCTATATGTACTTGTTGCATTGACATGATCCTTGGTGTGATCTTTATCACCAACTTTATACAATTGTGTTTTGATTGTCTGTGACTCTTGTTACCCACTCTTTGCATTTATGCTCTTAACTATTCTGAGAAGGGCTAATGATCCTTCCACACAGCAATTCCCACCCCCAAACCGCCTCCCCCAAAAAAAAAAAACAAAAACGCGCGGGCAGGCGGTTTAGATATTATTCCAGTTGTTCCTTTTCTTGCTTGTTACAGCTGATGTTTGGTAAGCTGCTTTAAATTAATACTACAATATTTTTTCAGGCTTCTTCGTGGCTATGCCTTCACCTCCTTTTCTTTAAACATTCATTAGGTACTAAATTTGTTTTTAGGAGTCAAACAGAAGATTGTCTTTAATGAACCATGAACTTTGGCCGAAAGATATTGTGATGGCCCTTTGAATCTTAAACCAAAATCTAGGAAGCACGGACACTCCGCCGAGGTCCCCGTATGCGTGTCGGACACCTTTAGGACACGGACACGCGTGGGAAACGTGTTCGACACTCCGTCAGACGTGTCCAATTTTTTAAAAAATTTTTTTCTTTAAACACTCTGTGGATACGACTTGGATACGTGTGTCTAATTTTTGACACTGTGGACACGGCGTTGCCTCTACCACAAATTTTAAAAATAAAAGATGGGGTATATTTTGTAATTTTAAAAACTTGAATATGAAAAATAATAAAAGACGAAAAGGTTTAGTTCTTTGAGAGAGAGAGAGAGAGAGAGAGAGAGAGAGAAACCCTAGCCGAAGAACCCCAATCCCTAGAGATTTGATCGACTCAAGGAGGACCCTAACGGGCTACGATCGTTGAAGATAAGAGAACCCTAGCTGCCGAACAAGAAGAAGAAGAAGACGAATATATGGTCTTTTAAATTTTATTAGTGTTATCTTGTATTTTTTATTACCTTTGAATAATATAATTATATATATATATATATATGACATACAAAAAATATGTAAAATCATATATTTTGTCGTGTCCCTACCGTGTTGTGTCTTGAATTTTTTGAAAATCGCCGTATCGGCATATCCATGTCGTGTTGTGTCCGTGTTAGTGCTTCTTAGACCAAAATAGACTAGCTAGCAGTAGGAATATAACTATAAATTTTACAGAACCACTCTAGTAAGGACCAAATGAAGGAATTTTGATAAAAATCCATGTGATTCGAGATTTTAGGTGTTTGACAGAATCTGAATTTACCTTCTGCACAGTTAACAATCTTCATGCAAAAACGGCAGGTGAATATGGAGATTGTTGCTGGAGAATAGAAATTGCAAGCACTAAGTTTCATTTTCCCTTTAAACCTCTCTGGTAGTTTGTTGGCTCGTATCCCTGTCTGGGGACATCCACAAACAAGAATTGACATCGGTCAGCTAAATGGTTGTCAAATAGCTCTATATTATAATCAAAGGTGCTGTTAGACTTCTCCAAGTTGATAAAATGTTCAAATAGGATCCAAGGTTTTCAGCCTTCATGAGCTGAAATAGAAAGTTATGAAAGTAGCAATGGGCTGGAGTTCAACCCATGCCCTAACTTTTTGTACCAATTGATCGTTATGAATGATAATTTGTAGGCTTCAGTCAGTTGCAATGCTGCCTAGCCCAGAAATAGTTATAGCAATGCAAACAGCTGAATTTCATCTGAAGTAGCCTATTCAAACATCTTGCGCGCAAATACTAAAGTAGGAATTAAAGATAGGGCATGCCATCAAAAGACTGTTTTGTTAAATCATTTCTTCGCTGTTGTTGCATGCATGCTACTGGGCCCAATGCAGGACCCTTTGAGTGATACTATTGTTATACTGGGTGCAATTTTCTTTTCCAATTGTTGCATTCAATATTATTCTTAGACACTTACATCACCTACTTGCAGGCTTGAAGGATTGATGTCATGGAGGACTCTCATTCTCTCAACCACATTGGAAGAATTATACGCATTTAATTGCTATTATTCTTCTGAAGAAAGTCATCGTAACAGTAGTAAAGTTGCGTTGGTATATCATATGTGACGTGAGAGAAAAAGGTCTTCTCTCTTCTCTCCTTTTTATCAGCATTGTTCTAGTTTCTTCCCTAGGAACTTTATTCTTAAGAGAGAAGCAAAAGTAGAAGATTGGACAACAAAAAGAAAAGTTTTGTTCTGTTCTACATGTGGCGTTACAGGTTATCGACAATCACAGGTAGAGCAAAGAACCTTTCTAAATGTTCATGTGAATTGAAAGGATACCACAGCCTGACAAAAGCAGGGGTGGAAAGTTTAGTGAAAAAAATTCAAGGAAAAGTAGCCTTTTTCATGGTAGAATTTCGGAGCTAATAGAAGAGAGAAATAATCCCTTAAAATACAGATTGCAAAGAAATAGAGAGGGAAGGAAATGAACCAATTGTCTCTTACAATTATCCGGCATGACCAGGAAAATTTCATTAACAGGTCAAGCACATTTGTCAAAGTCAGGCAAATTGTGGCTTAAAACGAGGTGGTGTGATGGTGAAGTGTTTCAAATGATGATGAGGCGGTGACTGTATTTTGCTTGTAATGGTGAAGGGAATGTGATGCTTTGATTTATTCGTTTCTCAAATGTACCACTATTTTTTCATGGGATTGTGCTTATCAGCTGTCAGATTTGTATATATCATCTCTGTATGACTTTATTTCAAGAGAGGCTAAATCCACAGCCTTAATGTTTGTAGCTAGAGTTAACAATAGCCATATGGATATTAATAGCTGCGAATTTTATAATTGTCTTTACTTATTGGCATTGCATACCTTGTATCTGCAAATAAAGTCCAAATAGTAAAGTTGGTTCCTCTTTAGTTGATCTGCTCCCTTGACAGAATATTTAGCTGGTATTTGCTAGGCACTACAGCTTTGTGGTTGTAAAATATGAATGGGTGTTTTAGCATGTTGATGGATAGTCAGTGCCGCTGATGGTGGTGATGGAGCCCCTGTTAGCTTGACGGTGACGGTGGTTGTGGTGGTGACAACCTTATCTCATAGCTTCTCTGTAGAGTGGTAGTGGTGGAGTGTTGCATGTCATATTTTGAGTTGGTGGCTGAGGAGTGAATGACCATTAAGGTTGATTCTGAATTAAATACAAAAATTCTCTTTGGAGTCTCATTTCTTTCCCTATGCTGAGAGAGCAAGAATAAAGCTTTTATGCCATCTTAAGTTTTTTAGAACAACCACCGGAAGGCATCATTTATCAACGTTTTCTTCGTTGAGCATAATTTTTTCAGAAGTATTGATTCCCTGGATTCACAGACAGCTAGCAAGGAAGCTTATTTGGCCAATGTGTCCCCCAAAAAAATTCCTTGCTCCTTGCTCCATTATGGTTTATCTGGGCTTTTCATGTAAAACCAACATTGTAATGATTTGCATGGATTGGAATGAACATTGGAGATGATGATAATTAAACAAAAGGATTGTTCTCTATGATTCTTGACTTCCCTAGCAGCAAGCAAGGAAACTGCTTGGCCAGGTATCTTTCTCAAGTAGATTGAACTATACAATATTAATTGTCTATGCGATTGGTAAGAGCAAATGGTACTTCAGAATCAAATTTAAGTTAGTTCTTAACCAAGCTGACAGCAAGAGAATACAAGGGTGTGGTATCTGCATTACTATTTAGGAACCATCAACTTGGGAATTGTTTGTCAAGATTTTCTCCACAAAGTGTGATATATTTTTTGTATTGATTCCTCAATTTTGCATGCATATAGCTAGCAAGATGTCTTGTCTGGCCAGCAAGAGAATACAAGGGTGTGGCATCTGCATTACTATTTAGGAACCATCAACTTGGGAATTGTTTGTCAAGATTTTCTTCACAAAGTATGATATATTTTTTGTATTGATTCCTCAATTGTGCATGCTTAAAGCTAGCAAGATGCCTTGTCTGGCCAGCAAGAGAATGCAAGGGTGTGGTATCTGCATTACTATTTACGAACCATCAACTTGGGAATTGTTTGTCAAGATTTTCTTCACAAAGTATGATATATTTTTTGTATTGACTCCTCAATTTTGCATGCATAAAGCTAGCAAGATACCTTGTCTGGCCAGAGTGTCCATTCCTCTCTCTCTCGAGTAGGCAATTCACTAGGCTGGGCGGGCAACTTATGTTTCTACCAAAAGATTACATGCTTTTCCTTACTGATAAATCTTCTCCAAACCTAAATCCATTTTTGCAGAAAATGATTCTTTGAAGAGTGGATTTAAATTTGCTAAAATCCTCTTTGGCAGCATTTGATAAAGCATGGGCATAGTTCTATATGATAGAAACAGTGTTATGCCACTTACGTATCCAGTAAAAAAAAAATTTTGTTTTTTGTTTTTTAATAGATAAATAAATAGAATAACAGTTGAAACTTGAAACTATGTTCTCTTTTAAAAAGAAACAGTGCATATAACGAAAATCAAGAATTAACGTAATATTATTGAAAAAATTAGACAAACTTCAAGAATGAAACAAGTCAAATTAAGTTTACAAAGCACTTAATTAGTAGTAAGCCTTGCTTGCATTTGGATTTTGAATTTGTGGAGAGACAGAAAAGAAAAGTAAAAAAAAAAAGAAAAAAGAGAAACAATACTTACCAAAACGAAAAATATACGGGAGAAATAACGAAGTGTAAAAAACCAAATTTCATTCTTTTGTTTGGTTAAGTCATTAACGTCTTCAGAAGATTAATAAACAAATAAAATCAAGAAGCCCAATGTTGAAGATCAATGCTTATAAATAAAAGGCTTGAACTTTGTGCCATTTATTTGTCTTATTATTACTTTGTTTTACATATTAAGCAACGTATCCCTAGGATGCAGTTTTGGTAATGAACATTTTATTAATAAATTCCCATAATAGTACAAAGAAGAAGGGGACTCCCGAGCCTAACCTCTGAGAAGGACTTTGAGGATGCCCAAGAGGAAGAAGGACCAAACAAGGAAAAGGACTACACATAACAAGAAAGTTAAGCATATCTACCTACTCCCTAAATTGAGTACATACAACAGAAGATAGAGTTGGTTTTTGAAAAAGATTACAAAGCAACCAGACAATCACTTATGCTATATATATATACTAAACACAAAATATGTATAGGTTCGTTCTGAATTGGATCGGATGCAAACTTCAATACTCAACCCGGACAAACTGCCCAGCGGATGTTTCTTAGGCCACACTGGATAATGAGACTCAACTTTGAACTTCAGTCAATCTGTAGTACACGAGCAATCATAATATAATTATACGAGGCAGATGACGAGCACGAATATTGTAAAAGACAAATTAAAAGAGATAAGGAAAACTATATATAAGATCACTACCTGTGATGTAACCCGTGATGATAGGCTTTCGAAGTTGTAGTCTGATGCTGTCTTGTAAAAGTGGTTGATCACTGGGATGTGGCGAACTCTTGGACGATCAAAGCTCTCTTCTCCTCGAATGCTATTGACAAGTTCCTCTGAAACATCTTTCAGGTACAGCACTTCGAGGTTGGCGAGGTGCTCAATGCCCTCGGGCACCTTCTTCAATTTGGCACATACTTGCAGTCTTAGAGTTGTGAGACCTGGCATCACTCCCTTCTCAATTGCTATGTCAATTAACTCGGAGAAGACCACCAGAGACAGGTGCTCAAGCTTGGGAAACCCTTCATGGAAGCACAATTGCTTTTTGCCATGACCGAATGCATTGATGAAAAAAAGGCGCCTCAAACTGGGCAATGCACTGGTGGAAGGAATGGGGTCCTGCTCCTCTGTCAGCTGGCTCCAATGCAAATGCAAATGGACAACATTGCGAAGTGAAGTGAACCAAGGAGGCACGCTATTTAATCTCCCAACCAGAATGAGTTTCCGAAGAGCTGGTGGAGGGGGCGATAGAGCATCTATCCGAAGGGTTTCCTCTTCACTGGCGACCCCTACAAGTAGATGGCGAAGGAGCTTGAGTTTTTCGAGTGAGGCACATAGTGCTGATTCATCTTCTTCTCTCACCTTTGTCAGGTGTATCCTTTTGAGTTGAGTCATGTTCCCGATTCCCCTGATTATCTCACTGTTTGCTTCGACACAGTTTAGGACTTGCAAGTTCTTTAACTTCCATATGTCTGCTGGAACTTGCACACCTTCCACAAGGGTGAATTCTTCACCTGTTGTATCACCATAAGCAAGTAAATTGCGCAAGTTTTGTAATTTGACTATCCCGGCTGGAAGAGCCCTCACCTCTGTTCTCCGAAGATCCAGGGTTTGCAGATTCACAAGCCTTCCCAAGGATTTCGGGAGCCCATTTATAGGAGTTCCTCTTAGACTCAGGTACCTCAAATTGAATAATTTGCCTATTGTTTTGGGTACACTCTTGATTGGGGCATCTCTCAGCTCCAACACCTTTACCAATCTAAGATCAGATAGAAACATAGGATCCAAGGTAGAGATGGAGGAGCCCTTGTCAGAAAGGAAAGCAAAGAAAGAACGAACCTGTGACATATCAATGAGCCCTTGAAGTTTTCCTATATCACCTGTGTTAAGGGAGAGTCGACGAGCTCTTCTCCCCTCATCTTGCATTCGCTGTGGATCATAAACGCAGCAGAGATGGTCATGTTCAGATACTTTAAGTGCAATCTCTCGCATTAGATCATGCAGTTTGCATAAGTTGGGCTTCAAAAAGCTCTTCTTCTTAGCAACTTGGAGCAGGCTTCGGGAAATGAGTTCCTTAAGATAGCTTTTTCCGACTTCCTCTGGTGCTAGACCTTCCTCCTCTTCCACAAACCCTTCGGCCATCCACAGTCTTATGAGCCTACGCCCTGAGATCCAATAATCAAGGGGAAAAAGACAACCATACAGAAAGCAATTCTTAAGGTAGTATGGTAAATCATTGAAGCTGAGCAACAGAACGGTTTTCACCACGTCGAGCATGGGACTTTTGTTGATATGATAATTGAAGCTGTCGTTGACTTCCCTCCATTTCAGCTCTGACTTCTCTTTCGAAGCCATAAGACCACCCATTGCCGCAACAGCAAGAGGAAGACCCCCGCATTTTCGTACCAGTTCCCGAGCAAGGTCTTCTAGTTCTGGAGGACAGCGATTATGGCGATCACTGGGAAAAGCCTTCTTGCAGAAAAGGGTCCAAGAATGACTGTCCTGGAGAGGATGAGGATGGAGAACACGTTTCACAGCCCCATAAGGGTAAGATGCTATCTCTTCATTTCGGGTTGTTAGTATGATTCGGCTTGCAACTGTACCCTCTGGAAGTGCAACACTTATTTGACCCCAAAAATTAAGATTCCATACGTTATCAAGAACAATGACGTACCTCTTTTGTTGCAGGAACTTGACTAGAGTCTCCACCAACTGTTGGTAATCCATGGCGCTTAATCTCGGGGGCAATACTGCTTTCCTCCCATCGAAAAATTGCACAATCATCCTTCTGAACAGGTCCTCAATCACGCAGTCCTCTTGGGAGAGGGTCACCCACGCGCAGCAGTCAAAAAACCGCTTGACTTCTTTGCTATTGTAAGCTTTAGCAACTAGAGTTGTCTTGCCGGAACCACCCATCCCCACAACCGAAATTACAGTCCGTTGCTTTACTTCATCCTTCAGCCACTTCACCAACAAGGCGCTGTCGTTCTCCATCCCCACAAAATCTTCATCCTTAATAAAAAACGAAGACTCCCGAAGATTCTGCAACCATCTTGGAGTGCCATGTGAGGTTTGACCTGCTTCCATGAGACCAAGATCGTACCTTTTCCTTCTTTCTGCAATGCTCCCGATCTCGGCCCTGATTTCCTGCAGCTTGATGGCGGTTCGATGCTTCACCAAGAGTTCCTTGGGTAGGTAAACAACTCTTCGGAGGAAACCTTTGAAACCACCACCTCCTCCTCTTCCTCCTCTTAGGCTGTCCATATAATACAAGAACTCATCTATCGCATCTTCGGCCTTGTATGCTACATCCCTTACTTGTGCCACCCAAATTTTCACCCCCTCATTTTGATCTTTGCACTTCTCTGCCTCCCTCAAGAATGATCTTGTGCTTTCTAGTTCGAGCTTGAGCTCATTGATTTCGCCACGAACTGATCCTAACAAGGCTGCTTCTTTCTCGAGAAGGGATCCGATGCTCCCAACCAAGAATTCTACTGCAGCCTCAGCCATATTTGGCTTCTTAAAGGATCTCTCTTACTCTCAGGAAAGAAACTATATCTTCCCTGTCTCCTTTGCTCTCTCTATAGCTACATATAACTATATATATAAGGTTGTTGAAGAACTGTACCATGTCTAGTTGATGGAACCTTAGAACATGAAAAGTGAAACCCACTGGCAAAGAATTATGCCAAACGCTAGTGTCATGTCCCGGAGGAATCCCATTTATATATAATATTCTTATCCAAACAAATTGGAAGCTTTCTCCTTGTCCGCCACTTGAAAAAAAATATGATTCCAAGTCGTCTGTGCAAAAATATAATGGTGTTTGAAAATTTTCCTTTACTTGACAGGGCACGAAACCTTCTCAGTAGAACAATCAGAAATCAAGCGTTGCTTGTGGTTTGAATTCTTAGATTTAAGAATATGAAACAGATCAAGAGAATCAATGACTGAACAAAAAAATATTAAGAAAAGGAATTTTGTCATTGTGTTTTGAAGTTCAAATAAAAAACAAAGTCAGACTGTTGAACAAACTTGGACGGAGGAAATACACTGCAAGTATTATATGATGATGAAAGGATTTTACCAGCAGTTACCAATCTGCCCCTCGACCACCGGGGCCCAAGGGGAGGGGCGGAGGCCACCGTCCCCCAAAAACTTACAAAATTTTATGTTAGCCCTATAGATTTATGGATATATACGATGAAGTAAGGTGTAAGGTATTGCCTTCCAAAATATTATAATTTTACTTTGGTCCTACAAAATTTAAAGGGTAAATTACAACGACATCTCCTGAGTTATTTGATAATAACAGACAATATCTCGTGATTTCTGAAATGATGCTGACCTCTCTTGTCAGATTTGTTCCTTAACGGTGTTAATAGTTAGAGTAATTTTACCATTTTACCCCTAAGTTAAGTGAAGATACTTTATTCTCATTTATTTTTATTCTTGATACCAAATAGTCCTTATTCTCCCTCTTCTCCAAGTCCAGCTGTAAGCTCTTCTCTCTGTAGTTTCTTTTTCTCTCTACGTTCTTCTTCTAACAGACACTAAACCATTTTGAAGACAAAAGAAAAGGTGAATTAAACCAGAAAATCAGTTGAACTAGAAGCTGAATTTCTGAGCTTAAACAGAGAGAAAATGAAATTTAATGCTTACATATAAATCTTTGTATCTATATGAGTATATATATAAGTCAATCTAATATTATATATGATGTAAGATGGCAACAGATGATGAAGATGATCACCACCCTAGTAACCTGTTGTAACCCTTGATGATGATTTAAGCAATTTCAAAATGGCAAATAATTAGTCAGAATTTGATGTATGGGTTGGGTTTGGTTTCAAATACCTCTCTCTCCTAAAATGCTATCACTTTTATTAGTCATAATTTTATGTCAACAATAAATTAGTTTGAATTTCTGCCAATTGCTTCAAATACCTATCTCTCCTAAAATGCTATCACTGTTATTGAAACCCAGCTTCATTCATCATTCATGATTGTCCAAATCCCATTACCCAACACCAAGATCCATTCTGTAATTCTCTTCACCCTCACTCAATACACACGAATTTACAGAATAAATTCATTGTTGACATAAAATAATGTATAAGACATACATACATATATATACAGTGGTATTGATTGAAGATGTGCGCTTAAAAATTAAACTAAAAAAGCAAAAAATTTACAAACCAAAGCATTGGGTAGAATCAGTCATAATTTGATTGGAGAAGGAAATGTGGAGAGAAAAGGGTTATTTTAGAGAGACGAGTGAGAAAAAATTACAGGTTTTGTAGAAAGTATGATGAATTTTGGGCATTGAGTAAACAGAGTACAAGGTGGATCTGTTTGAGAGAGAGAGAGAGAGGGAGAAGGGCTGAGAGAGAAATGGGAACTTGGAATCCCGGACACTATTGCAGAAACTTCAATAGTGAGAATTAGATGTAAACCCATAACTAAACCACCATTTCTCCCTTTATAGCATTGTTTATTAGGAAAACTCAACCTGTTATACACAACATGTATATTTGAGAGGCACTTCTTATTTTCTTTCATATTCTTACATCTATGTTTACAAAATTAGAAGAGAGATGTTGGATGAGAAGTGGTACCGGTAGTGGTGATTATGTTGTTGCAATTAATTTTTTGAAGAGTTTTGGTTCAAGATAACGGTGGGTTGTGGTAGTGGTGTTGGTATGGGGGCACTGTGAGGTTGGCGATGTTGTGGAGCTGGTGACATCCAGCCACCGTGGGGGTGGTGATTAGGTGATGGTGGGTGGGAAGAGGATGAATCGGTACCGGTGGTGGTGGCCGGTCAACTGCCAGACCTTGAGCAAGATAGTAGGGGAATGTTGAAGTGTGATGAGATATGTGACAAATACTCGTTGGGTAAGGTAAAGAGATGGGTAAAAGGTGTTTTGTTGTCAAGATAAGTAAAAAAAAGTAAATATTTGATTTTGGAGTGAGAAAGGGTATATTTGGCATTTTTCTAAAGTTTTGAGGTGACATCAGCAACTTTTGTCATTCTCAGTAACGGCATGTGTGCATGTGAGGGAATACGATACTGATAAGGAAGTCAGAAGGGGGTCAGCATCATTTTTAAAATTTCAAGGGTATTATCTGTTATTATTAAGTATTTCAAGAAAGGTTAATGTAATTTATTTAAATTTAAAATATTTTATCATGACTTCCTTTAACAAAAATTTTGGATCCAACGCTACTCAATTATAATTTTTAATTGAGTTAATTTCACTTTGACTACCTCAAGTTTGATGCACAATCTTTAATGGAATAGATATCTCCACTTTATAGGTGTAATAGAGAGTATCTCGATCCAACATTGATTATACAATTTGCTTTTTGCAAATGCAACTTTCAGTTAATTAATTCAAAATTTTCTAACAAAATAATCAAAATCATAAAATAAAATATATAAAATAATACATAGTTACATACTATATCTCTAGACCAAAAAATTATTTGGGGCTTCCGGAGTGCCATGCCTCTTTATCTTACAATGCAACGAGTTTATTTATTCAATACAAGAAATTATTGTGAGGGATCACACGGCGTGAATATATTCATGATATGCCCCACACAAACCTAGCATAAATACTATAATTATAGTGGAAGCCACCCCGTGTACGGCAATCTAAAATAATTTGTCATCATTTAGCAAAATTTTTTCTCGAATCATACTTACCAAACCCAACTCAGGACCCACGTAACACTGTAAGAGTGCATAATAACTTCTTATCGTGAGGGTTCTATTAGAATAATAAATTTCAGCAAACCTTAAGTGTCAAAAACATCTTATGTATTTACTTTTCGAAAGCTATAAATCAAGAATATCCAAAGCGATTACAGTTATGCATTCACACAGGCTAACTCTTTGCCAGAGAATTTTCAGCGATATGATATGTCTTTTCCTCTGGATGAAACTTCTCATGAGAGTCCAATTTCAGAGAATGCCATTCCTAAGATTAAAGTATGTGCATGAAGAGAATAATGCTGTCCCTTGATCCTTGTAATTATTGGAGAACTAGATCCTATATTCCCTCAAGTCATGTGAAGTAAGATTTTGTCGGGGGAATCATTAATTTTTGAATTATGACTATTTTGATTTTATATGAATACACTTTGCTGCAACTTCACCATAATGGAATTATAGTATGTCGAGTCTCGCATTTGATTAAGCCCATTAATATTTTCAATAATTTGAAAAGATGCTTAAGATTTTTAACGAGGAGGGTAGACCTTCGCCTAGGTTACTAAATTGCGACTTGAGGGTCATTGATTCGAAATATGGAAATAACTTCTCTACACGCAAGGGTAAGGCTACATACATTTGACCCTCTCTAGATCTAGCAATGATGTCGGTAACTATTACGTTGTATTTGAAATTCGAATTTATTGAGAGAAAAAAAAGAAAATAAAAAAGAGAATGAAAGAAGAATGGTGTTATATTCAAAATTCTATGAACTTGTTTAGTTACATTGAAAAATCGAGAAAGAAATAAATATGCATTTATCAATAATAATATAGCAGTAAATGAGAGAGTATGATTTTTTCCCTCATTTTCTTTTAATTATTTCTCATTTATTTTTATTTTTTTTTAAAAATTCAAAATCTAAACACAGTATAAAGAAGATTTTGTAAAAACTAAGTTCGTTGCTTGCCATTCCATGTTAAATGTAATATTTATTGTAAGCGAATGTTTAAGCCACTTGGTGCGCCAGAAGCATGGGCGACGTCATATTCAAACTAGTGGGGTCAATTGACCCATCAACTTCAAATATATTCATAATTTTTTAATATTGGTTTTTGTTAATAAAATTCGCACCATTGTCTACAAATATTGACCCATCAATCCAATATAAAAGTAAAGAACTCGAGAGTTAAAAAAAAGTAAGTAGTATATCTCCCCCTCTATAAAGGTAAATTTATAGGGAGGAGAATTGGCCCTTTCAAATTACAAAACAAATAGTATTTTCTCAATCTATTATTAGTTTTTCAAACATTACTACTGCTTATTCCCACCCATGGCATGAATAATCTTATTATGCGTAAAAAAAAAAAATTGTATAATAACAAAATAGTATTTTATTATTGTATATGATAAAGAGAAATTAACTTTCTAAACGGGACAAGTAGCATATAAAATATATTTTGTGATCGTTCAAAGTTTAGATCTAGATAGATATTCTGATTCAATTGTGCAATAAAAATTCATTAATGTTATATAACAATAAAAAAAAAATAATTGAATGTAATCAAATACCATACTGATATGACATTTATAGCATAAGACAGAGTTTTCAAATTTTTGGAATTCTTAAAATACAAAACTTCTTTATTCTCTGTAAAAATATCAATTGCTTGTGAAATTAGTATTGACTTTACTAGCCGTGACAACAATGTTGACTCAAGGTTGATCCTTATGTTGATTTTGATGATAACTAAACTTTGTGTTATTTTACTAATACATTTGCTTAGTATGCAGATTAATAAAAATTCATAATTTAGACTTAAAATTCAACTTAAAGTCTAATACATATCAAAGTAGATGCACAACAAGTTAAATTCAAACAAATGCACGAAGAGTCATGCAATGAACCAAACAGAGTAATGACACATATTCCAATTTCAAACAAATAATTTAAATTCAAAGATATTGAAGGTGTTCAAATAAAGATTTCATCAAGTATGCTTAGACTCAATGAAATTGTCTTGCATTTGAAGAGATTGAAGATGATTTGATTTTGAAGAGATTGAAGATGTTTGATAAGAGAATTCATCGTAATTATATAATCTCTACAAAGAATCCAAGTAAAGATTTCATCTGGGATGTAAAGAATCAATGAAGATAATATGTATTCAAAGAAATGAAGATGTTCAAGAGTAGACTTCATCTAACTTATAAAAGTCTCATTGAAGTTATTATAAAGAAGAAAGAAGAATTAGTAGCAAAGAGAAGAGATTTGTAATGAGGTATCTTGAAGCTCTACATGAAAGGGAGAGCTTCGCAATGAAAGAAAGAGCTCGGCAATGAAAGAGAAAGCTTGGCAACAAAAAAAAAAAGAGCTCAACATTGACGGAATGAAGTCCTGACAGTTTGAAAATTAAGAAAAGATGTTTATCTAATAATAAATTCTAAATTGAATAGAGAACAACTTTGGTAAATTAAAGACTTTGATTGATCATCATGCCCTAAAGAAAAGACTCTTTGAAGATCTTATAGTATTGCTGAAGTTAAACTTGATCATTGGAAAAGAGAATGAAGATTTTTGAGTAATTTGTCGACACATGAATATGAAGAGTTGACACATGAAGACAGAAGTAAGATTTCTGGACAATATGTCGACACATAAAAATAAAGAGTCAACATATGAAGACAGAAGTCAAAAGTTTGAAGACAAAATGATCAAGTGTCGACACATGAAGTTAATGTGTCGACACATGGAGATAGTGTACAACATCTAAAAAATGCAAACCGGATGTGTTGACATATGGAACCAAATGTCAACACCTGGGAAATAACGGCTAGTTTTTTCTAACGTTATAATGGACTAGACTTGCATTAAATGAGGCCCAACAACCTCCAACGGACGAAATCAATACAGGAGTTTATATACAAGAGATATAAGAAAACAAGTACCATTAATTAATCAAACTGAAAAATCTTAATATTCCTCTTGTCTTCATTAAGTGAACTTTTATTTTTCTATCCACTCTTTATAGAGAGTTTGTATTTTATTTGTACAACTTTATTTACCTGTAAGTGAGAGTTTGAGAGTTCTCTTGTAAAAAAAAAACTCTTGTAAGTTGTAATGGATTTTGGACAAAATCACTTGTAGCTGAAAAAACTTGGGAAGAAGTTCTTATGTAAAAATGAGCTAAATACTTGGTAAATTAGCATCCATTTTGTAATTGGAGATTGCATAGTGGATGAAGACTTCAAGGGGATCCTGGGGTGAGGACGTAGACCACGGATTGTGGTTGAACCTCGGCAATTCTTGGTGCTTTCTATTGCTCTATTTTCATTTCACTTTTGATTACATTGCATTATATATATATATTGATCACTATTCTATTAATTAGATTAATTTTAATCAATCTTAATTGTTATTAATTTTCGAAAAACTCAATTCACCCGGCTCTTAGATTGTCTTTTGGGCCAACAAACAGTACACAAAGTTTTTCGACAAGTAAATACATAAATGATAAATTCTTTAACCAAAATAGGAGATTAGTAAGTAAATAATTATTTGATAACATATATTGAAAATGACATATTTGACAAAATTGATAATAAGATTAATATGTCATGATTCTAGTATATAAAATCTCATTGAAAGCAATTATAGAAGTAGATATATTTGCGTATTTTTTTTTGTAAAAAATAACAGTATTAATTTATTAAGATTTTCTTTAATTTATGATTTGAGAATTGGTGTTTAAGTTTCAGTATGACCTAGGGTAGATATTAGTTGGGATTGGCTGAGGCTAAGCTAAAAAAATTTCTGTCAAAGACAAAATCAAATCTCAATCCCGCCCAAAGTAAAAAATAATATTCCAAAGCCCACCCATTTAACAAAAAAAAAAATGTTTAATAAATATTTTTTGTTTATAAATAATGTTAAATATTATAAAGTATAAAATATTTTATTTTATATATATTTCGGGCCGGGCCAAGCTTCAAAAACTATTCCCAAGCTCACTCATTAATCTGATCGGACTTAAAAATAAATCTCAAGCCTATAAAAAAATGGGCGGGCTTGGACAACCAAGTAAGCTATCGGGCCCATGGTCACCCCTAGTATGACCCATCAATAAAAATTTCTAGAGTCGCCACTGGCCAATAGGAGAGATTACATGAATAAATTACTGTAATAGCACTTTCTACATGCAAAGATGACAAGGAACTAGGGATGACTAAATAACCCGATATCTCGGGACTTGCCTCATCCCGCCCCTATTAGTACGGGTATGAGGGGCGATTTTGGAAATAAAGTGCAAAAACCTACCCGAACTCAAACCCACCCCATTTATAAATATTTATTTATTTTTATATGTATATATTTTATTAAAATAGATTATAGTAATTTTATTTATTTATTTTTATATTTATTCATGATGTGCTTGAAAAAAATGTTAAAATAAAAGAAGCAGAGCGGGGCAGGAAAGGATTGAGTAGGGCGGGCCAAGTTTGGGAGGAGGAGTTACCATGCCGGAGTGAAGACGGGGCGAAGGTCCTTCGATCCAAACTAGCTCCGTTGGCAGCCCTACAATCTTAGAATGGGCATGGTAAACAATGCCCATTCGTGGGCTGGTAACGGTGGTGATGCATTGGGTGTCAAATAGTCAGGTCTCGTATGATGCACAGAACTGAACAATCAAATAAACACTCGCATATAATAGCTGAACCTCTCCCCCTCAGAGCATCCATACGTGCAGCACAAAAGTGGAACTTAAGGAAAACCTGTATGTAATTAACTTAAGAAAACCTATATGAATAATTACATAGATATTTAGTTGAAATTTTAACTTTTTGTAGCATTTTTTCTTAATTTTTCATGAGTTTCCTTAAAGTATCCCAAACATATCATAATCGTTTTCTCGCATTTTCGAAACATATCCCTAAATTTTTCAAAAGCGTTTCGTTTTGTTGCCAGAAGCACATGTCCGCCCAAATGAGTTTCGCGGCAAGTATGAGGAAAACAAAACAGAAGCTTCTTGAAACACTTGAAATGCTTGCATAAAAGCATCAAAGGAATCCCAAAATACATCAATACAGAACCACCACCTCAAAGATCAAGCCTCTTAAATTTGAAAGCCGTTTGCTGGTAAGCTGGCAATGATGTCTAACAAGACATGATTCCTGAACATTCATAATTTTTTAACCCTTCCTTTCACAGCATAAGATACCAAAATTTAGTAAACGAGCTGTTCTAAAAAAAGTAAACCCTAGCAGAGACATCATAGTAAATCTCTTTATGTCACTTGCTCACCTTTTGATTGGTCCATCTATGGCATGAAATGTCCAACACATCCTCTTATTAAAATTGTCCAGCTGCAGACCAAAAAAAAATAAAAATAAAGAGAGATCATAGGCCCGATCAAACAGCACAGATTGGATATAGTCAAATTGGGTCAAAGAAGAGAATCAGTTTTTGACCCATACATTATCAATGTTGATGTACAATTTTGATGACTGGCATACCAATTTAGTCTTATGGTTCAGGCACGTCTTGACTTTGGTGCATGATCAAACCTGAACATAGGGAACTTGTGAATAACCACATGAAGTCGACTTCATAGCAGCTTTTTCCTATTTTAACTGCCAGCAAGATTATGATGGTTTCATAACCAAATTTATTCATCACATAACTATACTTGAGTATTTCATGTTATCCTCAAGAAAATGGCTTGCAATTGCTATGGAAACAACTCAAGCTTTTAACCAGCAAGATCCCAAACCACTGTCAAGTTTACTAAAACCATATGTGTTTTGGTAGCTCACTCAACAGGTATGTGAAAACACATCAGCAACATATAAACTAGATACTAAAACTAACCTTCATTCTCCTGCCAAAGTCATCAGTGTCCTAAGGTTCGCATCCTAAAATAATGCGTGAAGTTAAAAGGTTCAATTCTTATCCCTTGTGTCCTTGTATCTTCACTCAATATTTGAGCTTTAGTGAATGAATTTTACAGTAAATTTTCCGATATATTTATAATTTCAAGCATGTGACTCAAAATTGTGATAACATGATCATCGGTACAGTTTCAATAAGTTGCCTTGTTTATATCCTTGCAGGAACGTAATGCCCACTGCAAAGTTGGGGTTTCACTAGACCTAAGATTCGTTAGGAGAAGCAATCCTATATAGTAATATAAAACAAGATGATCACTCAGTCGTAGAGTGAGGGCTTAACAAGAATCATGCCCGCATGTTACTCCACGAGGACCGAGGAACCCCACTATCAAGGGCAGCTAGGGCTTCTTTGGTCCTGAAGGACACACATGGAGATATTTTAATCACAAACCCCTATAAAAACCAGAATCTAGAAGCAAAACAGAACTTAATTATTTTGGGAACCTTCAAACAACCTCCTATGCCGGAAGAGGAAAAGCATGCGTATGTTTTGTACACAACCAGTTCAGCAAATATTACAGAACCACCAAATTACCCACCCTGGTCAACAAAGTTTAGCAAAATAAAATATACACGATTTTGGAAAGCTAGAGAAGGCAAAGTACCTTCTCAGAAGTACACTACTTAATTTATGAGACACATCCCACAGCCCAGAATGATTACCGTTGGTTTCTTTCAAGCATCTGCAACCAGACCAACACACATTCAAAAAAGGGGGTGATTCAGAATCTCATTCTAAGATATTTTTTACTTTCCAAATGGGGTTGGCAAAAACGGTCTAGTTGAGAGTTGACTCGCCATTTGGGGAACAAGCACTCCTGGCAGAGATTTCAGACGGAGGCACTGGAACAGAGATTGATAGCTGAGTGGTGGAGAATGTATTATTGTCATATCTCTGATCATCAAGGTCGGACCATGAATCTCTAGCTTTAGGCCAGTCATCCAAGAAAGGCCTTATTGCATGATTCTCCTGTTTCACAGACCCGGGTGAACCAATCTTGCTGCCAAAGAAGCAATGTTGCTGCAGCTGTCTTGACATAGCAGCATTGCTTATTGACTCAAATTCCTGCAGCATGTGTGGTTGACAAGAGTCGCTTTGCAAATGAGCACCATAACTTGGATTCAGAGAGTGGTCTACCTGAGGGCATGGCATGAGATTCCACATGTTGACTACATTACGGTCCATGCCAAGGACCCGGCAACTTCCTGAACCTTGTGGATTGAAACTCCGTTCATCTGCTTCAGGCTTTATCCCATGTAGATACCTGTATGTTCAAGTTTGCATAAAGAAGCCAAGTTTTAATCAATTTCCATCAGCAAGATGAAATGATCAGATTGTGGGAGTAACCCATCTCAATTCCAACGGATGCACCAATTGATTGTACACGAGAATGCTAGTCAGAAGAGAGATATCTACTAAAATAAAGAACTTCATCCACTCCAAAAACCATCCTAACAATGCATAGTAGGACACTGGAACAAATTAACTGCTTGAGCTGAAAAAAAGTCCCTTAATTCCATTTTGTACTCTGACACGAAACCAAAAAGTGACAAACAGAGAAGAAGAAAGAGGATTCATATTATTGGATTTAAAATTTTTTAAACCTCACACCAACTATATGGATGGTTTCAAGGGGTGTCATTTAAAATGTTGTCAGCAATTTCCTCCAATACTGACCAAAAAGGCATAAGGTATTAAGGAGTCAGGGGCATGGCATGTAACAACCATAAAATTTTGTTTCTTGATCTAAATTTCATTGTCAAGAAGATAAGTTTTCCGGAAAGTGATGCCAGTCACAGTTCTATTTTTGTTTTGAAATTTTATAAGTGCGAGTCACAGTTCTGATTAAAAGGGGTTTATCAGAACCAAGATGGTCCATAGACCTAGCCATGGCCTCCAGGATACATTCGTATTCCCATTGCCCACTTCTCGCTCGTTCCTTTTGTCAGTTTGGTTTATGATACTACCACTCCCAACCAATTCAAGAACTGAACTCCTCACCTAGGTTTGTAGCATCACAATCCTCAGTTTTTCATCAATTATCAACTTCCAAACAAGTGGGGTCCTGTTTATCAGGGCCATTGCCAGCACTTGGCACCCGTGTTCTTCAAGGATCAGACCACTACTTATTTAGTTTGTGTATATATATATCAGACCACTGGCTCTACATGAGCTTGTATCTTTATCTTAAGAATTTGAACTGACCTCTAGCAGCAAATTGGAAGACAACCCCGTCATCTTCCACGAGAGAAAAGAATATATTCCCAGAACCACCATTTTACCAGATGACTATGGTCCAGGCGGACAATGATTTAAACCCTGCGAAGAAATCCAAGCTTACTGGTCCAACAATCTAAATATTATTAGAAGGAAAAGCAACCAAGTTCATATGTCCTCATTCTTGCTTAGGGCATGATTCTACAACAAAGCTCTTTCCTTGCTGGTTCAGTTTAAGTACGTGTTCACAGCAAAGTTCGTCTTTATGTTATAGATTGTAGAACTTCCACAGCCATGATTTTAGCCAAATGTAGCCCTTGCACTATCGACCATTCTGATGTTTGGCTACATTTACTTTGTCACTTCCTATGAAAGGTCATACTAGATGTTCCAAGGATGAGTTTCTTGGCTCAAAAAAGTGCTTGACCATCTTTTAATCAATAATTCTTTTATTAAGCTTTCATCCTTGTTTCTTCTCTTATTTAGAGCACATAGATGATTCTGATCTATTCATACTGCACGACACTCCAGCATATTAGACAGATTGATATATAACCCACACAAAAGAGAACTCAATTCTGTAGCCTTTTGGTAATGTTGTCCGGTCAAATAATGAGGTAAAGAAGCAGGAGTTTAATTGGAGAGACACTTGTAAAAGGCCAGACATTTAAAAATATGAGACCATGAAAGATTTTGGATCATGAAGCCCAATGTACAATGTGGTTCGGGACAAGTAAGCATCATCCAACATGGTATGACATGGAAGGAGCAAGAAACTGAAGTGCAATGCTTTCTGGTGGCAACCTGGGCTGGCTTCTTTGCAGCACTGCTGTCCAAGTGAACTGAAGAAATAGGCACAGATTTAGACTGCTAGTATCATATTTAATATATGTTGGCTCCTCACTTCTGGATTTTTTTACTTCAGATATTTTATGGCACTGATGTAGCTTCTGTCCTTCTGATGTAGGATCTCCACAGCTACTTAAGTGCGCACTAGACAATTGACAACTTAAGTGATGGAAGTGACTTGGCCTTTAGATTACATGAAATGATGAACATAAGTTTGAGAAGAACTGAACGATGACCATGGACTTACGATCTTTAAAGGTTTTTTTTTTCTTTATGCACTTTGTCTTGGCTTTTTGATGGGGTGTTTCTTCTGATGGAAGGAACCCCACTACTATAGTCATTACTTCTTCCCTGCCAACTCACGGAACATGTTCCTCAAGGGAAGGATGAGGGCAGTGTTTGCTGCCCATCTTGTCTTCTCTTCTACTTTGTTGTGGTTGTTTGAAAACTAGGAAATATTCTTTAAACAATTTGGTTTTGTGCCTCCCTTGGCTCACAAAAGTCTGTACACTGCAATTAAGGTGAAACATTTCCTAAAATTATCTATTTCATTAGTTCTCCCCTCTTCAAATCATTCCATGGAGTTCTTCCTCGATCAAGCCTTTGATTTCTTATGCTAAGGTTGTTCGCTTATTTACTATACACACTTTCCCTATGCATCATATAATGTTTGTCATGTTTACTGACGTTCTGGTTTTCTTAAGTTTTTCTTTTTTGTTGATATGTGAATGTGGAGATTCTATTATATCATGGTTTAGTTGACATAATATTCACCCAAAAGAACTTATGGGCAATGTACTAGCTTTAGAAATGATCAATTTCTGGTCTCCTACTTGCTTGGTGGTCATAATATGCTTGAATGCCTACCATAGTATATTTTTGTAACATTATTTAATTTTCTAGAAGTCTTCCAATAATTTGCGTTTTATGATTGGAGAACTATATGTAGCACAAGCAATTGAAGTCCCTTTTCAAATTTAATTCACTGTTTGTTTTTGAACATTTTATTATAGGATTTCATGGCTAATACAAATATAAAACATGTGCGGTGTCTATTCGTATGATGAGAGGGTGTTCATATCTTCTCGAGTTTTCACAAGTTAAGCACATGACAAGTTATGCAACATGGCAAATTAAGCAACATGGCACTTAGTATTACCTAAGATGATAAAAAGCGCTCCTGGAAAACCAATTAAAGGATCTTAAGTTTTTCCTCTCTCGATCTTTGACCCTATAGTGGATTCCAGCTTTATCTGATTATCATCTCTTCTATTTTGTTTTTCCTATTACTTATGCTCCCTTCTTTTTATCCTTGTCTACTTCTTCTTATTTTTCTTTTCTTACACCTCCTCTTTTGGCATCTTCACATCCTTTGGAAGATGCAAAGTTAGTTAATTGTGGCATTTCAAAGGTATACGCATATTTCGGACCAGCATATGGCAACTTTCAATCACACAGTAATGACCATTGCAACGTGTGATACATGATACATCAACAATTTTGAAATTGAAATTTTTACAAGACACAAGCTAGTGACTTAAATTTCTCCTCAAGCCAGGCCACCTTAAATAACTTAAACGAAGTCATCTGTACTGTAGGAAAGCTTGTCATCATCTCCAAGGAGTAAAAGTTACCACTTCGGCCATCAACGCAACTAAACCCAGCCCGTGACAAAGACTTCCTCTCAACCATCCGTTATCTACTGGGGCCTTAAGCACCATTGTCACACTATGAATTACAAGAATAAATATGACTAAAAGTGAAGCAGCTCGCATCTAGCCAAGGATCAGTATTTCGTGTTGAGAGGTTGTTTCAGTTGGCTCAAAACGGAAACATTTCGGAAATGTTTTGGAATGTTTTCAAAATTGACAAATATTAAAATAGTAAAATACAATCTTTTGTATTTTCTTAAATAACATTGAACAATAGTAATGAAAATTTTAAAATTGGATTGACATAACTTATTGTTTCAGTATATAGCGTTATGTTTGGTGCATTTTTCTATGTTTTAGAGTGGTTTGATAGAAATAATAGTATTTCGTAAAAAGGCTAAAATGCCTAAAAGAAAGCAAATTTGAGGATTTTCTTTTTCCTTTGGTAGGTAAGAGTTTGTTTCATTAGGGGAAAGGAAGGGGAAGCTGGGTTTGAAACCTCATACCGTAAGCTTGGTTATACAAGGCCCCAACCGCTGGATACTCTTTTAACATAACCACAGAAGGGAAAAAGCAGGGTACCTGTGCTCTTTATTATCGATCCCATATGACACAGGCTGTATCTGCAACTTTGATGCATTGCTTCCAAGAAATGAGTCCTCATTATTAACAATGGAGTGCAAAGGCAGATTTTGGAAGCTACCACTTCCACTACTACACCCAGTAGCAGTTAACAATGACTGAGAGGTAGATTGAGATTCCACAGGCTTTCTTGAACGGTTGCGGCCTCGGTGCATGTGCCGCTCACAGTATTTGGAGTCTGGATACGCATCTTTGGAGCACCTCCACTTCTTTCCATCTGTCCTCCTGCACCTACCTGGCTCCGTGTCTATTTTCTTCCCATAATAGGAACAATAACCCACTGCAAACGAGAAATCAGAATTATGTATGAAGTTTAACCCCCACAGTGTAGCCACAACGTTGACTGTATCAACCCATTAAAAAGGTTCATCACTAAAAAAGCAATACGAAAAGTTGACTAATTCCTACAACCTACAACCTATATTTGCACCAATTACAGACCCTTTCATAGATCAAACAAATAGAAGAGAGGGATCATTGCAAATGCTAAACAGAATGCATTCAAGTGCACATTCATGGAAAGTTCAACAACTCGCTAAACACTCTATTGCCAATTATACAAGATAAGAATTATGGTTCCTCAAAGATGCTAGCAACAAATTAACCACCAAACAGAAAAGTAAATTTCCTGAAGATGTTCATGCTCAGATTACAAACTTGCTAAGTCATGGAAAGGAAATCAGCATTGAAGAGTCCCACAGACAAAATAATCACAAAAATCCTGTTCACAATATTAAATGATAAAGAAATCATACGAAGAAACCTATTTAAGAAGAAGTAAAGAGATTAAAGAACAGCTCAAAGCAAAAAAGAGGAGTGAACACAACCAAACGCTAAAACAGAGAGAGAATTAAAGAACAGCTCTAAGTTCTTATCCAATCACAAAACAACAAAGTAACCAAATTCACTAAACATCGCACATCAATCCTAACTCTGATAAATATATAAAAATACTTATATAGTGAGAGAGGTTTCGCTTGCTTACAGCTCGAGGGGTGAAAGAACCCCGCCGACATTGATTCGAAGCTCCGCCGAATCGGAATGACGAGGTCAGGCGGCACAGGTAGTCCCGACACTAGGTACTTGTATATCAAAGCTTGATGCTCCAGCTCCTGCCACTGCGCCGCCGTGAACGGCTGCTGGAACCCCGCCCCGGCCTCCGCCACCGATGACGACGCACCACTCATTTCACTCACTCACTCTTCTTCTTCTTCTTCTTCTTCTTCGTCTTCCACCAAATGCTTCTAAACAGTACCTTCAATTGCAATAGAAAGCTGCAGTAATGTAAACCACATGAGCTAGTCAAAGGCCCAATACAAAATATACATACACAAATAATAACCACATACAGAGAGATAGATTGGCGGTTACCTTGGGGGAACAGGTGTAGGGTTTGGCCATCGTCGTACAGTGGAACCGAGGGTTTCAGTAAATGTTATATGGCATTGCCTATATTGACATTAGTATATACTGGCTTGATCTTAACAATAAAAACAGTTCTATTGACAGAGTAATTTTCACTTTTACCACAGACTGTACAACTAATCGAAGTGAGAGGGAGCCATATACTATTCTGTCAAAAGTTATTATTTCTCTAGAAGTTTAGGCTGTGCTAACATTAATGATCGAGGGTACTGGGTACAGTATTGTTCTTATCGATGACTCATTGCCAATACTCACCAAATAAATGGGAGAGAGAAATTCTTTTAGTTGTTTTAACAATTTGACATAAACCACAGATATTTTATTCATTTTGTTTCTCACACTTCCTAGTTCCAATAATCAAGTTATGATTTCAGTACATTTTGTATTAGAAAAAAGGACCTTTTGTCATTTATCCCAATGAACTAATGGTAAGATTTTACAACAAAGTACAAAGAAATAATTAGCTGGTGTTAATCTTGCTTTGTCGACTATATAATTGTTGGGTTTGTTGCCAATATCACATGGAAGAAATTACAGTCCTCCAGATATTAAGTATTCATTTTATATAAAAAAAACAAGAGAAAACCTTTTTGAGTAAATCACATTAACCCTCTCACAATAGCAAGCAAGAGAGCAAATAATAATAATAATAATAATAATAATAAATGAAACCAATTGTTACAAAAACAGGACGAACACAAATAAATCTTCATTTTTTTTTTTTTCTGTTCTCCTCTGAATCTCCTATCATTAAGAGTACTGGAAAGTGAGTTATATGAAGTTCGAATCTAGACTATGTATTATAGCAATGAGTTAGGAGATCTATGAAACTAATAGTTCCAATCAAATTTTCTCAAAATTTTGATTTTTTAAAAACATATAATACATATGTCATATTATTATTGGTTCTTTTTAATTTACTTATTTATTCTAAACTTCATAAATGTTATCCATTGATAGTTATGGTAATATTTAAAAAATTAATTTATAATTCTCCTAAAGAATCTTTATTACTCATCCATTGATGTTTATGGTAACATTTTTAAAATTTTTTAATTATAATCCTCCTAAAAAATCTTCATTAGTCATAAATTAGATTTTAAATTTCTAAAATAGAAAGAGCAAGTGTCATTAAATTATAAGCACTTTGTCATACGAAATATTATTAGTTCTTTTTAATTTTTTCTTATTTCTTCTTAATTTTGTAAATATTATCCATTGATTAATATGGTAACGTTTCCAATTTTTTTTTTAGTATGCTCATTCTAAAGAAAATTATATTTTAATGCTATAAAATAAAAAATAACACATTTAATGAAATTATCCGAATTTTTTCATTTTTATGGTCTCAACTCACATTCCTCTAAAAAAAAATGTATTCAAGAAAATAAATATAAAAACTAATTTTTTGAATAGAACTGTGATGAAATTATTGATTTTTTTAATCTCATTTTTTTTTCCAATAAAATGTAAAGAATTATTTACATTTGAGTTTTCATAGTATTTATATAAAAAATAATTTGGATGTAAAAAATTTCATTATAAAAATATTATTTTACTTAGATAATAATAATACTTCAACTTTTTTTATCACAAGACTCTAATATGATTTCATGTTATTTCATGACTTTAAATGATGAATAATATAACTATTTTGTAACAAAATTGAATTTCACAATACAATTTATTATTTTTAGCTTGGCCAATATTTTCAAGTTTAACTTAGGCAAGCATTCATAATTTATGCAAGTATATAATGACTATAAAAATTATATTAGCCGAGTATAATTATGAACACATGATAAAGTAATATATTTTTAATTGGCACTTTCTAAAATTTTAAGTAACTATTTTTAAAAGATGATTAATAGACTCAAAATAATATTTGATATAACTGTACTCATGTGTTGAATTATTGATGCTAACCATTTTAAATACCTAAATTTATAATTTAAGGATAATTTCCTTTATTAAGATAAATTTAAAAATTAACTTTTATTAAGCATATTAAGTAACTAATGATAAAACAAGTCACTTTGACTTTAGAATACAAATTATTTTTAAGTAAAAATTTTAGTTTTGAGTAGCTAAGTATATGTTTATGTGCGTACTATTAAATGCACTCAATAAAAAATTCACCTAAATATATGAATTATACATTTAATCAATGTAGCCTTTGAATTAGAGAAGATTAAATTTTTATTCAACTAATAGTAAGCTTTCTACTATCAAAGTCATTTTGCCTGTAGTAGTAGCACAGTGAAGGCCTAAAAATTTTGTTGAGAAGGGGTCAAACCAAAAAATTCTTTAATTTTGAAAAGTCAAAGTAAAAATATGTAACAATGACAAACAATTAAAATTTACTCACCTTAGCAAAAATTTTAAGAGAAAAAAAAATCACTTTAAAATATTCACATTAAAAATTTAGTTCCTTATTACAAATGAGACTTTTTCACAATTCACTTTTACAATAAATTGCACTACTATAATAATTATTATAGTTTAACATGAATAATATAATTAGTGTAAGATTCAAACATACAGAATTGTTAATTTATTTTTTTATAAAAATTTTATATATATTTTCTATTCTTTTAATCCGTTCATATCACGGGTTTAATGCTAGTTTTTTCTTTATTTCTATTCTTTTAAGCTATCCAAACAGATGATTAGCCAAATCAAGTTTGTAGATTTTATTTTTTCACTCTCCAAATCACCCAATCTAGGCAAACAATAAGGTAGGGTGGGATGGATGAAGTGGGACGTTTGAAGCATTAGATTTCAATTCTTTCTTTGTATGGTTGAATTTAGAAACTTATAAAGAGCCAATAAATATAAAACATCATTTTAATTAATTTGGAGAGTTGGCTTTCAATTGAAACATTGATTATTTGTCTTCCATGCCGTAACCTTCAAAACATTAAAAACTTTTAAAGATCAAACTCACTACTTTACAGTTTACATCCCCTTCAAGGACCATATATATAAGAGCCTCTCCTTCTTCCCATTTCATCCAAGAGGGAAGGGATAGCAACCAGACAGAAATATTACAGAGTTGAAAATGGCATTTTCATTTGGTACCTATTCCATGCTAATCTCTCTTGCATTGGCATTCATGTTCATTGCTCCCTCATGTGCTGAAAAGCACACCAAGCTCAAAAAAATATGCTCCAAGACTATCAGTTACCATGGGTGCATGCAGTTCATGAAGTCTGATTCTCGTACTGCAGATGCTGATTATCGTCGCCTCACTGAGGTTGCGATTGACTTGGCAAGTTCAAAGGCTAAAGATATCCACAAAGATCTTAATTCGTTATACAGTAATACAAGCGATGCTGATTTGAAGGACCGATACATCTCGTGTTCTAAAAACTATCATGACGCCCTGAAAGACCTTGCAGAAACTAAGAAACTCTTGGACAGTGGTGACTATAAGCGCATGGCGGTTCAAGTAAATGATGCTGTGGATGAAATTCGTGATTGCAAAGAGCGGTTCGAGAAACCACCAAGTGGCTCATCCAATCTCAAAAGAAGGAATAAGGAATTTGAACTTCTTTGTGATGTGGTTAAGGCTTCTTCTAAATATTTGTCCGATCAATCATAGGTTTTTGTATTCCTGTTCACTTGGTAATAAAAAGTTTACTCATTCTTATTTAGATGAATGAAAATAATTTTTTAGCATTTTTTGAAATGCGTTTGTATTGTTTTTATAATTTTTCAAACATATAATAATGATATACACACATAAAAATCTCCAAAAAAACTATACAAAGTGATGTGGCTACGTTATTGACTTATTGCTTTAAAGCATACAACCTATTAAGATGTTTTTTAATTATAAAACTACAACTATCATATTATTTTGGTACCAGATTCTCTACAAAAAAATTTTGGAAGTATATAAAGTTTCAATTTCCAATTCAATTCATGTTAAGGGACGTTGAATAATTAACATCATGTGTGGATATGGATTAATTTAACAGTTTTACCCATATAACAGGAAATCATTTTCCAATAAAATTTAATTTGGCTGGTCAAAGATGCTAATAATCGTGGCACTTTTCAAGTCCAATTGACTTAATGGCATCAAAACTGACTCTCAGTTCAAGGACTGATATGCCTAGGAAAAAAATGATGAAGGATGCTATGCTACTTTTTTTAAACAAGCCAAGAAACTCTTCAAATTAAGATTCTGACCAAAAGTGCATAAAAGCTGGAAAATAAAAAAAATAGAAAAGAAAATCTAATAGGAATGTTAGTTATAGCATTTATGATTTTAGATACACACTACTTTTTTTTTCTGTTTTTTTCTTCCTGCATTTAACGAGTCTGAAATTATAAATCCCAAATCTAATGGTAGTGGTTGATATTATCCTAACATTAGATGTTTGTCCAAATAAAAGACCTGTACATTGGAAGAGGTTAATTGGTAACGACAAAGGCGAACACCAAAAACTATCAAAAGGCCCATCCCATCTTTGCCAAAAGGAATCAGGATTTTGAAGTTCTCTGTGACTTGGTAAAGGTTACCCCTAATTCTTGATGACAACAATTTTAATTTTTTGACATCTCAGCCAAACCAAAATTTTTAGTTATTCTTTCACATAGACCAAAATATAACTTACATTGATCTACCTTAAGGTTTCTAATAAACATGCGGTTGTTAACAGAGAGCCCTTGGGAAAAAAAATTGATCTAATTTTTCATTAAGCAACAGCTTTTATATAGGCAATTTCACAGCATAAAAAAATAACAACCGCACAACTGTGCAAAACAGATCTCCTAAAGACTAGGTAAACCAGAAACAAACTCCAAAACAAACTCCTATAAACTAGACCATGTTCTGCAACAATCCAGAACCACATTCCTATAAACTAGACCATGTTCTGCAACATACCAGAACCACATTCCTATAAACTAGGACATGTTCTGCAACATACCAGAGCCACATTCCTATAAACTAGGACAAAGATAAAACAAATTTTACTTTTTTTTCAACAATCCCTCCCTTAAACTAAATGTTCATAACATTTAGTTTAATTAATCTAGACTGCTGCTGACTACTGCTGCTGCAAAAAAACCAAAAAAATCCCTCCTTTAAACTGGATTCTCCAAAGTGCAGACTCCAAGTAATTTCCTGAACTTATGAAATGCAGCTAATTTGAGGGGCTTTGTGAATATGTCAGCAATTTGGTTTTCACTCCTGCAGTAGATGAGATCAATTGTTCCATCTTTTGTGAGATCACGCAGGAAATGGTATTTCACATCTATGTGCTTGCTTCTTCCATGTAGAACAGGATTTTTGGATAGCATTATTGCCGAACTGCTATCACAATAAATGAGAGTAGGCCCTTCTTGCTTGAAATAAATCTCCTCAAGAATCTTTAGCATCCATATCGCTTGACTAGCACATGTCGTTGCTGCTACAAACTCAGCTTCTGTAGTTGATAAAGTCACAATTGACTGTTTCCTTGATGACCATGAAACTGCTCCT